>PVHT020000237.1:2044873-2157847 GCA_004024745.2 Catagonus wagneri | reverse complement strand
AAAAAAAAAAAAAAAAAAAAAAAAAAAATCAAGTCTCTCCATGGAACCCATGCCAACGTGGCTGCTGGAAATCTGGCTTTTCTTTGTGTCCTTGGCTGAGTATCAAGCAAGGAGATAAAGCGAACTACCATTGTGTTCCCTGCTTCTATGCACTGGATTGTTTAAATTCCTCATATAAGTGGTGTCTCACGTGATGGAGTATCTGTCTTTCTGCGTCTGACTTATTTCACTGAGCTAATGTCCTTCAGATTCTTTGGGGGAAGGGAAACGGGCAGGTGTTAGTCGATGGTGCAAAGCTTCAGTTGGGCCAGGTGAGTGAGTCCTTGAGGTCTGTTGCACAGCATAGTATCTGTAGTTAACAATGCTGCATTGTACATTTTTCTAAGAGGGTAGATATTAAGTGTTCTCATCACCTCTCGGATAATAATAACCAAAGAGGGCTGGAGGAAACTTTTGGAGGTGATGGATGTGTTTATGGTGTAGATTGTGATGATGGTTTCGTAAGTATATACTTGTCTCCAAACTCATCAAGATGTACGCATTAAATATATACCGATTTTTTGCATGTTGTTCGTACTTCAAAGTGGTTTTAAAAAAAGGGAGGAGGCAGGAATTGAGGGCGCAGAAGCAGTGTTCCCTTCTGCAGTCCCCAGGTGGATGGGTCACTCAGTTCTCACCTGTAGAGACATTTTGTTGCCGCCGCCCTGGTCTTAGGCATGGCCAACGTCCCCGTAGTTACAGCTAATGTGATGCTCTAGTCACTCTGGTCCCCGTGGCTCTTTCTTCAGAAATGTCTTCTCTAGTGAAGGCACGGGTTTGTGCAGAGGGAGGAGGCGAACTGCGGCGCAGCCACAGCAAAGGCCTTGGCTGATCTCACAGGGAGCTGGAATAGCCCCTTAGAGTTTGTCCTGCCTTGACCAGTCTTTGGATGCAGGCTGCCCGTGGCCAAGGTGACTCTTTGAGGCTTAGGGCAATTCTTAAAGATGGAAAGGTGACTCCCTTGAAAACCACCAGCTTCTAGCACTTCTGTCAACTGGGGGATGAGCCTGTGGCCAGGTGACCTGGGTGGAACATCACAGCAGCCAGTACAGCTGGCCCCTTGTGCTTCTCAGAATCGCTTGCTTCAGAAAATACACTTGCGGAAAAGCTCCTCCAAGATTCTTACTTCTGGGGAAACGTATACGAGGAAGGCTGGTGGGATACATTACAGCTTTTTCTGCGGCCACTGGTCTGATGCTATGCCTGACGGTCACCATCTGCGTCCTCGGCCACCCTTTCTGTAGTCACCTCATTCTCAACTGACACTTCTGGTCCAGGTGACAGTCTCTTTGGGCTGTGGTAACAGAATATCATAGATTGGGTAACTTAGAAGTAGCAGAAATTTATTTCTCAGTCTGGAGGCTGGAGTCCAAGGTCAAGACGCCATCATGTTTGGTTTCAGGTGAGAGCCTACTTCTTATTCACAGATGACCTCTTCTCACGGGGTTCTGCTGTGGTGGGAGGAACAAGGGAGTAGGTCTGAAAGTCAGTTTTATAGGAACACGTATCCCATCGTGAGAGCTCCACTCTCGTAACCTGATCACCCTCCAAGGCCCCCCCCGCCCACCAACACATTGGGGGTTGTTTTTTTTTTTTTCCCGACTGTGCTTAAAAACTCTTATTTTTTTATATGTAACTTAATGAATTTTATTTCAATTATAGGTGTACAAAAATCATCACAAGTCAACGTGATAGATTTTGTGTCCCAAACCCACAGTGCATCCCCCCACCCCCCCAGATTGTCTTGTTTGAACAACCAGGGTTTTCCAAAGTCTGTGAGTCATTGTCTGTTCTGCAAAGAAGTTCATTGTGTCTTTTTAGTTTCCACAGCGGTTGGGTTTTAACATATGATTTTTTTTTTTTTAACATATGAATTTTGAGAGCACACAGGCACTCAGCCTCCTCTAGCAGTGACCTACTTGGTGTGACCAAGATGCGTACACTAAGCAGTCTGATCCCCTGCTCTTGGCTGACGTACTTAGGTGTTGATCATCAAAAATTTTCAGAGAATTAGAACGGAAGCCCCAGTGGAGAATCTGGGTACCAAATAATTTCCTCCTGACTCATTTCTGCATGGCAGCTGTACCTCTGCCTAATGACCAGGATCGAGATGGTAACTCCTGCCCGTGCTGGTCTCTTGACGCAAAGATGCCGAAGTAACTGTGTGCGGTGGTGGTTTCAGGGCATCCTGTTACCTTGTGTCTCGTGGTGGAGATAGCCCCCGTCTGGAATTCAGGCTGTCCGGGCTGGGTTGTGGGGCCAGGAAGCACAGATTTCCCAGGTGAGCCAGCGGGGCTGATAGCGCTCGGGGCTACTGCTCCGCTCCCTCCTTGGTCTCTGCATCCACGTGTTTCACCGCGGAAACACAGCACCGTCAGTGGTCTCGGATTTGGTGAGTATGCGCAGACTAGAGGGTGGTGTGCCGAGCGTCCCCTCCCCAAGCTGCAGCCTGCGTGGTGTCTTCAGAGGCCCATTCCGTGTCCCTGTCAGGCCTGCAGCTTCCGGGTGCGGTGGGATGCAACAGGACCCGTGTGTCTCGTGGCCGTGTACCCGCCCCTGCATCTCCGTTCTTGTAAAGTAGATTCTTTGGTCTGACAAAATGTTCTACAAGATCCTGTGTTGGGGGGGTCAGACACTCTGTGAGGCCAGGCAGAGCAGCACTGACTGAGGCCCTGCTGGAAAGAAGGGTAAGCCCATACCTAGAATCTGTGTTGAGTTTCCGTTGTGGTGCAGCGATAACAAATCCGACTAGAATCCGTTAGGAGGCGGGTTCAATCCCTGGCCTTGCTCACTGGGTTAAAGATCTGGCATTGCTGTGAGCTGTGGTGTAGGCTGCAGACGCGGCTTGGATCCCATGTTGCTGTGGCTGTGGCTATTGCTCCGATTCAGCCCCTAGCCTGGGAACCTCCATATGTCGCAGATGCAAGCCTAAAAAGCCAAAAAAAAAGGCAAAAAAGAAAAGAAGATGTGTTACTTCCAGTCAAGGTAGTTGCCAGCCCCTCCCAGAGTGTAAGGGGTTCAGTTTAATCAATTGCCGCCAAGTAGCTGGTAGTTCCCCTTGAGGGCTGGTGCCGAATTGGGTGCTCAGCTGCGGTATCTCGCTGGCAGTGTAGACGGCAGTGGGAGTAGCAGTGGGAGTTGTGGAGGCCCGTGCTCCTGGAGCCAAGCACGGCGGTCATCACTATAGCCCCAGCTCCTCCAGCCCTGAGCCCCTGGCTGTGGCTGGCTGCGGTGTCGCGTCTGAGTCCTTAGTTCTTGTGCGGTGAATGCTCCTGGGCGGGCATTGACACGCAGTGCAGTGGTCTCCACTTTGCACTTTATGTTCATCCACGTGGCTCTTGGCCCTGAACTCCAGGCCCCCGGGCAAGGAGTCAAGTCATTCACCACTGCCCGTAAGTCACTGCCTGTTCTTATATTCGGCTACTTAGCTTTTCACATAAAGTGGGGGACCAGCTTCTCTCCCTGAAGTTATGTTCATTGGGGGGATTTCTTCTCACTTACGTCTCCCAGGGCCACTCTTGAGCAGGCTTTCGTGAAGCAGCGGTCTGCTTTTGGCCTGGATTCATATGCCAAGGTGACCGATTCATGAACAAATCTCAGCTTCTTCCTTCTCTGCCAGGGGGCCCTATGGGACCCTCGTGGTTCCCTAGGTATGAGCTGAATGAGAGGCCTCGTGTTATAGAAGTGGATGATATGGGACAGTCTGAGCTGCTACTACTCATGTGTCTGACTTGTGCTCGTTGGTACTGCCGATGCCAGATCCCATATGGTCCCATGTAATGACGGATTGTACTTGGGCCCACCCAGCCTTATGACCAGGGTGATCTGATGGCATCAGCTCATGACTCTGGTGATTTGTGATCAGGTACGCTTCCACCAGAACGTAGTGACATAACCAGGTGTTATTTATTTCTTTGGAAAGGTATACAGATCTCTGCTACAGATGCTATAACCTCATTTCTGAATCCTAGAGTCTGTGTTGTGATTCTCCTCTTGGTGCTTGTCATAAACTCTGCAGGGCATCTTTGCCCCTCCGCAGTGCCTCTGATAGCATGGGGCTAGATGCGAGTGACAGGGCCTGCCTTCATTGCAGACCGGACCTGTGGCAGAGCTGTTTAATTTTCTGTACTCCACTCTAAGCTGGCAGCGTTTAGTATTGTCCGGTAAATTGGGGCAGTATTCTAAGTGTGGACTGTGCTGCCTGTAGAACCCAAAGAGGCCTGCAGAGTGCTTTGCTTTATTCTTAGTCAGGATTATGAAATGCAATAATTTGTCCTTTAGATTGGACAAGATACTGTGGCATGCCCTGGTCCACTGAACGCTAGAAGCTTCACTGATGTGTGCGACCTCTAATTCTTCATAGGGCCTATCTTCTGTCTCACCGAAACCTCCGATATTTACCACTTCTTGCTCATCCACCTTAGCATGATGGCTCTGATATGGGGGACCACGTGGTATTCTCGAGAATGTTCATGTGGTTCAGGTTCCTTTGCACTACATTTGGTTACGATTCAGAAGTGTTGGAAGTCCTGGCATAGGGCTGTAAAAGTATGTACTTAACCCTGCCAAGTGAATGCAAACAGTTTTTGACTCTTGTTCCAGACAGGGATGAAAAAGAATTCATTTGCTAAATTGATGAGCATGGGGCATATGTTCAAGGCCAAAAGATGCCAAATTTGGCATATAGCTGTGATGAGAGTCTCCTAGGCTGAATTTGCAGTAGTCCAGCGTCATTCTCAAGTCTAGTGTCCAGTTTCGTAGAAGGCTAACTGACGGAGTAATTGGGGGTATTTGGGGGGACGTGACCACTGCCTCCTTGAGTCTTTAAGGGTGGCACATAAAGAGACGATACTTTTAAAAAATAAACACAGTAGCATTATTATAACTTTCAAAATCATTGAATATCTATTACTTCTGAGAATGTGACATTGGTTTTGATTGAGATCTGACTGGGAGGGTGGCTTGAGAGTTAAAATTGGGGCCTTATTCCTATGCTAGCACTTGCAACAGGCCAAGAAACCCATATTGGGGTTCTGCCAAATACCCAGTATATTCAGTCCAATTATACAGTTACAGAGCAGGAGAAAATAACCCTTTCTGGGTTTATGGAGACAGTAGACTCTCCCTAAACCATTCTCAGTCCAGGACTCCATTTTTTTTAACTGGATCACATGCATCCATACTCAAGTAGGGAGCCAGGATGCTGCTTCATACCCAGGTGCCTGCTTATATATGTTAACTTGGACTGGTGTCCCACATTCCTTAACTTATTTGGATATTTCCTTCTCCCCAGTACACAGCTAAGCCAAGTAAATGGATCAAGTAGACCCTTTTAGATAGAGTCTGGGGAAATGCATCAACTCTTGTTGTGATGTTACAGGGTTCTTCTCCTGGGGACTTGCCCTCTCCTTCCATCAGTGGGTTCTGTCTTTGAAAACTGACTTTAGTCTAGAAATGGGACAAAATATTGACTGTTGGGCACTTGCCTTCACATCTCTTGATCCTCCATTCTTGATTTCTTTTGATTGTGTTGATTAATACCTGTTTCACCTGATGATCCACCTTGCCTCTGGGAGGTCGTGTTATATTAACCAGTTGGTAGCTCAAGCCCTCATGGCTGCAACTTCAGTCTTGCAGTAATTGCACCCACCTTGCACCCATCTTGCAGTAATTGCACCCACCTTAAGTGCTGCCACATGTTCCTTATGAGTTTGAACTTGATGATCCTAATTGCTCTCAGGAGTGCTCACTCTATAAGGAATTCCTGCCGTCGGGCCCTCCCTACAGAAGAGGGAGAGCTTCTCAGCAGTAGGGACCCCCTTGCTGTCAGCACATTTCTTACTGCTTTGGTAAGTGGGTGTCCTTTAGGCCCTTTTGCAGAACATAGTTAACTGAGGGGTGTCACAGCTGTTCCTGGCAGGCCACAGCAGCTGTGAGTCTCTAATTTGCCTCTTTCTGTAATGTTTTTTTTTTTTTTTTTTTTTGTTGCTTTTTAGGGCCGCCTCTGAGACACATGGAGGTTCCCAGGCTAGGAATCTAATCGGAGTTGTAGCTACTGGCCTACACCACAGTCACGGCAACGTCAGAGCTGAGCCTCATCTGCAACCTACACCACAGCTCATGGCAATCCCGGATTCTTAACCCACTGAGCGGGGCCAGGGATCGAACCATTGTCCTCGTAGATGCTATTCAGATTCGTGCCCGCTGAGCCGTGATGGGAACGCCTTTCTTTGAGATTGTGATTTTTTCTTCCTCTATTGCAGCAACTCTGGCATTGCTCATCACTTGCTCATCACTTAACATGGACTGTTTTTTTGATCAAGTTTTCAGACGCCATCCTAGTGCTAGTATCAGTATCCTCGTGTTAGCACCATCTTCTGGGTTCCTGATCATGTGTTAAATTCTTTGTTGTAGATGAGTGCTCCCACACTGGGAAACTCTTTTATCCAACTTTAAGTCCTGCCTTCTTTTTCCTGCACCCTCAAGACCTGGTCCCATTCCTGCTGGTATATAATTGGCTAGATCCTGCAGCTAGATCTTTTAAAACACAGTGCTTTTTCTTTCTTAGTAGCCTCTGCACTTTGCTGGCTGTGTACATTGGTGCCAAAAGATTACTGGATCATCTGAGATAGCACTAGGAAGAGTGTATCTGACATTAGGGTGGCATTTGAAACTTGAACCAAAAAACAGTCCATGTTAAGTAGAGACAGCAGAATTGCCGTGATGAAGGGAGCAACAATCAAAATCTCGTAGCAATAGGCCTGCTTGAGTTGCTCTATTAGCAACAGCTGGAAAACCCATTGGTTGACTACGAAAACCCCCAGGTGACGTCAACGCTATTTCTAAATAGCAGAATCTTTCTTTCTCTAAGGCATCCAATGTATGGTGGTGTTCCTTTGACATAAATTCACAAAGCCCGGAGGAGCACAATCTGAGTGAATTTGGCCAATTTTTTAAATCTCTTTTTCAGTTTTCTGGAGGCTGTCAGAGCAAAGTGGTCTAAGTGTGCACAGAAGAGAGTATAGTTAGCTTTTCCAGAAGAAGTGCATTTTCCTCAATTAGTTAAAGAGTTCAGCCAGTTATTTCCTGGAATGCCATACTTCAGCAAGCCTATAGATTATATGGCTTCTCCAAATATCTGTAATGATTTGTAGTTGGTAATTGAGGTAGTATCAATCCCATCTTTAGAAAAAAGTTTTTCGTTAAAAACAAATTTTCCAAAACAAAATGTTCTTGGTGAATACTAGCATTAAAACTATAATTTTTTTATCAGAAAGGTTATCAACTGTGGGTCAGTCAGAGACGGAAATTCATTTTCATGGAAGACTCTTATTATTATTATTGGAGCTGGTTGCATCATTAGGTAAATATTTTCATATAAGGAACTTCCTTGGTGTTGTAAAACAAAGATATAAACCCAGCAGTTTAAATTGTGTATACAGGTTTGGCCATATTGAATGTAAGTATCTAAAGTAGATTTATCTTAGTGTCAGAATGGTCATAAAATATGAAATACAAGCATCACAGTTAAAATAGTTAACACGTAAAGTGATAGTAAATCTGTGGCCATTGTCATAGGCTTAATTTCAGCTGTACCTTAATTACAAGGTTAAGCTGTCCACGTCCATGAGGTCATCTGCCTCTGATAAAAATGTTCTGGACATTGTGTCTTAGTCTCTTCATATCGTGTGACAAGCTTGTGGTAAGAGCGTTAACATATGTTGAGAATATGGTGCCCTAAAATTTGCATTTCCCAAAAATCTATGGGAGGCTCATTTTAAGACCTGTAGGCTGTAGGAGGGGCCTTTGGATAAATTAATAGAAAAAGCAGAAAGAATCTCAGAACAGTAAGACTGGCTCTGGTTAATAAATTGCAGTTACCAACCTTAGAATGGAGGGGGTCAGAAGGCTCAGTTGAGGGATAATCAGATGTCAGTCTATGTGTGTGAGTCAGTGACTGAGTTGAGGGCATATTATGGACAAGGAGGGCACCGATAAATTTTCAGAACTCCTAAGTTAAGGCCATAGTGTTTACTTATTTATTATAATTGAGCCCAATGGACAAGGATTGAGTTTTTTTCAAAGATAATTCTAATAAAGTAACTGTAGAATCACATAATTTGCAGCACTGTCAGAAGTTATAAAGAAAGCACTTACTCTAGTTCCATTTGCAAAGACATTGTTTCATTCAATTTAGATGACCACATATGTTTGCATTTTGAAAATCTTCAGTGTTGATAAAAGTTTTACCTTAAGACCAATAAAATTAGTATAGGAAGCTTTAGGAGGTCCGGGTAAATTAGATTTTCTAGGAGTAAAATAATCTTAATCTTGCATAAATGACAGTGGTGAAAATGGTACCATTTTTGCACTGTGGTAAAGCCAAGGCAAATGCATATTATAAAACTAGTTAATAATCAGTGATTCGCATTGCCAGGCAAGGGTATACTTATCCGTGGAAAACTGCGCTGAATAGCTTCTTGATGGGAAAGAGTCAGCAGCATGCATGTGCAAGGAAAGAGATCAGTTCATGGTGACGTTGCTAATTAGAGACTGAAAAGTTGAGCTCTGGACAGGACAGAATTAGTTCAAATGTCTCTAGTCATTAGTTGAAACAGGTGCCACTTTTTTTTTTTTTTTTTTTTTTTTTACTGGTCAGGAAGAGGCAAAAAAGCTTTAGCTGCTCAGAATGTTTGAAGTTCTCTGTTTTAAGGTAACTACTGGTTTAGTCTTATTTTATAGTTCCTTTGGGTTTGCCTTTTGTAATACTTTGTGAGCCTTGAATATGTGGGTGGATATGGAGAGATTTTGTTGCCGGTAGTTAAAGTTTTGGAGGCAAGAATGATATCAGCTCTTGTGTTGGAGCAAATCATATCAAACAAGGAATCAGGCTGTGGTCAGGAAATTCCCTCACGCAAAGCTAGGTCAAATACATAAGCAATGAATTAGTTTATTTGAAGTTAAAGCCCTTTTTCATGGTTTCAGCCAAAGCTGTAAAACTGAGTGCTATTTGGGCTGTGCCTTAGGCTGCACCAGAAAAAGAGGCAACAAAGCTGTAGCTGCTCAGAATAAATGTTGTTTAAACTTTATTCCAAAAACCTCAAAAGAACTTTGTCCCTAAAGGTCTATGGTATTTATAATTCTGAAGTCACACCATCTGACCTTACATCTCTATTTTCCTCTTTGATGGCAATGAACAAAATAGCCCTTAAAATTTCAGAGTCAGTTGAAATCCAGTTAGGGCATCTGTCTGTACCATAATAGCCGACTTGAGCCAGCATTTAAAAGTGGGTAATTAGGAAGCTGGCTCTTTTTGCTGTGCTGAGATCCTGGCCAAAACCTCCCACTGCAGTTAGTCTGTGGGAACGTGGTCCATGAAGGCTCCAGTGTGGTTCTATTTATGTCTTTATGTTAGACAATAACCCCGAAGCCAAGACTGCTGTGCCTCTGCCAGACGAGAGTCCAAAACAATGCATAGAGCTGGTTACCACCAGGCTCTTTTCCAAGGGACCCATCATGATTCTGCACTTAAGTGCAGTGCCTGGCGCCCCAGTTGTGGCTGGTCTCCTTGTTTGTTTCTATTATCAGCCTGGCTGGCAGAGCTACACTGGTTGGTATCTGTTTCTCCCTAAAGTCAGAAGGCCAAGGGTCGGTGGGAGGTGGGTACCAATGTACCATTGAATAGACCATTGCACGTGGACTGTTGTCAGCAAGAGCTTGGAAGAGGTTACAGCGATAAACGGACTGCTGCACTTGTGTATACTGTGTTATAAAGAGCTCTTCATGCATTGCCTCGCTTGATGCTTTTAACTGCTCGGTGAAGTTGGAGAGGTTTGCATTTTTATGGCTGCTTTCAGGTGAAGAAAGAAAATGGAAGGGTTAAGTGATCTGCTTAGGATGTCTGCTGTGTCTATAGCAGTTGGGGGACGAGGGAGTGAGAGTCAGGTGGTCTGGGTTAGGGTTTTAAAATCTGGACGGCGTGACGTTTGTCGCTGGGCCACAGTGTGGTGGGAGCGATTTTCTCGCTCCATCAATGAGGAAATGGTCACGCTGTGCCCATGATATTCAAAGAACTATGCCAGGCTGTAGAGACCTGTTAAGAATTATTACGGGACTTCTCTCAAAGAGCTGATAATTCCACTGGAGACAAAATAACATGCACGTAAACTAACCAGCACCTTTGGGCAGCTGTTCATTAACGCCAAGGGGGAGGTACAGGTTCTGTAGCTTAGGAGGAAAGACTACAGTGAATTGTGATCTTAGCAGATCTTTTTTTGGATTTTGTAGTGGGAGTAAAATTCAGATGCTGTATGTGAAATAGTGGTAGGCATTGTAGATGGTGGGTTGGGAATTTTAAAACAGTGAAAAAATAGTGAAGTGGGCAAAACGTGGAAATAGAAACGAGTAAAAGATGTCAAATATAATTAAACCCATATCACTGTGGACAGGAATTGATAAGGATGAGAAGTGGGAGATTCATGTAGAAAAATGGCCTGGGAAGATTAGGGATGGCACTGGATGCCGGTGAGGATTTATTCTGTCAGTTTAAGGAATGAAGTAGCTCTTTCCGTATTTGAGATTGAGGCTGATATTTAAGAAACAGCGTTTCCCCGCTGGCGTGGCCCAGGAGAGAATGAGAGCACAGGGAAAGAGAACATCAGCGGAGACACGAGTTAGCAGGTGGAGCGGGTGGCCAGCTCCGGCCTGGCAGGTCGACAGGGCTTGATGCTTGCTGGATGTGCGGTCCGGGGGGAGCACCCCTTGGCCATGCAGCCAAGGTTGCCTTTGTGAGTCCCCACTCGGCCCGGGGACCAGCATCCTTGCTCTTGCCTGCTGGCCCCCCTTCCTCACACAGTGGTCACACATTTTTGCCGTGGCTCTAAAGGGAAGTTTTAGTCATCTCCTTTTTTGCTCAGTCCATCAAGAGTTGGCTTGAGCAGTTCCTGTTGTGGCGCAGTGGTTAACGAATCCGACTAGGAACCATGAGGTTGTGGGTTCGATCCCTGGCCTCGCTCAGTGGGGTAAGGATCCAGCGTTGCCGTGAGCTGTGGTGTAGTTTGCAGACGCGGTTCGGATCCCGCGTTGCTGTGGCTGTGGCATAGGCTGGCGGCCACAGCTCCAATTAGACCCCTAACCTGGGAACCTACACATGGCATGGGTGCGGCCCTAAAAAGCAAAAAAAAAAAAAAAAAAAAAAAAAAAGAGTTGGCTTGAGCAAAAAGGAGGAACTTTTCAAGTGACTCTGATGTGAATTCCTGTCTATTTGGGGCCGTTTTATTTCACATTGAATAGTTAGTGCCTCATCTTTGAAAGGACCCGACACCGGATGCAGTGTCCTGTCCGGGAGCTGTTTCTGTCAGGCAGTGAGAGCTCACAGGTGCTGCGGGCTGTGTGGGTTGTGGCCAGTGAGTGCCACACAGTAAACCCCGGGGACAGCAGCCTGTCCTAATAAATAGCTCAGTCCATGTGTGTTTTAGGAAAGTGCATCCTTTCCTGGAGAAACTATATTCTCATTGACAGAGGAGGCGTTGCAAGACTCGTTGTTTGTGAGGAGGTGAATATTTTTGGGGTCCTTAAAACTGTCCCCACTTCACTGATTTACAAGGAAGACTCAGGATTATTCACAATTGTGATTATTTTATTTAGCTTTTTTTTTTTTCCTTTTAGGGCCATACCTGCAGCATATGGAAGTTCCCAGGCGAGGGGTCAAATGGGAGCTGCAGCCGCCGGCCTTCGCCACAGCCACAGCAACGTGGGATCCGAGCCGCGTCTGCGACCTACACCACAGCTCACGGCAACGCCGGATCCTTAACCCACTGAGCAAGGCCAGGGATTGAACCTGCGTCTTCACGGATACTAGTCAGGTCCTTTACTGCTGAGCCACAGTGGGAACTCCAGGATAGCAGACTCTTGCTTGTTCTGGGAACTCCTCTGTGCGTAGTGATTCTATCATTTAAGTTGTTGAGACAGGGATATTGATGGAGAAATTTTTCAAAATCCAGGCGAATCTGCTGTTCAGAAGAGGTCATGTTTCTCGAAGTGAGATTTGAGGTTGGGGAAAAGGAGAAGGATTCAGAGCGCGGGGATTGGTCCCATAACTGGTGATGGGAGAGTTACAAGGAGAACTGGGGTGTGTTTAGGAAACCGAGAGGTGAGAGGGCCAAAGAGGAGGAAATGAAAAATGTAAAATGCTGCAGGTAGGCAGAAATTACAGGGACTGTAAAAATGCCATGGGGACTTGTTTTAATAACGAGTAAATTGACGTTTTTGAACTTAAAGTTATCTATACACATTAAGCAAGACTTACTCAGCCAGTGCCTTAAAAGCTTTCCTGCCCATCACATCTTTCTGTTTTCTTTGGATCACTTTAAAATCTGACAACAAGGCTTTCCTATTTTATTTATTTTTTTGTCATTGCTGTGCCTGAGTTTGGACTTTAGTTTCACAGGCAGATTGCAGTGGAGGAGCTTTGCGAAGGCTAAAAAAATTCCTTGAGCTTTACTGCATACTCTCTCTCTGGTAATTATTTAGGAACAGCAGCAGCCAAAAAGCATCTCTCCTTTTCTTGATGGAAAAGTAATTCTGTTTGTTCATTAAGAGGATTGTGTTTGCCATTCCATTAATCTCATTGCTGCTTGCTGGCAAAGAATGGAAATTGAAAGCTTCTTGTTTTGCGCGCAGACACCCCGAGGGGGTGATGAGAGTGTTTGAATTTCCTGCTACATCCTTGGACTCTCCCAGACTCATTTCTAGGTCCCCCAACTCCCTCACGCTTGCTTTCTGTCTTTGTGGGCTCTCGATGTTACAAGTTGTACAGAATCGCTGAGATGGGTGACCTCTGTTATAAAGAATGTGCACCAATAGTGGCTTTGCTTTTGCTTACAAAAAAAAAAAAAAAAAATAGAACAGGAGTTCCTGTTGTGGCACTGCGGAAATGCATCTGACTAGTATCCATGAGGATAGGGGTTCGATCCCTGGCCTTGCTCAGTGGGTTAAGGATCTGGCGTCGCCGTGAGCTGTGGTGTAGGTTGCAGACGCGGCTCGGATCCCGCGTGGCTGTGGCTGTGGCGAAGGCCGGCGGCTACAGCTCCTGTTAGACCCCTAGCCTGGGAACTTCTGCGTGCCTCAGGTGTGGCCCGAAAAAGCAAAGGAGAAAAATCAGAACCACATTTATTGGGGAAAAAAGAACAACTAACTTTGAGTCTCTGGTGGTACAGCAAAAACGGGTGCCTCCTCTCTGTCACTTGAGAGGATTCAGGGACGGGATTCTCGTACTTGGGAGAAGGTGGAGACGCCAGTGTGGTGTTTGCTCTCCCAGTTATATTAACAGTTATGTTAAGCTTAGACGTACTTACTTTACTGGACTTGAGGAGGACAGGTGCATATTGTGATGGAAGTGGTTTTAATTCTCTCTCTCTCTCTCGTTCTAATATCCCAGGGCTTCCAGCAAAAATTCTCCTTCCATAGTAAAGAGATTGTGGCTATCAGCTGTTCCTGGTGCAAGCAGGCGGTAAGTTTGGGAATGAAACAAAATCAAGTGGGCTCCTGCATCATCAAAATAGACCTAGGTCATTGCTGGGGTTCCCTTCTGTCGGTGGAACGTGTTCCTAAGTGATCTCTCGTAGCATCTGTGGAGAAAGATTTAAAACTATAGAACTATAGTATAAATGAGCTGGGAGAAACTATAGAGATACATTAACCCTTTAATTTATATAGAGTGAAGCCT
Organism: Catagonus wagneri; assembly: GCA_004024745.2. Taxonomy (NCBI): domain Eukaryota; kingdom Metazoa; phylum Chordata; class Mammalia; order Artiodactyla; family Tayassuidae; genus Catagonus; species Catagonus wagneri. Next base: position 2,144,082 of record PVHT020000237.1, on the reverse strand, counting down.
GGATCAGAGATTGAAAAGAATCTCTCCTGGTTCTATCCCTGGGAAGAATTGAGGACTTTTTACTCCTGGGCCATTTAATTTCCCCACTGCACTAGATGGTTCACAATGACTTCTGTGGTTAGAAGTTGCAACCTTAGATAATCGAACACGAATTCAGGCATCTTGGTTTTTGTGGATGCACATTTTTTTTTTTTTTTTGTCTTTTTAGGGCCGTACCTGCTGCATGTGGAAGTTCTCGAACTTGGGGTTGAATCAGAACTATAGCTGCTGACCTACGCCAAGGAAACGTGGGATCTAAGCTGCATCTGCGACCTACACCACAGCTCATAGCATTGCTGGGTCCTTAACCCAATGAGTGAGGCCAGGGACAGAATGCACGTCCTCATGAATGAATACCAGTTGAGTTCGTTACTGCTGAGCCACGATGGGAACTCCCTTTTTTTTTTTTTGATGAGGCTGTGTTTGGATAAGAGCAGTCTTTTATCTGTCTTTGGGTTTGAATGCTGCTGATGCAGCTGTGGTTGGCTGTATGGTCACTGAAATGTCATTCTTCCTAACATTTGAACATAAATACTAGGATTCAGTGGTAATTTCCGTTTTCCTCTCTTAGCCATCCTTTGTTCATATTTTTAAACACCTCTGTCCCAACCAAATGGTTGATTTTTTTTTTTTTTTAATCTTTGGACCTATTTTTAACTAGACAGTGTATATGCTAACTCACAGGTTGGCAAACTATAGCCTGTCGGCCAAATCTGTCTGCTTCCTGTTTCTGTAAATAAAGTTTTATTGGAACACAGCCATGCCCATCCTTTACTCTGGCTACTTGTGTACTGAAACAGCAGAGTTGAGTGGTTGCAACAGAAACCATATGACCCCAAAAGACTGAAATATTTACTATCCAATCCTTCTATAGAAAAGTCCTTGGACCCCTGCTCTAATCTCTCAATTCAGCTGTTCTTTGGAATGAGTGTGTATCAGGCTATATAGTCCCTCACTGTAAAGTTCATCTCAGAAGAAAGAGCTGTGGTATTTTAACTAGGTTAAAGGTTTGCAGGATACCTTTAGGCCTCTGCTTACATCAGTTTTACTTAGACAAACAAGGCCATGGGGCTGGAACAGCAGATGCATTGAGCTGAATCTCATGAAATTTATATTTTTGTGGGTCAAAAACTTTTGAGTTATGGCAGTTCCATCAGGTTCAATCTTATAATCTCTCTAGCATCATTTCCCCCGGGGCCCCCACATGTCAGGAGGATCTGCTGTCACTAGGTGGGGACGCCTTGGTCTGGAAAGCTCAGAGCTTGCTCTGCCACCCTCTTGGCACATTTTTTATTCTTGGCACTTCTGCCTTTGTTCAATTAACTGTTAGACAAATAATCTTTCTGCTTCTGTTTAAGAGCCTGTTCACAAATAGAAGGCCATCCCAGCCTTTGAATGAACCTGTGCCATCAAGGCAGTATCTCTGCCTGGAGAGGAAGCAGATTTAGGGCTCAGGGGTCCCCAGCACCATCTACACTGCTGATTTCCCTGATCTCTGGTGAGATGCCACTTGCAAGATAACATCAACCTGGCCTCAGATGGGCTCTACCCGCTCTCGCCCTGTAGCTCTTAGGGTGTGGTTAGAGGGTGGACCCAGCGTCCTTTAATTTCGGAATGCAGTCCCACTTTGCTGTGAACACATCTGCTCTCTTTTTGTTAATCTGTAGTCCAGTTGAATGACTGTAAAACAACTTGCACTTGAACCTTGTGGGAGAGATTTGGTTAATTAAGTAATCTGTAGTTGAGATAGATGGCAGTGGGGACATATTTTAACACTTCAGGCAGTTCCTTTAGGATATCCGATGTCAAACAGACAGTTAAGTGCCTTCTGGGGGCACTTTCTGCTGCAGAAAATACAACTGGGTTTCGTGGATTCAAGTCCTGACTCAGTCACTTAAAAGTCAGGTAGTTTGGGGCATAATACCTCTTAGTCTCTTTAGATGAGGGATTACTTGGGTATAAATTGAGAGAGTTGGAAGGTAGTCTCTGAGATGCCTACTATTTTAGAATTGCTGTGGCCATTCATTTGGGTGTTTGCTAAAAGAAAATGTCTTTTAAAAGAAGGAATTCAAGTCATGTTTCTCTGGTATATCACATTGTTTGCAGATCATAGGTAATTGGTGGGAGGGGGACTTAATAACTAGTCTTTCATGCTTAATTAATTGCTTTAGTAATTTGCCACTGGATCATTGTCAGATCTTGAAGATGTTCAGAGATAAAGACAAAACTGCCCTGATGTGGTAAACCTGGGGTGGCTGCATTTGCCAGTTTTCCTGAAACAGCCCTAATTTATGTCTGCTGTTTCATTGTAATTATTATCAGGGCTCTCTTTCAGTCTTAAAATTATTTCAATTAAGATGATACGTTATGCGGTCACATCAAGTAGAATCCAAGTAGTAGCTAATGTTAATTGAAAAAAAAATCACCATGATTAAAATTGTAAAGCCCCTGATTGTGTAATGGGTTTTTTTTATGTGTGTTAGAAAACAAATGTTACCACACATCATTATCACTTTACAGTCACAAAAAAAGGTGATTGGAAATGTGACTGGTGTAAACTTACTCAGTCCCTCAGGACAGAGAGTTAGGCCCTGAGAAACGAGGTACTGTTATGATCATTAGTCTGTGTTTACTTCCCTCCTTTCAAAAACAAAGCACTTTAGACTTGCCAAGTACCACAGGATCATTATTTTCTCCAGGGCCCTAGGCGAACCCAGCAGAAGCAATCTCTTTGTTCCCTCTTGGACTAAGAACTCTCTAGAAGAGAGTCTTCTTTCCTGGGTCCCCTAAACTAGGAAGGCCTTCCATCTATGGAGAGAAGAAGGGGAGGCATCTGGCCGGCGCTGCTTTTCTTCGTTGCCTGCTCAGCAGCAGCCCACATCAACCAAGCCTTTGCCCAGTGCAAGCTGAGTGCAACACAATTATGTACCAAGTCAGCCCTCAAAGAGTCTCTCAAGTCTTTATGTAAATATCCTATGAAAACGTTGTCAGGTTTGAGCTGGCCTTGTCCTCTAAGATTGAGTTCTTGTTATCAGTTGGTAAAGTGGAATGAATCTGAAATCTGGTCTCGAAGCTCCTAGGGCTGGTTGGGCAGTGATGAGAAGTGAGTGACTTCAGTGAGTGTGTACGTGTGTGCGCAGGCGTGAGCACACTCATTCCATCTTGCAGCAGCATTGCCCTTTGCACGGAGTTGCTGACTGGCCCTTTTTTTCCCTTCAGTTTCACAATAAGGTGACCTGCTTCATGCTGCATCACATTGAGGAACCCTGCTCGCTGGGGGCTCACGCCGCCGTTATTGTCCCGCCCACCTGGATCATTAAGGTGAAGAAACCTCAGGTAACTGCCGGGCCCCTGGTGCTGCTGGGCCAGCGCAGAGAGAAAGTAACTGCTGCTTCTTGCTTTTCTCCCCCTGACAAGTTTCCGGGTCCCTACAGTCTCCGTTCACTCATCCCCGCGGTCCCACACAGAGCTTCCCGGTTCATCCCATTAGCCCGTCCCCGGACTGCGTTGGGTTCTCTCATGGAACCAGTCTTCTCCTCGTAAAGAAAGTTTCACAGCAGAGCGTTTCCTCCCCACTCGGGTGCTAGTGTTCTTTGCTTTGATGGGCGCTCTCTCCAGAGCTCCTTAAGGACCAGTGCACCTGCTTCTTAACACAACTCTCTTCTCTTTAGCCTGGGCAACCTCAGGGAGGGGCCGTGAGAGTGCACTTGGAGGCTTCAGCGTTTGGTCGAGATGACCGCCACCTCCAACCCTAACTTCAGGTTGGAGGTGGTGGTCATCTCAGCCAAATAGCCAAGTCCTGCTTGGAAGGCAACACTCTTTGCTTAAGGCAAAGTAGAATTTATCCTCTTAACACCGAATCTCATTGTGTATTCGTCCCTCATTGTACTTTCTGTCCTGGGGAGTCTCTGCTAAACAATTCTGGGAAACTTTGGTGGTTTTCTCAACAAGCTCCTAATCCTTGATAGAGATGTTTCTACCTTTGTACCTTTGTCTTAGACGGTTGTTTCCAAGTTATGCGACTGCAAACTTTTAATGTTCCAGGGATCAGATTATACCTCTCTTAGGGTGCAGGTACCTTTGGAAGTTTTCTTGAATGTAGTATCTTTAAAAAATATGGCAGCGCTACTTCATATGCCATTCCTTCTCATTGACTCAGTTTTATTTAAAACCTGGTGGATCAGAGGGAGGGTGTTTTGCTTCATGTGTTTGGTATGAAGTTTTGCCTCTGTTGATGACTAACCTGTAGGAATGATCCTTCTGAAGTTACAATCCATGGAAGCCCTTGGAAACACTTTTTCCAGAGGCGAGTACAGTATCTACGTCAAAAAAAAAAAAAAAAAGGAAGATCTAGTCATTTTATTTTACATTTTAGAGCCAAATGTCAAGAGAGGCTACTTAGAGAGTTGCCGTTGTGGCTCGGCGGGTTATAAACCCATCTAGTCTCCACAAGGATATAGGTTCAATCCCTAGCCTAACTCAGTGGGTTAAGGATCCTGTGTTGCTGTGTCTGTGGCATGCAGCTCCAACTAGACCCCCAGCCTGGGAACTCCCCATATGCTGCAGGTGTGGCCCTAAAAAAAAAAAAAGGAAATGCTAATTCAGTTGTCCAAGGTGACATAGCAAGTCAATTACAGTATTACAGCTGAGATTCCAGTGTACCGATTTCCAATTTAGTGTTATTTTAAAATCTCTTTAACGTATTTACTTCTTTGTATGTGTTTCCCCCCCAAATTCAGTTGTCTCTCCATGTGCATATTCAGTTAAATCCACACGTTTTCATCACAAAAACCTTGTGGTATCAGGAAGACTGCTAGGAATGGGGTTGTGATGCATAATCCTAGCTCTGAAGAACCATGCGGTTATTTCAGGGAAAGCTGCCATGAAGGAGGTGTATTTTATTCTGCCTGCTTAAAGATGGGTGGGATTTGGATCAGTAGAGAAGGAAATAACAGGCAGGAGAAGGCCACCAACAAGGGGGACTGTGCCCAAAATTGTATTCCTGGGACTATGAGCCTGGGTTGACCGCAGTGGAAGGTTTGTGTAGCGGGTGTGTAGGGAATTGAGCATAAAGTTGCCCAAGCCTGATTGGGGGGGGGATTTTTTTGATACATGTAAACTCTATCCTTTTAAGCGAAGGTGAATAGAGTAAAATTGTGTTGCAGAAGGAAACAACTAGCAGGAGTGTGTAGGATGACCTAGTGGTGTGGGATTTTGGACGACCGGAAGGAGAACAGGAAAATTAGGAGACCATACCACCTTGCAGGCAAATTCTACTCTTCTATGCTTCAAAAGATCTTTATCTTGTGAAAATTTCCAAGCAAGGGAATCGAAAGGGAGGGTAATCATGAATACAGCCATGAACTTTTCTGCTGTTGCCTCATCTCTCCTCGCCGCACTGTTTTTTCTTTTTCATTACTAAATTTATTTTGAGATGCACGTGCAGTTTAAGAAGTAACACAGAAGGATCCCATGCACTCTTTACAAACTTTCCCCTCATGGTAACATCTCACAGTCTTGTAATACAGCATCACAGCTGGGATGTGGACATTGATTGGTCAAGACATATAGCAGTTCCATTGCCACAGATAACCCTCATGTTACCTTTCACAGCCACAGCCTTTTTTCTCCTGGTTCCACCCCATTTTCTCTGTCTTCCTGAAAGTGGAAGTCTCCCTTTTTTCCTCTTGCCAGAGTATTTTACATCAGATTGTAGCATGTCATTTAATCTGCAAATGCTTCATTTTGCTTCTCAGAAAGATAACATTTTAGAAAGACGTATATAACATTACCTCACCCATCAAAATTAAATAATTTGAGGTGGCATTCTTAAAGTATTTTCAGATTGTTTCAGATAATGTCCTTTTCACTGTTATTTTTTTCAAATTAGGATCCAAAGTCTGCAACTGCTTTTTTGTTGGCATCTCTTAATTCTCTTTCGATAATGATCTCCTCTTCTCCTCTTACTTTTCATGGCATTTATTTATTGAACAAATTGTATCATTTTACCTATAGAATATCCTATATTTTAATTTGGGATGGCTTTATCCTTATTGTGTTGTAAAACAATTTCCTGTATTGCTTATATTTCTTCTAAAATAATATTTTGGTGTAGAGACTCAGATTCAGGTTTAAATTCCTGGCAGAAGAACTCCATGGGTAATTGTGTCTTTTTCTATAGTGTTGCTTTTAAAGAAACATAGTATCAGGTTGTTCACTCTTAGTGATGTTACGATTGATCAGCGAGTTCAGGAGCTTAATCCATCTGATATAAACTTGTCCATCAGCTTTCCCTCGGCAGTTTTATCCATTAAGGATTGTTACCCAAATCTGTCATTTCATTAGCAGTTGCTAAAGGGTGAATTTTTCCAATGTTTATTACTCTTCTTCATTTTTGAGCTACACTTTTTTTGTAAAGAGACCTTTCCCTTATGACCAGCAAATACACAACAAATGCTTGCGTGGCTGCCTCTGTTTGTAAATTTTCAGAACAATAAGTTGGTATCTTAGCAACTATTATTAGATTTTGAAGAGTAGTTCATAGTCTGGATGCTAAAGACCACACAGGTAACATTTATTGAATGCTTTGCATGTGTTTGGAAATCTTTTAAGTACTTTACATTCAGATCTCATCTCAGTTTTGCAGTGCCCTATGGGACAGGTATCCCATTAGCCCCATGTTGCAGCTGAGGAATGTGAGGAATAGAAAATTCATAAAATAAAATAACTTAGCCAGGACCAGGCAATTGTTAAGTAGTTTGAGGTGGTATTCGAGTCCAAGAATTGTGATTCTGGAAACCTAGCTCTTAGGGATATGCCATGCTGCCTCACAGCCAGCCTTGCTGAATCAGATATCTTAAAAAAAAATTGAGGTCCCTCCTCCTCTGGGCTCCAGAGCCAAGAAGCAATTTAAGCAATTAACTAAGCTCTATGCAAAAGGTGGTGTACAATGAGCTAGAGTGTGGGGTGGGGTGGGGTGGGGTCGAGAGAGTAGTGGTTAAGAGCCCAGCTTGCAAGCCAGCCTGCCTGGATTCGCCACCTTGCTCTCCCACTTAACTAGCCTAATCTTAGATTCAATTCTTCTGTTTCATTTTCTCCCCTGTAAAGGGTAAATAATACTGGTGCCCAATTCATAGGGTTTTTGTGAGGAGGAATAAGCTAAGACACAAAAAATAAAGCACGTGAAATAGCACCTGGCTTGTAACCACTCATTCGCTTAAGTCTTGTTTTCATTCTTGTTGATGTTTAAAAGTACAGCGGATCAGGTGAGGCTGTACAGCAGAACAGATAAAGACAGTAGACTGTCATACAGGGGTCAGGACAGAGGTTATTGATCCCTGAACCATCTGTGTTACAGTGAAAGAGGATGGAAAGAGGATGAGATTTCCAGTGGAGAGGGCAGAAAAAAGAGTAAGAGTGGGGCCATAGCCTAGCATCTATGCTGCTTCTAAGTGCACCTTGAAATACTACTCTACCTGCGGTACTTCACACGGTTGTGGAACTGTGTGTTCACAAGTGCAATGCCTGTCCCGTGGGAGAGAGTCAAGACCTGTTCATTTACTGAATAAAAGAAGGGACGAAGACTGGGTGGACATCCACACCTAGCGAGTGGAAGGAGGAGGAGAATCTTGCAAGACAGGGAGAGGACTATGATAGCATTAAAAAGGTAAAGAAAAACGGGGCAGGCATCAATGCTCATTTCTGTTCACGACAAAAATGATAAGGACTGAGAAACGTCCTTGTGTTTGGGACCAGATCACTGATGATCATCAAGACTGTGGTTGGTAGAGTGAGGAGTGTGAGTGGCAACCTGTTGGTGATGGTGTGGAAGCAGTGAGATTAGAGTTCACTGGAGACATTGGGAAATCACAAAAAAATAGAATTTGGAAAGTAGATGGAGAATAGCAGATAAAATGTTTTTGCAACTTATGTGTATGTATATATGTATTTTTTCTCTATATATTTCTATATTTTCTTACATACACTGCCTAGAAATATAGTCTTAGTTGAATTAAATGAACTTTTATATAATTAACCACACTCAAAGATGTTATTGTATGGAGTGAGTAGTCCAAAGGTGAATCAGATATTCCTTTGAAGTCCACAAAGATTGCACTCCCCAGTGGGGGAAATAAACACAACTAGTCTGTGTCATTGGTCAGAGTGTTTGTGGGTTCTGTAGAGGGATTCAGCCACGTATGCATTCTTAGTACAGAGCAGCTTTCAGGTGTCTGGGAAGGGTTTGTCTTTTTTTTTTTTCTAATATTTTGTATTAATAGTATAACCTTTGAGCAATCAGTAAAATGATAAAAGAAAATGTTTTACTACTGCTGTAGAACCAAACAGCAGAAAAGGTTTGTCTTTTTGATCAGTGTGCGTCTTCAAACAGACAGGGTGGTGAGGAAGAGACCAGTTTGGTTGAGTCAATGAGATGCCTACACATCCAAGGCAGTGAGTGCTAAGTGCCACCTAAGATGTAGAAACATAGTGGAGGAGACCTGACGCTGGATTGAGCAGCTCCAGTCACAGAGGGCAGCCTAGGCTGAATGGAAAATCTGCCCTTTGTGCTTGGTCCTGAAGGATGTGGTGGGCGTTCCTGGGAAGAGGGATGAGGGAGGACAATGCAGGTGGGATTGCAGATGGGATGTATGAGGACAGCGGTGACGGTGGGGCATCAGATAAAGTTAGCTTGATCTGTGCACCTTATGTCTGAACAAATGACTCCAGAGAAGGAGAGTAAAGGTAGTCTGCTTGAGTGTCTAATGGTCAAAAGGTGGAATTGAACCATATGCTTTTGTTCTCGGTTGAAAAATGTCTGGGTCTGAGTGGATAATTACTCTGTGCCCAGCTGAGGCGTTGGGAGCTGTGTGAAACCTTGTGGCTAAGAGAACTGAGGGCTGCCTGGAGGATTTTCTGGGTTTTATCATCAAATTATTTGGAGAGTCCTACAAGTTAAAGGATGTTGAAAGGTAGATGCTGAAAGGAATCAAAGTGAACAGAAAACCAAGCCTGCGTCTGCTGATCTGAAGTCAAAGTTACAAAGTTACATATGTCAGTGTTTCTCCTGTATTTTGACTGGGTATTCTGACTGGGTGGACAAATTAAAGGAGTGAAAATACGAGTATAAACACTTGGAGCTGGTGAAGCAAGACCCGTGAGACATGACTTTTTCCTAGGGTCAGGTTTGTGGGGGAGGATTAGAGATATATGTTTTTTTCAGTGTATTTGGATTATTTTATGTTGGAGTATAGTTGATTTGCAATGTTCTGTTTCAGGTGTACAGCAAACCGATTCAGTTCTATATAAACATATATCCATTCTTTTTCAGATTCTTTTCCCATAAAAGTTATTACAGAATATTATGTAGAGTTCCCTGTGCCATACAGTAGGTCCTTGTTGATTATTTTATATATAGTAGCATGTATGTGTTAATCTCAATCTCCTCAACCAGCCGCCTTTCCCTTTGGTAACCATAAGTTTTTGAAGTCTGTGAGTCTGTTTCTGTTTTGTAGGTAGGGTTCATTTGTATCATTTTTTTAGTCTCCACATGTAACTGATATATGATATCTGTTTTTCTCTGTCCGAATGACTTTGCTAGGACAATAATATTTAGGTCCATCCATGTTGCTGCAGATGGCATTACTTCATTCTTTTTTATGGCTGAGTAATAGTCTATTGCATGTGTCACATCTTCTTAATCCATTCCTCTGTTGATGGAAATTTAGGTTGCTTCCATGTCTCGGCCATTGTGAATAGTGCTTCAGTGAACAAAAGGGTGCATGAATCTTTGCAAATTATGTTTTTCTTCAGATAGATGCCCAGGAGTGGGATGGCTGGCTCCTGTGGTAGTTCTATTTTTAGTTTTTTAAGGAACCTCCATCTGTTCTCCATAGTAGTTACCTTCCCAGCAACAGTTTAGGAGGGTTCCCCTTTCGCAACATCCTCTCTAGCATTTTAATGTTTGGAGACTTTTTTTTTTTTGTGCTTCTTTAAAATTTTTTGTTAAAGTATTGCTGATTTACAGTGTTGTACCAATTTCTGCTATATAACAAAGTGACCCAGTCATTCGTACATATACATTCTTTTTTTAAAAAATATTATTTTCCATCATGGCCTATCCCAGGAGTTGGGTATAGTTCCCTGTGCTATACAGCAGGATCTCATTGCTTATCCATTCTAAATGTAATAGTTTGCATCTATTAACCCCAGACTCCCCGTCTGTCCCACTTCCTCCCCCCACCCCCTTGGCAACCACAAATCTCTTCTTTATGTCTGTAGATCTGTTTATTTTTTGTAGATAGGTTCATTTGTGCCATATTTTTGATTCTGCATGTAAGTGATATCACATAGTATTTGTCCTCTTACTTGCTCCACTTAGTAGGGCAGTGAAGTAAGTTCGTAGATGTTTTGATGATGATGGCCATTCTGACTTGTGTGAAGTGACACCTCATTGTGGTTTTGGTTTACATTGCTCTAGCGATCGGTGACATTGAACATCTTTTTACACACTTTTTGGCCATCTGTCTGTCTTCTTTGGAGAAATGTCTAGGCCTTCTGCCTATTTTTTGGTTGAGTTATTTGCTTTTTTGATATTGAGCTGCATGAGCTGTTTGTGCATTTTGGAGATTAACCTCTTGCTGGTCGCTTTGTTTGCAAATAGCTTCTCGCATCTTGTGGGTTGTCTTTTTATTGATGGTTTCCTTTGCTGTGTAAAACCTTGTAAATTTAACTAGGTCCCATTTGTTTATTTTTATTTCCATTACTCAAGGGGGCAGATCCAAGAAGATATTGCTGCAGTTTTTTTTTTTTTTTCCTGCCCTGCAGCATAGGGAGTTCCTGGGCCAGGGATCAGATCTCAGCCACACTTGTGACCTATTCTGCACCTGCAGCAATGCTGGATCCTTTAACCCACCTTGCAAACCTGCCTCCTGGCACTGCAAAGATGCTGCCAATCCTGTTGCACCACAGCAGAAACTCCTACGATTTATGTCAGAGACTGTTTTGCCTGTGTTTTCATAGGGATCAATGGGATGGAATAGAGATCCCAGAAATAAACCCAGACACCTATGGTCAATTAATCTTCAACAAAAAAGGCAAGCATATAAAATGGGAAAAAGACAATCTCTTCAGCAAGTGGTGCTTGGAAACCTGAACTAGAACCCACCCTCGCACCATGCACAAAATAAACTCAAAATGGCTTAAGGATTTAAACATAAGATTTGAAACCATAAAACTCTTAGAAAACATAGGCAAAATATCCTCTTACATAAATTATACAAATGTTCTCTTAGGCTAGTCTCCCAGTGCAATAGAAATAAAGATTAAACAAATGAGACCTGATCAAACTTACAAGGTTTTGCACAGCAAAGGAAACAGTAAACAAAACAAAAACCCCACAAAATGGGAGAAGATATTTGCAAACAAAGTGACCAACAAGGGAATAATCTCCAAAATGTACAAGCAGCTCATGCAACTCAACAACAGAAAGAGAACCTAACAAAAATGCGCAGAAGATCTAAATAGGCGTTTATCCAAAAAAGACATATGGATGGCCAGCATGCACAGGAAAAGCTGCTCCACATCATTAATTATTAGAGAAATGCAAATCAAAACTACAGTGAGGTACCACCTCACACCAGTCAGAATGGCCATCATTAATAAGTCTACAAATAACAAATGTTGCAGAGGGTGTGGAGAAAGGGGAACCCTCCTCACTGTGGAAACCAGTATGGAGGTACTTCAGAAAATTAAATATAGAGCTGCCGTATGATCCAGCAAACATATATATGTATATGTATATTTATAGACAAAACTATAATTCAAAAAGATAGATACACCCTGATGTTCACTGCAGAACTATTTACAACAGCCAATACATGGAAATAACCTAAATGTCCATCAACAGATGAATGGATTAAGATGTGGTACATATTTACAATGGAATACTACTCAGCCATAAAAAAGAATGAAATAATGCCATCTGCAGCAATATGATGGACCTAGAGATAATCATACTAAGTCATAAAGAGAAAGACAAGTACCATATGATATCACTTATATGCAGAATCTAAAATATGAACCTATCTACAGAATAGAAACAGACTTATAGACAAGAAACTTGTGGTTGCCAGCGGGGAGGAGGGAAGGAGTGAAGGGCTCGGAGTTTAGGGTTAGCAGATGCGAACTGTGACATTTAGAATGGATAAGCGATGAGGTCTCACTATATAGCACAGGGAGCAATATCCAGTCTCCTGGGACAGACCATGATGGAAAATAATATAAGAAAAAGAATGTGTGTGCGTGTGTGTATATGTGTGTGTGTATATAAAAACACTGGGCCACATTGCTGTATAGCAGAAATTGGCACAACATTGTAAATCAACTATACTTTTTTTTTGTCTTTTTTTTGCCTTTATCTAGAGCCGCACCCGCGGCATATGGAGGTTCCCAGGCTAGGGGTCTAACAGGAGCTGTAGCTGCCGGCCTTCACCACAGCCACAGCAATGCGGGATCCGAGCTGCGTCTGCAAGCTTCACCACAGCTCACGGCAACGCCGGATCCTTAACCCATTGAGCAAGGCCAGGGATCGAACCTGCAACCTCATGGTTCTTAGTCGGATTCGCTAACCACTGAGCCACGAAGGGAATTCCTCAACTATACTTTAATATAAAAATTTATATTGCTAGAGGTGTGTGCTTTTAATAAATGACATCATTCTCCACATAAGGCTTTAAAACTTGGCTTTTGTAGTTAAAAAGAAACATCTTAGGGAAAAGTCTATATTAATACAGAGAGAATTGACTCCTTTTCAAACTGCTGTGTATTTTCCATGCTCTGGATGTTTTCCAATTTATTGAAGCCAATTCCCTAGTGATGGATATTTCTATTCTTTCTAATGATCTAATTATAAAAATATTGCAGTCAGCTCCTGCCTAGCCTTGCATGGGTTTTGTTCATGCTAGTTCTTATTCCATAGAATTGGACGGTCTTAAAATGCTGGGACCTCAGGACCTGTAATAGTAATGACCCATGATAGCGCTCAAAGGAAATCACCTCAAAGTCGCCCAGATGACTTCCTTTGATCAATCCAGAAGTTAAGTCATACTTGCTGTGATTTGGCCACATACGCCTGAGAGGCTGCAGAGTCTCTGTCCTTAACTTTTGGACTGAATCTTCTTTATCCCTCCACCTGCCTCTCCTCACCCCAACCTCTGCCACAGTGGTACAACTGGAGCAAGGCAGAGTAGAATGCCCTTTTTTTTTTTTTTAAATCTTTTTAGGGATGCATCCATGGCACATGGAAGTTCCCAGACTAGGGATCGAACTGGAGTTACATCTGCCGGCCTGTACTACAGCCAGACCAGATCTGAGCTGCAGTGGCATCCTACACCACGGCTTACGTCAGTGCTGGATCGTTAACCCACTGAGTGGGGCCAGGGACCAAACCCACATCCTCATGGATACTGGTTGGGTTCATTTCAGCTGAGCCATAACGGGAACTCCTAGAATGCTCTTTAATAGACCAAAAGTCCACAGATTTCCCTCTTATTATCCATCAATTTTGTCCAGTATGTGATGGGGGAAGACTTCGGGACGATGAAGTGAGGGGTCTTCTCTTTAGATCTGTTACTGTAACTGATTCTCCGTGATCCCATCACCTGAGAAAACCCCCGAAGAGTAATACAAGGTCGTTAGGTTTCATCGACAGTTGAGTGACTCGCCCGTACAATCCCTTAGCCCAGGAAGGAGTCATAACTGTTGATAGGATTATTTTTGTGGCAAGGTAATTCTACCCCAATACTTGGTACAAGAAAAGAAAAAGCCTTTATCTCATCTTAGGATTTTAGCCGAAGTGTGGGCACAGATCGAACAGGGGGGTAAATGCTCTTGGAATGAGAAGAATGTGAAAATCCAAAGGAGAGCACAGGCCGTCACTGTTGGGACTGTGTTAAACTTGCAAAGTGAACCCTTTGTCTCACTGAGTTAGCAGCCCTTGACCACAGGAATGCTTTGTTTTAGGACACAGGACAAGCATTAAAGGTGTTTTGACTGTGTCACCAGCAATTCTAGACAAGAACATCTTGGGATGAAATTTTAACTCTCTCAGCTCTGAGCAGGCAGGGTGAGGGAGGCTGTAGGTTACAAGGTGAGGTGACCGCTCTCGGCCACAGCACAGCCCATTGCATTATGTTCCTTGTTGAATTACACTGCCTTCTAGAAGAAGTTACATTTTGAGACAGACAGATGGGTGTACACCTGAATGAAAGGAAGCCTCGGGAGTTTGGAGGAGTGCTGTAAAATTCCATCCTGCTTATGTTTTGGTCTTTGACCGTTCATAGGGCTGTAAGCTTGCTCAGAGCTCACGTACAAGCATCCAGGTACTGTAAGTCAACCACCGTGCTTGGTCTTTGCCCCCTTGTTTTGTGAGATGAAGAAAGCCTCAGCTGCATTTGCCTCAGTGAGGCTCAAAAGCACTTGTATCTGTGTTTCCAGGAGCCTGTTTTGTGTGTCTCTTGCCTCTTAGAATCGAGTTCCTTGCCTGCTCTGTTTTCAGACATCAAGCTGTATTTTGATGTGTTTTTCTAACCCTCTGTTTCTCAAACACACTTGATCATCAGACTCACCTGAAGAAGTGTGATGTCTCGGATCAGGCTAGTTTAGAAAACAATCTCAGCTTGATCCATTTGACCTGTCTCTTGGAGTTTAATTATCGAGTCCTGCCAAGAGCCAAGGCCCTAGGGTGTTGCTGCAAGCACTTGGTGTCCTGTACTGCTCTTGACATGGAATGAACAAAAAACAACAAAGAAGTTAGGAAACCATCACTCACTTCCTAAGGATCCTTTGCAAAACTGGCAGAGACTGGTGTTGTGAATTGTAAATATATCGATTTGTTATTTCACCCACAATGTGAGTGCATCCTGTGTGCGGGGAGTTTGTGCTGGGTGCTGGGGAGATAACAGCTGCGAACCAGACAGCTAGTAATCTTTACGGAAGTGCTTGTCATGGGATGGATACCAAGTTAACGGCTTCACACACTCTCATTTAAACTCCGCAACTGTCCTGGGAGGTAGGTATTATCACTTTCATTTTACAGTTAAGAAACTGCTGTTTCAGGAGTTTGACTTGACTTGGCCAAGGTCCCAGATCTAGTAACAGAGAGGGTCAGAAGTCACGGCCAGGCTGTCAGACCCCATGGCTTCTGCTCCTTATCCCAGTGACTGACTTTACCACAGTATATCTGTCGCTCGCCTCTGCACTTGGTGCTTCTAACAGGGGTTCTCAACCCTGGCTACACATTAGAATTCCCTGGGGAGCTTTTTTTAAAATTTTATTTTATTCTGGGGAGCTTTTAAAAAGTATGGGCTTTACCCCAAACAAATTCAGTAAGAGTATTTCTTGGGGCCCAGGTATCAGCCTTCAGAGCATCACGAACCATCATCTAATAGATCCTGTTTCTGCCCGTCTAATTGTTGTCATTCTTCTTGGAGCATTTGGATGCTTTAAATGTTTAAAGGTTCTGAGTAATTTTTCTCCCCTTTTAGTAAAACTGAAAGTGGCCAAAATACAGCAAATGCTCAAAGAATGCAAAAGCTTCCCAAAGGGGGACATGATCATCCATTTTAAGAGGAACTCAGAAACTTGGAGATCCGTTTTCAGGAGAAGAATAGTCTAGTGTGAGTGATGAGAAATAACCTGGAATTGTGAAGATGTGTGAGCCTATGGATTCCGTTTCTGGGGAGACTCAGAGAACCCTAAAGGCTCTTTTAATCTGATGGGGGAAGAATGCCTGGGGAACATACGGTGGTTCAAGAAAGTTTTATTGGAGTTCTTATCGTGGCTCAGTGGTTAATAGACCCAACTAGTTAGTATCCATGAGGATGCAGGTTCGATCCCTGGCCTTGCTCACTGGGATAAGGATCCGGTGTTGCTGTGAATTGTGGTGAAGATTGCAGACACAGCTCGGATCCTGTGTGGCTGTGGCGTAGGTGGCAGTTGTAGCTCCGATTTGACTCTGAGCCTGGGAACCTCCGTATGTAATGGGTGTGGGTCTAAAAAGACAAAAGAAAAAAAAAAGTTTTCTTCATCCTTGGTGAGCACAGGCCACAAACCAACTTATTTTTTTGGTGGTCCAAATGGAAGTCCGATAAAAACTCAATTGTTTTAGTCTTGCTACCTGGATGTGTTAATATTCTTGACTAAAGTTTATTTTGAATGTTCTAAGAAAAAAAATACTCTCAAATGTAGAAGAATGGATATTTAAGTTGCTTCAAGCTGTTGGAAAACATTTCATTGCTCATGCAATGCGTGCATATATACTTAGATAAACTTTTACCTTAAGAGTTTTGTATTTCAGGCCTTCAGCGATTTGTAAAACATCTATGATGTGGTACTAACTTGCCCTTATGAAGACGGCAATCTTATTCACTGTCGACTCTCCACTAATTAAATATGGTTTTGCCTTGTCCTCAGCCACTGAGTTGTGATGTCTCCTGAAAGAGGTTCTTCTCAAAGCATGTGTATCAAATATGAAAAGTAAATAGCTGAAATAATCAGAGTTGTGGTCCAAAAAAATCCCTAGAAAGAGAAAGACAGGAAAAGTAAATTTGGGGTCACTGTGTTTCAACAAGTTGGATCCACTTCTGTGAGAAGAAAAAAAGTCAAGGCTGCTAGCAAAGAGAAGACTGTTTAAACCCGTGGGTCTTTAGCCAGAGAAAGGAAGGGCAGCGACTGCCACTTTATGTAACTTCAGGTCTTTGCATTTTAAAACTGAGCCATACATATGCATAGGAGAGTCGGACCATTAAGGTTCCAGTGGGATGGAGTCATTTTATGAACAAGTCATTCCCTTTAAAAACGTGAACAGAAAAGACAAAAAAAAAAAAAAAAATGGAACCTGAAAAATGGCCTCCTTTTTTACATTTCCACATAGGTGATCTCCATACCAGGAGATGAACTTGAACTTGGTTGGGCGGGAGACGGACCTGGTTGGGCGGGAGACTGGAGCCCCTCAGAGAATTTGGGATTCTTCCATTTTTACTGGGAGGGTTGGCAGGTATAACATGTGTTGTTATGTGAGTCCATGAGAGCCTCCAGGGTTCTACCTCCCTGCCTCTCCGTGTGTGGGGAGGCAGTCGCTCACTCCGAAGCACGCGACTGGGGTCTGTGTGTGGCTTCCCCATGAGCAGCGGCTTGGAAGTGTCAAAGCATGAGAAGCATGCGGTCCGCCAGCATGTGCTGCCTTCATCTTCTCCACGGTTCTGCATGGGCACGCTCGGGGCTGTCTGCCTGCGCGCTCAGGCCTTGCCTTCTCTCCCGCAGAACTCTCTGAAGGCTTCCAATCGGAAGAAGAAGAGGACGAGCTTCAAAAGAAAAGCCAGTAAAAGAGGAGCTGAAGTAAGTGCTGCATGAGGATGATAGTCCAGTGAAATACATACATCTTCCTTTCCATAGCCGCCTCCTCTGTCTGACTTGATGTGGCCAAGCTTCTTCTTTTTTTTTTGTCTTTTTGCCTTTATCTAGGGCCGCACCCGTGGCATATGGAGGTTCCCAGGCTAGGGGTCTAACAAGAGCTGTAGCCGCCGGCCTTCGCCACAGCCACAGCAATGCAGGATCCGAGCCACGTCTGTGACCTACACCACAACTCACGGCAACGCCGGATCCCTAACGCACTGAGCGAGGCCAGGGATCGAACCTGCCACCTCATGGTTCCTAGTCAGATTCGTTAACGACTGAGCCACGAAGGGAACTCCTAGGCTTCTTTTTATGATCATTCTGCTGCCACTCTTCACCCCGCTGGAATCCTGCCTGTTCCGTGTGTGTGTGTAGGTATGAAACATAGCCTCCTGCCACTTCAGAGTCAGAGCATTTGCACTTGTCTAGGGAAGTGTTACCCCAAAGATGATGAGGATAAAAGAGCTGTTGTTTCTAGAGTGCTTCGAATATACGGAATCAAATGCGTGGCTTAATTCTTGGGGGCAAATGATAGCCGGAGGTGCTTTCTCACTTGCTTTGAGTAAGCCCTGTGAAATAAGTGCCCCATTGTTTGTTTGCTTGTTTGCTTGGAGGAGAGGTACTAGTACTTGCTCACTGTCACTGCTTCAGGGTCGTGGATCTCTGTCTCAGCCGTGCTGCTTTCTTTCTTCAGCAGGAAAACAAAGGGCGTCCTTTTGTGATCAAACCTATCTCTTCGCCTCTCATGAAACCCTTGCTTGTGTTTGTGAACCCCAAGAGTGGAGGCAACCAGGTGAGTCATTTTTCGTGAGCTCCCCTTGGAAACTTAGATGCTTTCTTGAAAACACAATTCGAAGCACCAGCGAAAATAGCAACACCTAGGAACCCAAGCATTGGAGGACCACCATTCTCTCCAGGAGGAGACAGCCTTACAGATGAAAGGGCTAGGCAAAAGCTAGAGATGCGGTGCTTTATCTCTCTGCTTCCACATAAGGCTTTCCTGAAGGTATTCAAAAACTTGACAGCTACCATTTCCTTAAAGATTTTCAAGAAAAGTCATTCTACAATCTCTTTAATATGTTTCAGGTTCCTCAACTCCTAGAATTAGGAAGTTTTTTTTTTTGTTTTTTTTTTGGCCTTTTTAGGGCCGTACCCGTGGCATATGGAGGCTCCCAGGCTAGGGGTTGAATCGGAGCTACAGCTGCCGGCCTACACCACAGCCGCAGCAACATCAGATCAGAGCCGAGTCCGCAACCTACACCACAGCTCACGGCAACGCCGGATCGTTAACCCACTGAGCGATGCCAGGGATCAAACCCGCAACCTCATGGTTCCTACTTGGATTTGTTAACCACTGCGCCATGACGGGAACTCCAGGAAGTTCTTTATGAACTTAACTTTCTATCGTAATTTTGATCTGACTGCTTTTTCCTCTGTTTTCAGAGGAAAGAGACAACAGTAATGGATTATACATGATAATCATAAACAACCGACACCACCAAGGCTATCAAGAATATAGCCTTTTCCCACTTATCCCAGATTTCATGTTGTCTTTGCCCAAGTCCTATAACGTGATTAATGTCAACCTCATTTGAGGATGAAGAAACCGTCTTAGAAAAGTTGAATGTAATGACATGTCTAAAGTACACAGCTCTTTAGAGGGTGGAAATTGTCCTAGGATCCAAGTCTTTGTCTCCTCGTCTAATTTTCTTCCCACTCTCTGAAGCTTCTTAGCAACACTCTTTCATGGGCTCTGGTTTTCGGTTATTTTCAGATTGTGAGATTGGATGATAAACTATTGCCTGTGTCCATTAAGTATGCATTTTACATTTTGAGATAAGATTCTCTCAAGTTTCATGCTTAACGACTTAAAAATTTAAAACTGTTTAGTCACCCCTGATAAGGAGGGGCGTTGTAGAATTAGAATTGATTCAAGGCAGTGTTCTTATTGTTAAAGATCGTGGGCGTTTTCCAGGCCGTATTAATTATAGTAAAGCTTCTATCATGGGATTTTGTAATTTAAAGGAAAATACTAGCCCTCCTTTCCTTCCTTTCTTCAAAATTCTTAATAACTTCTTGTGTTAAAAGTCGTCTGCTAATCTTGTAGAGATCAGGGGAAAGAAATGTGTTAAAAGCAGAAAAATAATCTGTTGTCCACAGCCTGTCCTTGTGAGTTGCTGAGCGACACTCTTCATGTTGCAATGATGTTGATCCCCCAAACTCTCATTGGAGGAGGGCCTGCAGGGGTTTCTCAGGAGTGAGGTTCAGTTTGTCCTGAATCTCACCCACCTTCTAGGTCTGGTCTTGCGATAGCCAGACTAGGGCAGGGGTGTGGTTGGGGACCGTGGAACAGAGCCAAGCTAATGTAACTAACCCCATGATTCTCATCCTCTGTACCACGTGCTAATTAATGTCAGCTATGTTTTATTTTATTGTGTGACGGTCTTTATAGAAAACACAGTTATTAAATCATTATAAGCTTGTTCCCTAGGGCATTCAGAAAACTGTCCTCTGCCTTTGAGGAGGGGCGGTATAATTAAGATTTGGCCTGTTCCCCATACAAAGTGAAGTAAGTCAGAAAGACAAATACCATATGATATCACTTATATATGGAATCTAAATATGGCACAAATGAACCTATAGGCACAACAGAAACAGACTCCCAGACATGGAGAACAGACTTGTGGTTGCCAAGGGGGAGGGAGGGGGAGAGGTAGTGGGGTGGACTGGGAGTTTGGGGTTAGTAGATGCAAACTATTACATCAATAAACAACAAGGTCCTACCGTATAGCACAGGGAACTATATCCAGTCTCCTGGAATAGACCATAATGGGAAAGAATATTAAAAAAGGAAAATGTGTGTTTACACATGCACACACTTATATGTATAACTGTATCACTTTGCTGGCACAACACTGTAAATCAACTATATTTTAATTAAAAAACACAATGAAAAAAATAAAAAGAATCCGAATGGAAAAGAAGCAAAACTGATAGAACAGTTTTAGATGATAATATGAGTAAAAGAATGTATGTATATATTTATATATATATGTGTGTGTGTGAGAGAGAGACTGTGTCACTTTGCTGTATAGCAGAAATTGACAGAACATTGTAAATCAACGATATATATATATATATATTTTTTTTGCCTTTTGTCATTTTATGGCCGCGGGTTTATGGCCGCACCCGCGGCATGTGGAGGTTCCCAGGCTAGGGGTCTAATCGGAGCTGTGGCCACTGGCCTGCGCCGCAGCTACAGCAACGCAGGATCCGAGCCGCGTCTGCAACCTACACCACAGCTCACGGCAACGTCGGATCCTTAACCCACTGAGCAAGGGCAGGGATCGAACCCGCAACCTCACGGTTCCTAGTCGGATTCGTTAACCACTGTGCCACGACGGGAACTCCTAAATCAACTATATTTTAATTAAGGAAAAAGAGCCCATTGCTGTTTGTCTCTGTATAAATTATTAAAGACCGAGACCTCAGAGATGGTCTAAGATTACTTCCTCTTTCACTAAATGGAAAACCAGCTCAACTAAGCTTAAGTGAGTTTTCTAAGGATATCATGTTTGTTAATGACACAAAAGGGACACATGGGAAAAAAGAATCCAAACAGTGTTAACTGTGTGTGAGTTCTAAATTGAGTGTATCAGATCGCAAGTGCTGTGGAATTTCAGAGGCAAGCAGTGACTTAGGAGTGATATGGAAACGGTGTTAGGGAAGTGGCTCAAGTGGGCAGTGGACACTTACTCATGCAAGGAGAGAAAGCTGGAATCATGCCCCTTTCCTTCTCTCTACTGTGTCCCATTCCCATTCCCCCTTTATTGCTCAGTAGCATCTTCCTGAACAGTTGCTCAAAATTGGTCTCCCTGTCCAACGAGCTACAGCATCCTAATACACACCTATATTATGTCAATTGTGACATAGGGTGCCTTGCGGGTATCTTTACTGCAATGATATGAGTTTCATAATGGCAGGGGGGGCGGGGGGGGGCTTTTTTTTTTTTTTTTAAGTTTCACTCACAGCACGTGAAGTTCCCAGGCCAGGGACTGAATCCAAACCACAGCTGCAACCTATAGCACAGCTGTAGCAATAACAGATCCTTAACCCACTGCACTGCAGTGGAAACTCCTTTTTGTTTTTTTTTTCTTTTCTTTTTCCGCCAGGGACTGCACCTCTGAAACCCTGATTTCTAGTACATGGCATGTGGTAGTGAACACATAATTGTTTAATAAGCAGTATGTATGAAGACGAGAGGTTATGATGAAGATGATTCATTTTGAGCCCGGTATGGTGAAGACAGCATGCCTATTAAAGTTATTAGAAATGTGATTAAGGGTTGGACTGAACCTGTGGAGCGGTGTCTTAAAACTTGGCTGAGGAGTTTGGATTTATATGGTGAAAACTTTTTTTTTTTTTTTTTGCTATTTAAAGTTTTAGCTTTGAAAAAAATTTAAATAAAGGATTAATATGACGGAAGATGAATTAGACACAGAGAATATGTCTAAGATAGGAGACTAGTCACTTAACATATATAGAATAGAGGGGTCGCTCAATGGATGGATGGATTGGTGAGTGGATGGAGAGGTGGAGAATGGGGTACAGAAAGGGAAGGAAAGCATCAAGGTATGCCACCTGATTATCTGGCAATCAGCTTTGTTCCTAATGGGTTTTCGAGAAAGGGAGGAATTATTTTGGGAAAGAAGGTGAAATAACAAAAACCAAAAAATCCCCCCAAACAAAACCAAAAACCTGCTTAAGCTTCTGTTCTTGAAATAACTAGCCTATATCGCCATCTGCTGGCAAGTAAAATGCCTATACCTTTTTTTGTATAGCAGATAAAGTTTAATGAATACTAATGTATATTTTAGGAAAAAATGGAATGTTTCTATGGTCTTAGAATAGGAAGATAGGAATAGGAAGATTTTTTTTTCTTCAGCATTTTATGTGTGTTCAGAAAGTTTCCAGCACTTGGCAGGAATATATTGAGCTGATCACATACAGGGACTGCTTTTATGCCCTATTTTTAAACAATCCCTCTTTTAAACAGATGCTTCATAATGAATGCCTCTGCTTTTCTAACTCTCTTAAGGTAGAGAGACAGGACTGGGTGTTCTACAAAGCTTTGGAGATTGGCAGCACCGCTGTTACTATTGCGATCTGAATTATTTGGGGGACCAGGCACTGGAATTAGGGACTCCAATATCAATTTTGTCTCTTCATGTGGAAAAGAGATTGCATAGGAAAGATAAATTTTATTCCCTCATAAAGTGAACCTCATTAGTATGGAAACCTGAGAGCTTGAGAAACAGGCCCCCGCCTTAACCTCAAAACTTCATAGTTTTCTTGGATGCCCCTAACCCATGAACATGTTTTTACTTGAATCTGGTGAACCTTCGGATGTCCCTCCGTGTTTCCTGCCTTCACACTGTGTCTCCTTCCCACTCCGTCATGAATTACACCTTCCAGTGACGTGGACTGTACACTTACGCTTAAGCAGGCATTCTTTTTTATTGAGCTAGAGCTGATTTATGATGTGATATTAGTTTCAGGTGTACAACATGCTGATTCAGTAGTTTTATAAATTGAACTCCATTTAAAGTTGTTACAAAATATTGGCTCCCTGCCCTGTAAGCAGGTGATCTGCCCGCTGGCGTTATTCTAGCTAGCCAGTCCTGAGGGTCCAGGAGGCCAGACCTGGGGTGCTTACACTGTTCAGTGGGAAACCCTGGGGCCCAGGTGTGCAGAGTTCCCAGGGGGCTTATCGGCAGGTTATAGGAGGAAGGGATGTTCAGCCTGTGGACAGGTTTATCCTGAGTTCACACCCTCATCTGTGGACAGGCTCATCCTGAGTTCACACCCTCATCTGTGGACAGGCTCATCCTAAGGTCACACCCTCATCTGTGGACGGGCTCATCCTAAGGTCACACCCTCATCTGTGGACGGGCTCATCCTAAGGTCACACCCTCATCTGTGGACGGGCTCATCCTAAGGTCACACCCTCATCTGTGGACGGGCTCATCCTAAGGTCACACCCTCATCTGTGGACGGGCTCATCCTAAGGTCACACCCTCATCTGTAGACAGGCTTCTCCAGACTCCCCCACCCCCACCCCCAAACTCAGAGCAGGGAAATTCAACACAGTGGGGAGAAGGAGTCAAAAAGAGTAATTAACTTCAAATCTGAGCCCCCAAACTATTTCTAAATACTTGAACAAACAACCTCAATGAAGATGTTATTTTCTATAAAGCTCAACCTAGGGACAAATCAAAAACTGTCACTTTTTAACTTAATTTTTTTGTTGAAGTATAGTTGATTTACAGTGATGCGTGAGTTTTTGATGTACAGCAGTGTCATTCACACACACATATATACATATATGCGCACATTTTCATATGCTTTTCCATATGGTTTATTATAGGATATTGAATATAGTTCCTTGTGTTATACAGTAGAACTTTGTCGTTTATTTTATATATATATACACACACACACACTTTTTCATTTTCTTTTCCATTACAGTTTATAATAGGATATTGAATATAGTTTCCTGTGTTATACAGTAGAAGTGTGTTGCTTATTTTATATACAGTTGTTTCTGTTAATCATAACTTCCAAATTTATACCTCCCCCTGCACTTTGCTATTTGGTAACCATAAGTTTGTTTCCTGTGTTTCTGAGTCTGTTTCTGTTTTGCAAATTACATTTATCTATCTGTCTGTCTGTCTATCTATCTATCTATCTATCAGGGCTGCACCTGCAGCATATGGAGGTTCCCAGGCTAGGGGTCTCACGGAGCTACAGCTGCCGGCCTACACCACAGCCATGGCAACGCAGGATCCTTACCCCATTGAGCGAGGCCAGGGATCAAACCCATGTCCTCATGGATGCTAGTCTGGTTTGCTCATTGCTGAGCCATGGTGGGAACTCCCCCCCCCCATTTTTTAAATCATATTTTAGATTCCACATGTAAGTGATATCATATGATATTTGTCTTCTCTCTGACTTCACTCAGTATAATATAATAGTCTGTGGGTCCATCCATGTTGGTGTAAAGGGCATCATTTCATTCTTTTTTTGTGGCTGAGTAATATTCCATTGTATATGTATACCACATCTTTCTTATGTACTCATCTGTTGATGTACATTTAGGTTGCCTCTGTGTCTTGGCTATTGCAAATAGTGCTGCTCTGAACAATTGGGGTGCATATATCTTTTCTAATTATGGTTTTCTCTGGATATATGCCCAGGAGTGGGATTGCTCGATCATATGGTACTGCCGTTTTTAGTTTTTTAAAGAATCTCTATACTGTTCTTCATAGTGTCTGGACCAATTTACATTCCCGCCAACAATGGGAATGTAGCAGTTTACATGCTCACCTTTTCTCCACATCCTCTCTAGCATTTATTATTTGTAGACTTTTTGATGATAGCTGCTCTGAATGATGTGAGGTGATACCTCACTGTGGTTTTGATTGCATTTCTCTAATAATTAGCAATGTTGAGCATCTTTTCCTGTACCTATTCCAAAGGCTCCATCTTTTTCTTTTCCTTTATCTAGAGCCACACCTGCGGCATATGGAGGTTCCCAGGCTAGGGGTCTAACAGGAGCTGTAACTGCCGGCCTTCACCACAGCCACAGCAATGCGGGATCCGAGCCACGTCTGCAACCTACACCACAGCTCATGGCAACACCGGATCCTTAACCCACTGAGCAAGGCCAGGGATCGAACCCGCAACCTCATGGTTCTTAGTCGGATTCGCTAACCACTGAGCCATGAAGGGAACTCCTCCACCTCGTAATACCATCACACTGAGGGTGAATTTTGGAGGAACAGACGCCAATGTATAGCAGTGGCTAAACCAAGCCACCTAGCCCCTTTGATAGGTCTAAGGCCTGGAGGTCTAGCTCCTTAATCTGTGGTCAGACTGATGTCTCAAAATGTAAGTGCAGTTCCCCTGATGAAAACACTTCAGTGGCTCTCATTTCCTGCAAAGCAAAGCCCGAGCTCCTTAGCCTACATGCCTTAATATGCAACTGCCTTGGGCAGTTTTGTCTCTCACCACCCCTGCCTCATTTTCTCTTCCATTACAGTTTATAATAGGATATTGAATATAGTTTCCCGTGTTATACAGTAGAAGTGTGTTGATTACTTTATATACAGTAGTTTCTGTTAATCATAACTTCCTAATATGGCTGGGAGGAATGCACATTTTCCATGGCATGTCTTGCCATTTCACACATCTTGTGCCTTTACCCCAGAACTTGTTCTTCTACTCCATGTAAAAGGAAGTAGTTAATTCTACTCATCTTTCAAGGTGAAGTTCAGGTATCACATATATAGGAAGCATTCTTCTAATCCCCACAGTTGGACTTAAGAGTGTCCCCTCTGGCCACTCGCACTTCTTAAGAGGCATCTTCATCACAGCATTTACCATTTCAGTGAACTTACTTGTTTTGTGTTGCTCTCGTTCTGAGCTTCTGAGTGTGTGCGCGGACACAGAATAGGAGAACAATACAGGTTCGTCGAACAAAGCAGGTATTCCTTTGGGGTTGTTTGGGTTAAGAGGTTTCTCAGTCTCTTCCTCCCATTGTTATTTATCTTCCCCAGGTTTTTCTTGTTGTCTGAACAGTTCTTTTCATGGTCGAGGTAATACCTCCGTGATATAAAACCAAGGCTTGCATGTTGACGTGAGTGCTGAGCCCTGCATGAGCATTACGGTGCTTTGATGGCGATGGATATGCCATTTGAACTGTGACCCATTCTTAAGTCTCCATACACCCCAATCGTATATTTTTTTTAATGAAGAATGTGGAGAGCTAGCCTTTGAGCACAAGATCTTCTCTGTCTTGTCCATCTCCCTATTCCCTCATCTAGTAGATGTGGATGAATCCTGTTCATTTCCCTCTAGAACAATCTGCCTATTTTCTTGGAAGTTGTTTTATCCCCCCTCCCCCCGTTCCCCAACACCTGGAGCTGGAGAGAACAGCGTTTTATCACTCCATAGGAGTACCCAATCTCACAACATCCCAAAAAGTTCTGAGGTCAATGAAGTATTGCATCTACAACCACATGTGGGAGAACTCTGTCCAGAGTATATTAGAATCGGTGTCTGAGCTGTGAGGTTTTGTTTGTTTGTTTTGTTTTTTAAGGCCACATCCACAGCATATGGAAGTTCCTAGGCTAGGGATCAAATCAAAGCTACCGCTGCCGGCCTGCACCACAGCCACAGCAACGCTGGATCCTTAACGCACTGAGGCCAGGAATTGAACCTGCATCCTCATGGATACTGGTTGGATTTGTTTCTGCTGAACCACAACGGGAACTCCTTAACTTGTGTTTTCACTAAAAAACTAAAAAACTCTTGCACAGAAGATCAGCTTTTGCAAGGCATATAGCATGTGATAACTATGAGAGTGTTTGGAACTTGTCAGTGAATGGTAGTTGCGTACATGATGGAGCAGATTTCATCTCGTCAGTGAGAAAGAAAGAAATTACTCTTTTCCCAGTGAATTAGTATTTGTCAAACCATTCAGTTCTATTGAATACATTACCTCTGTTTAAGCCCTAAATTTGCTTATCTGAGAGGTGGTAACGGAGTTAATAGAACTGATTTTAATGGCTTAGACCTCTTTTCCCTGCCCACCAAGATTGATTTAAAATAATGCAGTACTGGAGTTCCCGTTGTGGCTCAGTGGTAAAGAACCTGACCTAGTATCCATGAGGTTGCAGGTTTGATCCCTGGCCTCATGCAGTGGATTAAGGATCTGGCATTACCTAAGCTGTGGTGTAGGTCACAGATGTGGATCAGACCCCGTGTTGCTGTGGCTGTAGTGTAGGCCAGCTCAGATTCAGCCCCTAGCCTGGAACTTGCATATGCCTGCCACAGGTGCGCCCCCTCCCCCGCAAAAAAAAGAGATGTAAAACAATGCAATGCTTTCATTCAGACACTTACTGTTTTTGCTAATGAGCATATTTTAGAAATATTACTTTTAAATTTTTATTTTTTTTGTCATTTTTAGACTGCACCTGCAGCAAATGGAAGTTCCGAGGCTAGGGGCTGAGCTGAAGTTGTAGCTGATGGCCTACACCACATCCACAGCAACATGGGATCCAAGCCACGTCTGTGACCTAACCACAGCTTAGGCAATACCAGATCCTTAACCCACCGAGGCAGGCCAGGGATCGAACCCGAGTCCTCTTGGATACTAGCAGGATTCATTACCGCTGTAACACAGTGGAAACTCCGAAATACTACTTTTAAAAGAGAAATTACACCAAGAATGTAAACTCTAATAAGGCAACCTTGGAGTTCCCGTCATGGCGTAGTGGAAACGAATCCGACTAGGAACCATGAGGTTGCCGGTTTGATCCCTGGCCTCTCTCAGTGGGTTAAGGATCCAGCGTTGCCGTGAGCTGTGGTGTAGGTCACAGACACAGCTCGGATCTGGCGTTGCTGTAGCTCCAATTAGACTTTTAGCCTGGGAACCTCCGTATGCGGGTGCGGCCATAAAAGGACAAAAAGACAAAAAAAAAAAAATAAGGCAGCCGTGTATGATAATGCAAGCTATCCCCGCCCCTCTCCAGAGGGCGTCCTTTCAATAGGCTGCTAGGTAAGTGACGCCTCCAAGAGACAGGAGGTGCAAAACTTACCAGCTTTTTAAAAAAATACCCCTTCCTCAAAAGATAAATGTCGATAATTAGGTGTTCCACTAACACAAATTCAAAATGAGCCAAAAACCAAAATGGTGTGGACACTCAGACCTTTTAGAGAAATTCGAAGCTAAAAAACCCTAAACCCCTCAACACTTTTTATTATTTTTTAAAGGTGTTAATTACCTACTGTTGTAAGTATAGGAGAAGCTGACATTGAGACGCGCATTCGACCAGAGCCAGAGGTGACAAAGGGGGAGTAATTAACACTGATAATTCGTATTGCCCTGGTAATCTGAAAATGCAAAATTAATTTTCTAGCAAGTCAGTTGGAAATTTATAAATTGGTCGTTAACGTGATTCTGGTGTTACCTATTAAACATAAAACAATTACTTGAAGTAATCCCCAACTGCCTGATACCGAGGCCTGGTGTGGAAAGAGAATGGTCTAGTATTTGGTTGTTATTATGTTTCTAAATCTGTGTCTGAATTTTATAGGAAGCAGCGTATGTCGTTGGGTGGAACTGAAGAATTGGTTGTAATAATTAAGGATGGAATGTTATTCCTAAATTTATAGCAAGCACATGATAAAGCAGAACTTTTAAATTATAGGTTTGGATGAAATGTGGAACAAAAGAACTATATTGGCCTCTGTAACCACTGGCATAACAATGTGATAATTATAAGCTACACTTTAGCCCTCATATCCTCAAGGGTAAGTTAATGGATAGATTAACAACGAACAAAAAAGAAAGGGCCTAATGTTTACCAAAGCCTGTTTTGTGCCACATACTGTGCTGGATATATAACTGTTACTGATTCGTTTAATTCTCATCATCACACTGGAGAATAGACATTGCCCTATTTTACATGCTGAATTTCTGCTCCCAAGCACCCAGTTAGAACACCCAAGTTAGCTCTGTTTTAAATATCATGCTATTTCTACTCTTCTAGGATGACTTTCAAACACAGCATGTAGGTATACAAACAGGAGCATTTGAAAGAAAGGGCAATCGTGATAGTCTATAGAGAATCTGTAATTATAAGCAACTGATCAGACATTATCTGCTCTGGTTAGTAATGACCTGAAACGAGGTGCCCTACTCAGTTTTAAAGCTCTTTTGATACTGTTTAATTAAAAAAAAATCTTTAATTTCCTTTTTTTTGCTCATTTCACTTCAAGAAATGATCTCCAGAACTGCCTTGCTTTTGCCATGAAGATACGTCCATACATGTCACAATTATTTAAAACACTCTCAAAGTGGTTATGGGAGGGAGAAATAGAGAATTGGTTATAGAAATGGAGATTGAGAAATGTCAACGTAAGATTTGATAGCACTAAGTGGAGAGAAATTATAAGTAATGGGAAGCCTGCGATAACTTTTGCTGTGGTTAAAACATTTATTTCAATAAAATCGTACTTGACTAATACCGTCCATATTTCATATTCTGCAAAGACGGTCGTAATCTGCACAATAAAGTAAAAATTAATGTTAAATGACATGGGTTGACTAATCACTTCCCTATGTGGATTTTCTTACATTAAATAAGATGGAAAATCTAAGTGGTAGTAATCATTAAGCGCTTACTGCTTGCCAGCCACTGTGATGTGCTCCTCAAACATTGGTGCATTTAATCTTTGCAACAAGTCTCTGAATTAGGCCTTCTTACCCCTGCATCAAAGAGAGGAGAGCTGAACTC
Source organism: Catagonus wagneri (assembly GCA_004024745.2). Classification (NCBI taxonomy): domain Eukaryota; kingdom Metazoa; phylum Chordata; class Mammalia; order Artiodactyla; family Tayassuidae; genus Catagonus; species Catagonus wagneri. The sequence goes on along the minus strand of PVHT020000237.1, from coordinate 2,114,230 downwards.
AGTGACGTTAAAGAACTTGCAGAGATACACAGTTTAAAAAGAAACCTAATCTGGGCATTCAACCTGCATATCAATGGCCAAAGCCCATGATTTTAGCTGCTATTCTACATGCTTATAATTAGGTATTATTTTCTAGAAGAGTGTTTATTTTTATTCTTTAAATGAGTAGCTACTATTTGGAAATTTCTTCCTATTATTGTCACTTTTTTTTTTCCCCTCATAGGGAACTAAAGTCCTGCAGATGTTCATGTGGTATCTGAATCCACGGCAAGTCTTTGATCTCTCTCAGGAAGGGCCCAAAGATGCGTAAGTCTGGAAATACCTGCTGTGGTTTGTAATGTCAGGCATCCAAGAAGGGCTTTCTGGCTTAGGAGTCAAGCTTCAGTTTCTGATGAACTTGTGAAGTATTCTCTGGTCGTCCGCTCCCTATCTTCCCTTTAAAACCTCATCTCACGTTTCCCTCTTCACTGGGTTAGTTCCCTTGGTCACCTCTCGCCCGAGTTATTAACTCCTAGCGTGTGGGCGGCTTTGACACCTGTAACTGTGGATCCTGAACAAGTTTGAGTTCAGAAAGGGTCCGTCCCCTTTCTTCTTAGGCATGTACGACTTTGGAGATGCACACTAATGGGAATGTGGGTGTATCTTTGTGGAGAAGGGTCATGTCTGCTTATGAATATGTTCACATGTTGGAGTCAGAGGTTGTGTGTGTGTGCATCTGTGTCCATCTGAGAGTGATTGATTGATTGGTCTGTGGATTCTATACCAGAGTGGGGGAGACATTTTAATTCCTGTTTGATCCCTTATCCGAGCCTCCCAGAAATTCGATTCTCTGTTTTTTGTGGGAAGTGATGAAAATAATGTCTAGTTGTAAGTGATGTGTGTCCTGTATCTTCCCTTTGGTGGAGGGGTGTGTGTTGGGAGAGAGCAGGTTGTCTTTCTGCTGTTGTCTGGTTCCTTTTTAAAAAAAAATTATTTTTATTTTATTTTTCATGTTTAGTTAGTTGATTTACAATGCTGTGTTAGTTTCAGGAAACAGCAAAGTGATTCATACATATATGTATATATATGCTTTTTTAGATTCTTTTTCATCATATATTATTACAAAATATTGAGTATAGTTCCCTGTGGTTTACAGTAGGTCCTTGTTGGTTACCTATTTTATGTATAGTTCTGTATGTTAATCCCAAGCTCCTAATCCATCCTCGCCCCTTTTCCCCTTTGGTAAGTATAAGTTTGTTTTCTATGCCTGTAAGTCTACTTCTGTTTTGTATTTAAGTTCATTTGTATCTTTTTTTTTTTAAACTCACCTGGTAAGGTTGTTCAGATGTCATCTGATAAAAATTAGAATTAAAGGGATATTAATTTTTTTAAATAAATGACACTATCAGAGGCAAAGAAACATCAGCTCTGTTAATTTCTAGAGAAAATAATATTTCCGTATGAAGTGGAAAATTGTGCATTTTAAGTGTGCATAAAAACGTTAAATATGAAAATTAATTCCTGTTGTCATTCTCTTAATCTAGGAACTTCTTTGCCAGTAGAGTTTGCTATAAGACTTCTATATGTATATTTTTTTTCTGTATTTGGCAGTTTTGAGGCAAATCTGCTATCCTGGCTTTACCCTCTTACATGTTTACTTAAGATTTTTATCGTTTCAGTTAGACTTTATGTAGGTAATTCATAGATTACCATAAAGAACATGGCAGATCAGGAACTATTTTCAGAAAAAAAAAATGCTATCTGCTGTTTTCTGGAGTGGAGCCATTAAAAGCCTCACTGAAGCAAACATTTTAGCAGGAACAGTATCATGGCATTTTCTTGAGAGACAACAGGGAAGATCTAGTTCCAAGCAGGCAAATTCAACATTAAGAAAATTCAGTGAGTCGTCCCTCTTCAGGCTGGGAAGTGTCAGTGGGGTTTGAGTGTTAGCTAGTGGAGCTGAAGGGGAGGTGGAATTGTGGCTGTGGCAGTAATAACACGAGTGGGGTGTCCTTCCCCGCCTTTCTAAAGACGGTTTTCTAGGATTGAGAATGGGGATCATAGTTTTGAAGAATAAATAAATCCAGGAAGAGCTAATCAAATATAAGCAGATGTATAAAGACGATTAATGATGATTTTCTTTGAGAAAGGAGGGAGGAGCTTGATCGGAAAGGGAGAAGACAAAACTAATGAGGAAAGGGAGTTCCTGCTGTGTCGCAGTGGAAACCAATCCGACTAGTATCCATGAGGATGTGGGTTCGATCCCTGGCCTCGCTCAGTGGGTGAGAGATCCTGCCTTGCTGCAAGCTGTGGTGTGTGTCGCAGATGCAGTTCTGATCCCGCGTTGCTGTGGCTGTGGTGTAGGCTGGCAGCTATAGTTCCGATTTGACCCCTAGCCTGGGAACTTCCATGTGCCGCAGGTGCGGCCCTAAAAAGCAAAAATAGATAGATAAAATAAAAACTGATGAAGAAAATAATGTGGGTTCACACATTAATAAGCATTCTGGGCAGCAGAACACGAGGACATGCTAAAACCCCATTCCAATGTTGGCCACTTAAAAATGAGGTTTGCTGCAACCTCTAATCCAGTTGTTGGCGTCAGTCTTCTTGCTTGATTACTTGGTAACTAGTTTCAGTGCTGTTATCAGGTTAGGGATTATACATTTTTCTCCAGTGGACACCCTCCACCTCCCCTTCTTTTTTGTTGTGAACCTCAGTAATGTTCTCTGCTATGGACAGACAAGTGCTCGTGTGTTTACTTTTTCTTCTCTTTCCTCTGCAGGCTTGAGTTGTATAGGAAAGTCCCAAATCTGCGAATTCTGGCCTGTGGTGGGGATGGAACGGTAAGTCCTTGAAATAGAATCTGGTTCCCTCCCTTGTCTCCTCCATCTGTCTTTTGTTTTCCTTGTGACAGTTCGCTTTCTCCAGTCCCACCTCACGGTCTTTCCAGCCTCCTAAAACGTATGTCTCTTAGGGGAATCCGCACCCTCAGTGGTTAGGAGCGACTTGGTGATTGCCAAGGACGAGTCCGCTTGGTCTTTCTAAGTTACACTACATCCTTTCCTGTGTTCCGCCAAGTAAAGTTGTGGTCGGATCCTTAGACTGAAGATTGCAGATGATGAAATTCTTTTAAAAACAGAAACTGATCTATTTCCATTTGTCCTTAATAATTGGTCCCAACTGTGGAGGAGAAGTATGTGTACACAATTGAAGTGCTGCTTTTTAATTTTTTTTTTTTCAGTGAGTGGAAATAAAACTTAGAATATTGACTACCATTGGTTTGCCTTAAAGATCAATGCTTGGTCCCCCTTGCAGTCATTTTTGAAGAAAAGATGGAATTGGGCAAAAGCTGTCTTTTTTTTTTTTTGTCCTTTTATGGCCGCACCTGTGCCATATGGAGGTTCCCAGGCTAGGGGTCTAATTGGAGCTGTAGGCGCTGGCCTACGCCACAGCAACGTCAGATCTGAGCTGCATCTGCGACCTACACCACAGCTCACGGCAACACCAGATCCTTAACCCACCGAGCAAGGCCAGGGATCGAACCCGCAACCTCCTGGTGCCTAATCGGATTCATTTCCACTGTGCCACGATAGGAACTCCAAAATTGGGAAAAAGTTGAATATCACGAATGTTTTCCCCCAGTTTGTCTCATCTGTTTCTCAGTTTACCCTCTACTTATGTTGCTATATCCAGCAACGGCAAATAATTGAGAATCGTGACATTTAGATTTTGCCACCCGGTGTCTTTTTCTTCTGTATTTGGAATCTGATCTCATAGGATTTTATTATGAACTATCTTTGGCTTTTCTCTAAGCTTCCTAATTAGAATGCTTTAGTCTCAAAGGCAGCAATGAGATCTTCTAATTTTACTTCTCATAGCACTTGAGCACTTAATGCAAATACACATTATATACTAATAAACGCAACCGGAAAAAAGAAAACAGTGATCCCACTGGTCCTTTAAGATTTTCTTTGGAGAGGAAAACATTTTTCAGTTGGGAAAACAGCACTTACTATTCTTCAGGACTCTAATGCACGTTATTAGCTTATACAATTCAGTATAAAGTCTTAGAGCGAGGAAACCAAACCTATTTCACTTTGTTTAACCCATGTTTTCCAAAATTATTTGACTGTGGGGATATGGCTGGTGTCCTGAATTCATAGTCCTTCCTCTTTCTTTCCTTTTTTTTTGAACATTCTCATCTTTTTTTTTTAGTAGTGTATAGTTGATTTACAGTGTTGTATCAATTTCACCTGCACAGCGTAGTGCATTCTTTTTCTCATTCTGTCTTCCATCGTGTTCTGCCCCCAAGAGACTGAATGTAGTTCCCTGTGCTGTACAATCAGTAGTCAAGGAAAAAAAAAAGGGAGTTTCAAGAAAAGAGGCAGTGATTATATCTTTAAGAAGAGACTGAAGAGTTACTGTAGATGTGAAGACTAGGATGTAGCTGGTGGTTTCCAAGAGAACCGTTTTAATGGAGTGTCTGGGACCAAAGAGACTTCTCAGTACCCCCCTAATGAGCCCTAACAACCAGATCAAACTACAGTGTTGAGTTCCTGTGTAAATACTCTCTGGCGCCATCACTGTCACCTTAACATGTGTGAAATACCCGGATCTTCTACTTTTCTGCCAGCTCTTCTTTAAATATGCTATAATTAATGGCTATCCCACAAGGCTAACTATAACTTTTCATTGGTGTTCTAGGTACTTTCCCTTCTTTGGTACCTTACCTTTGATCCTAACTTCAGTTTTCACATCCTTCTATGTAACTCACAACTGCACTAGACATTTGTACTTGAGTCCCTTAAAACAGTCATCCAAAGTAGTGTGTCCCCCCTAGAGTTTGGTGCGTACGTTTGAACTAGTTCTTTTGGTCAGTGGTAACCTCTTGTAGGCCAATCATGCAGAAATCCAAACTTTGCACATCTTATACCTTATGTAAAACCAGATTTTGGAGTTCTCGTCGTGGCTTAGTGGTTAATAAATCTGACTAGGAACCATGAGGTTGTGGGTTTGATCCCTGGCCTTGCTCAGTGGGTTGAGGATCCGGCGTTGCCGTGAGCTGTGGTGTAGGTCGCAGACGCGGCTCGGATCCTGCGTTGCTGCGGCTGTGGCTGTGGCCGGTGACTACAGCTCCGATTCGACCCCTAGCCTGGGAACCTCCACATGTTGCGGGTACGGCCCTAGAAAAAGGCAAAAAGATAAAAAATTAAAAATAAAATAAAACCAGGTTTTATTTTATTTTACCTTGTAAAGGTGTTTTGTGAAAGATATATGGGGCTTTGAAATGTTTCATCGAGGTTATGTGATTGATATTTTAAATTTTATCAGTTTAGAATATGAACCTTTTAATTTTGAGTGTTTTTATAAGGCAGAGCCATCCTGGTGATAGATTCCTGAAGGAAGCTGGTCGTTCCAAGCAAGTGAAGGATTAATTCAGGCAAGCGGAGGGTAATTCCGAGTGTTGGGTACATATTTGACAGAAGGTGTTCAGCCTTCACTTAGGGAGCGTAGCTCTTTGTAGAGGCTGTCAGAGTTCTGTCAGCCAGTGACAGGGCTCCAGGAAGACAGAAATGGAGCATTTTTGAGTGGTTAGAATGAGGACATGTTAACCTTTAATTATATTAGTTTGTGTACCGAGTATTACGTAACATATAAACATGTTGCATTCATTTGGAAAAAGAAATTCATAGGCTTCAATGTGGGTTACTCTCATTTTATGCTGTTACGCAGTGCGTGGGGGCAGAGATCCATCTCCAAGTATTGCATATGGAGGTGGCAGAGGTGGCTTTGGGCAGGTTCCTTAACCTATTCTGAGACAGTGTGAATCTGAAAGGGGATACATCTGGGTGCCTAAGAGTCTTCACAGCAATTGGATTATATTGGTATAGACCGTTGCTGTTCAAGAACACTATAATGTGGGCCACGTTTTGTAATTTCAAGTTTTCTAGAGGCCACTTAAAAACGCCAAGAAAAAGCAGGTGAAATTAATTTTATAATGTTTTCTTTAACCCAGTGTATCCGAGATATTATCGTTTCGGCCAGCAATCAGCAGAGAGACACTCATGGGATATTTTATGCTCAATGTGTACAGCCTTCAGAATCCAGCACATATTTTAAATTTACAGAATGTCCAGTGTGGATCGGTCACATTCGAACGGTCTGGCCCCACATGTGGCCTGTGGGTGCCTGCAGGGGACATTGCAGGCCCAGTCTCTTTGTAACTGGTTTGCATAATCTGAGGTTGTCACATAGTTGTAGGTATGGAATGGGCTGGTCTCATCTTTGATCACTAGGCTGAGATAAAACTAACTCAGAATGATCGCCGATCTTCATGTTTATCAACTAGAAATAGTCTCTTTGGTCACAGGGTAAATGTGTATTCTGTCCCTTCCTCAGCCACATCTCTAGCCATCCAGCTCCCCATGGCTGTCCCCTTGCTGACATATTGAAGAGCATGTGAGCTGGGACAGTACAGTCACAGGTACTCTCTGCTCCTTATAGAGCCTTAAGGTGAAACATGACCCCTCCTGCCTTCGCCCTTGACCTTGGTGAATGGGGCTGGATCTGAAGGTCCACCTTTAACCCTGTTAACGCCTTTCCGATGGGCTAGAATCAGATGGACTTGAGCCACCCACCCACTCCATGCTTATTTCTTGGTCACTTGGCTTTCCTAGGTGGGGACTGTCCTCCACAGCAGGCACCGCCATGCCCTGACCCACTACAGCCACAGCAGGGAAAAAAATATTATTTCCCTTTAACTGAGTGGGGCAAGCGGGCCATCCACATGCCTCTTCTCCCTCCGCCTCTCCACGTCCCAGCCTCTCTGGAAAAGAAGCACGTGATACACCCTCCGTCATCCTCGTTGCAGATGAGGGGATGGGCAGCCTAGATCTAATTCCATTTCAAAACTCATACCTTAGATTTCCCATCGTGGCTCAGCGGTTAATGAACCCGACTAGTATCCATGAGGACGTGGGTTCAATCCCTGGCCTTGCTCAGTGGGTCAAGGATCCGGTGCTGCCATGAGCTGCAGTATAGGCCACAGACATGGCTCAGATCCCACGTTGCTGTGGCTGCGGTGTAGGCCGGCAGCTGCAGCTCCGATTGGACCCCTAGCCTGGGAACCTCCATACGCTGTGGGTGCGGCACCAAAAAAAAAAAAAAATTCATAACTTTTATATCGATTTCTTCAGGGCTGATTTTAAGCGTTTCTTTTTAACACATAGTGACTTTGTAAACAGTGAAATGAAAATATAAAAATACCAGGAGTTCTATTGTGGCACGGTGGGTTAAGGATCCGGCATCGCTGCAGCTGTGACTCTAATTCGATCCCTGGCCTGGAGTCCATATGCCATGGGCAGAGCCAAAAAAAAAGCAAAAGGAAGAATTGTAGTGTGCATGTTAGGACAGGCCACTCAGTTGTCAAATGCTGCATCTTGATTCTCTTTCAAGTTAGAAATGCCTTAGTTTTCCTTTGATTTCTTCATTGTACGTGTCCTTCACTTTTTGGCCCGCAGACAGTGTGAGGCAATTCGACATGGATCTGCTCTGTTTAAAGAAAATGAATTCGTGGTCCTCTCCAGCCTCAGCCAGCTCTAGTGCTAGCAGATTACCAAAGAAAGCATTGCTTCACAGGCACTTGGGAAATACTCGGTGATGGTTACAGCTGCACTTGGACAGGGGGTGGCAGCATCGGCCAGCCGACGGCTGCTCCGTTCAGCGCCCAAAGCCCGGGTGTTCTAGATCGCTCAGCCCTGCTTTTCCTAACACAGACAGGAGGGAACTGTGTAACTGGGAGCATGATCTCCCCCAGTCCACATAGTTTCCTTCAGTTGTGGTGGGAAATATGTGAAGTGATGCGTGTTGCAGTTAATGAAGTTTAATTGAAGGGGTGCTGGCTGAGCTGGTGGAGATGATTTGGGGTGATGCAAAAGCCCCACGAACTTGCAATCTGGATTTCCAGCAAGAGCAGGGCCCTGGGTATAGCCTTCACTTACAGCTTTGGGCCTTAAGATCTTTGATGGCAATTTGCTTTCCTAGGTGCAGACATAGGGATTATTACTCAAGGTGTTTAGCGTAGGTGTATTTATTCCATTTTCTGTCTCCCTCTCTCCCCTGCTGCAGTGCAGCTTGGCTTTTACTGTTTTGAATAGTCTGTGAAAGACTTTGTGACTTGATGGCAGTCAACGGTGGGATTGTCTTGTGAGCTTGAGACTCAACTTTAAGAGGAGAGACAGAAACAGAGCATTTGCTTCTAGAAAACCGGACCTCCATAGATGAAATAAAGCAAAGAGGAAAAAAAAATATAGTTTAATCATGGTGATGTTAATTTACCCTCTCTTATTTGTCAGGCACATGCTAAGCAAGGTCTGCATGTTGTTTAATTGATAAAATACCCTTATGAAGCAGGTACTATTATTCTTTTTTATGGAGGCGGGAGCATAGATTAAGTGACCTGCCTAAACTCATGCACCCGGTATGTGGCGGAGCTGGGCTCCCCCCAGCTCCCTGCCTAGCCCCTGCATTTTGCTGCCCTCTGAGGAAGCTGGTTGTTGGGTGGTGACGATGTAACTCTTGGGTGAGAAAAACTCTTCAGGACCTGTGCGGTGAAAATGTACAGACCCATCCCAGCCAAAGACCTATTAGTCTGATATGGATTGTACATGAGGGAATTTTAAGACTGAAAAAAAAAATCTATGCTGGGGAAGGCAGGAGGCATTTGATGACTCCAGGGGTTATATAATGTTGAAATACTAAGACGATCTGCATGGATTCTGTGGAAATTATACAATTGATGAACTGGTTATTGGAAAAAGGAGATCGAATCTGTTTATGCAGCTTTTTAAGGCAAATCAATTGATAAGAAAGGGGAGATTCCTTTGCATTCAAATCAACCGTATGTTTGCCTTTTATGTTTCAGCCACGGGTAAGAGGGAAAGGAGATGGCAACGTGAGGAAGTGAAAGGTCACAAGGGCTCAGGCCATTTTCTGGAAACGTAGCTTGGTTTCATGTGGTTTCTTGGCAACCTTCTCAGGAAAAAAAAAAAAAAAGGAACAGTGCTTAATAAGTCTGGAAAGTGGACAGTTAAACTGATCAAAAGCCTTAGACGATGCCTTGCTGATTCATGGACTTGATGGGACAGTTATTCCAAAATCATTTGATAATTATTTGTATTTCATGGGCTATAAATTGTTCCTCCAGCCTTCCCATCTGTCTTAGTGTTCTTCATGGGATCTAGAATTTTCCTCCGCAGGCACATATTCGAAGAATGTTGTTTTGCCGTGTTTAATCTTTCCCTTTTCTTCCTCTGCATCCTCTCATTATTGCCTCTGCTAGCTGGGCTGGTTTCCAGGATCCTGAGACTAGAGTTTGGTTTTCTGGAAGCGGCTAAGACGCCCATCCTGGGGCCACATCAGGGGTGTTTCAGGGATGTCAGCGAGCTCGTGGAAATGGGGGCCAATAGGCTTTGTGGCTGCAGATTGCATTATTTTGTCCTTTTTTTTTTTTTTATGGCTGAGCAGTATTCCATTGTATATGTATACCACATCTGCTTAATCCATTCATCTGTCAATGGACATTTAGGTTGTTTCCGTCCTGTATCTTGGCTGCTGTGAATAGTGCTTCGATGACCATCGGGGTGCATGTATCTTTTTCAATGAAAGTTTTGTCTGGATAGATGCCCAGGAGTGGGATTGCTGGATCATATGGTAGTTCCATATTTAGTTTACTTAGGTACTTCCATGTTGTTTTCCATAGTGCTTGTGCCAATTTCCATTCCCACCAAGAGTGAAGGAGGGTTCCCTTTTCTCCACACTCTCTCCAGCAAGGGAACTGTAGCCAGTCTCTTGGGTAAGAACCTGATGGAAAATGAAAAAAATGGGTGTGTATGGGCATCTGGGTCACTTTGCTGTACAGCCCAAAATGAAGGAAATCAGCTATACTTTAATAAAAAAAAATTTTAAGATACTGGGGGTAAAAAAAAAAAAAGGAAAGAGTCTTTGTCCCTTTAGCCCTAAAGGCATCACAGCTTTCTTGTGATTATAGCCTCAGGACTGGTCACTCAACCTATCTTTCCAGCCACTTTTCTGCTGGCCACAGGAGAGCCTGGTTCCTACACAGACTCCTGCCGTAGGGGGTGAACTTTCCCCCACAATCAGCCAGAAGCCAAATTCCTGGCCTTTTCTGCTTGCCACTTTTTTTTTTCTTTTTAGGGCCTCACCTGAGGCATATGGAGGTTCCCAGGCTAGGGGTTGAATCAGAGCTGTAGCCGCTGGCCTACACCACAGCCACAGCCACATCAGATCAGAGTCGAGTCTGCAACCTACACCACAGCTCACAGCAACGCTGGATCCTTAACCCACTGAGCGAGGCCAGGGATCGAACCTGCAACCTCATGATTCCTAGTTGGATTCGTTTCCACTGCTCCACCATGGGAACTCCTCTGCTTGCCATTTTGTGTTGTGTTTGTTTCTGGCCCATGAAGACATCTTTTCTTCCCTCCTTTTTTGTGTCTGGAATAAAATGGGGTGTTGAAAATGTGAACTCAAAGCATTGCCTTTACCAAGAAAAGATAGACTTGTTTCAAATAAACATGAGCAAAATACCTCTCATTTAAATTTACTTAAAAGAAGACAGGCTGATTTAGGTGTATAAATTGTAAAGGAGAGGCCGCAGGATCCTTTTTCAGCAGAATTTTAAAGAGCCTGCCTTCCTTCCTCTGCTCTGTCTGGGATTTGGAATTAGCTTTCCAGCAAGTTCCACGGAATTTCAGAGAGTCTCTGGTTCTGCTCAGGGCTGTTTACAGGTGCCGTCAGGGATCCCAGATCGTTGGGATTTCTGAGTTTTCATGTCCTTTTTAAGGACCTTTAAACCCCCTTCTTGTAGTTTATCCTGGGCGACTGCTTTTACCGTGTCTGGTTTGTGCTTTAGTAACACAAGGTCCTGCCCAGTCATGAGAACTGCATTAGCACCCGCCGTTGTCTCCTTTTCCTCCACAGACAGCTTACTGGGTACTGTGTGTATGGAAGCACGAGGTGGAAATCTAGGGACTTGTCTGGGATTAAATCCCCCCATTTGGGGGAATTTTGGACATGTGTGTGGATCTGGATTTTTAGTTTACTTCATCATGTTTAGCCTGGAAGGTAAACACAGTTTGAGATTTCTTGACAGGTGGGCAAGTTTTAAGTCCTGAAAAGCGGTTGTGGAGGAGGAGAAATGGGATTTTTTTGGGGGGGGGGTGGATCTCTTTAGGGCCACACCTATGACACACGGAAGTTCCCGGCAAGGGGTCCTATTGGAGCTGCAGCTGCTGTCCTACGCCACAGCCACAGCAGCGCCGCATCCTTAACCCACTGAGCGAGGCCCAGAGTCAAACCTGCATCCTCATGGATACTAGTCGGGCTTGTTAACCACTGAGCCACGATGGGAGCTCCCTGAGAAACTGGATTTTAGACGGGAGTCAAGAGGCCTGATGTGATGCTGACTCTGCCACTTCTGATTATTTAGTCTTAATCAAATGACGTGAGCGCCTGTGCCTTCGTTAGTAAACCATCAAATTAACTGAACTTGACTGAGCAGTTTCCAAGGTTTCTCCCAGGTTCCAGAGACTCCAGAGGTTCCCACCATTGTCTTCGGGATGGTCAAGCCACGTCTAGGACTCGGTTTAGTTCTTTATTGAAAAAGCTCCCCACACCAGAGTGGCTAAGAGGTTGGCCTCTGCTGTGTGGCAAGCCTAACTGAACGTCAGCTCCGCTGTCTCAGGGATGCGACATTAAGGAGGCCACTGAACCTTCCAAGTCTTGGTTTCCTTCTCTGCAAAATGGAGGTGAAAATTATATCTATTGTGGAGGGTTGTTCTGACGTTTATTAAGATAATTATGAAACTTTGCTCAGGGACTAGCACATAGAAGGCGATCTTTCTGTTAATCGTAAACTCCTGGAGACAAAGTTTTCTGCCTTACCTAGCTTACTATAGCTCATTTATCTTCTTATGCCAATTACTTAGGTCTGTATTTTACATATACTAGTGTCTAATAAATGTACTGTTAAAGTCCAATTCAAAAAATTTATTTTTAATATGATTTTTATTTTTCCCATTATAGTTGAGTTACAGTGTTCTCTCATTTCTGCCCTACAGCAAAGTGACACAGTCATATATATATATATATATATACATTTTTTCCCCTCACATTATCCTCCATCATGTCCATCACAAGCGACTAGCTACTTGATGAGACATGACTCTCATGCAGATTTAGAATGAGTGCATGTCAAGTTATACATGTCAGTTTATTTCGATTTTTTAAGAAAAGAACCAGCAAGATAATAACAGCCAATGTGTTGGAGAAGAAGGGGAAGAGAATTATGTAGTTGATGCCAAAATAATTTCTCTAAATTTGAGACAGAATTGGTTACTGCCCTTATGGGGGACCAGAACCATATCCTTTAAAGTCGTTTTCTCTTCTTGACATTGGTATCTCTACAGGACAGAAATCCTTAAGCTAACTTACAGCTATAAAGTTCCTAAATAGGCCTATGACACTGCTCTAGAATGACATGGTGAGAGTATGCCAGTTTCTTTACACTAGGTCCAGATTTGTGGCAATTTTTCTAAATAGTTATCCTAAGACTAAATCCAAAATATTATTTATCTTAGAAAAAGATTAAACGGGAATATGATTCCAGTATAGTATTTACTTTCTGCCTAAACTTATAATAAATACTAGGTCCATCTATAATTATGTTTTCATAATGTTTCATTAAGGGGAAATAGGGAAATAGTAGGAAAGCACTTCTAATTTCTAAGATGATACCGTGGAGAGTAAGCATTTAATGAGTGCTTTCGTGGGCCATGTACCATATTGAGGGTTTTATGTACATTTTAGTGTAATCTGTCTTGTGAGGTAGGTATTATTATCATCATTTTGAAAATCAAATGATGAATCAGTCTTGGTGAGGTTAAATAATTTAATCAAGACTCTAAAGCACTCTGAGCCAGAACTGAAATTGAGTCTGATTCTTAAGGCTTATACTTCTTACAATGCCCTATGTGTATACTTCCATACATTTTAAACTCTCCTGGGGATTTTTTGTTTTTGTTTTTTTTTTGCTATTTTAGGGCTGCACCCTTGGCATTTGGAGGTTCCCAGGCTAGGGTTGAATCAGAGCTGTAGCCGCTGACCTACACCATAGCAATGTGGGATCTGAGCCACTTCTGTGACCTACACCACAGCCCAAGGTAATGCTGGATCCTTAACCCACTGAGCAAGGCCAGGGATCGAACTTGTGTCCTCATGGATTCTAGTTGGGTTCGTTAACCACTGAGCCACAAAGGGAGCTCCAGAACTCTCCTGACTTTGAAAGTAGCTCCCGAGTTAAGCATACAAATGAATGGGTCTACTTTTGTGTGCAGGGTGGAGCATATAGCAAATGGTTCTTTTCCCTGTGAGAGACTTGCCATTTGGACACTGCCTGAGATAAGTGATCTCTGTCTTCCCTGGTCACTGGATTAAAACATGTGTGTTTTAAAGAAAAATAAAACTCTTCCATCTTGCTGTCTTGAAAAGCCTCCTCCCCTTCTCAGGTTGTCTTCTTTGTAACTTACCTGTCTGTCTTGTACCTCTTCTGGCCCCCGAATGTCCATAGGTGGGCTGGATCCTTTCCATCCTGGATGAACTGCAGCTGAGCCCTCAGCCTCCCGTCGGGGTCCTTCCTCTGGGCACCGGGAATGACTTGGCTCGAACCCTCAACTGGGGCGGGGTAAGCACTGCCCAGAGAGTCTGCCCGCGTCGCCCAGCCCCAAGCTCCCCAAATCCACGGCCGCTCTAATGGAAAGCGACCGTGCTGTTCGCCATGAAGGAATAAGTTAGAGCTGAGCAGCTAGATTCCCACTTACCCTGGTTTCGACTGGTAACTTCTTCATTTTAAACTTAAGAGTCAGAGAAGAAGGGGAAGTTTTATTTCGAAACAAATGGGAGTTAGCGCACAGGCTGAGGCTTTCTCAGGTACCCACTGCAAGGCGGAGGGTGGGTTGGTCCTCGTGTTAAACCATCGCACAGACTCCGGTTGATCCGCCCCTCATTCTTGGCCAGAGTAGTGAATCTGCTTCAGATCTACGGTCCTTTGCAAGAGTTGCGTCTTCGCTTGACCGTCTGGGTTTTTTGGACAGTGTTACGATGTACGTAACATCATAACATGTTTTGGCTGTACAGGTGACCACCCGCTTGGCTTTTTCACCATGGAGCCAAGGGCAGGCAGGCTTCATGAGAGCAGTTAACTTGTCACCAACCAGTCATTTATTATCATAATTGTTGTTATTATCTTAAGAGTACTAAGGCAGTAAGAAGGCACAATATGTTAACATATGCTGCCCCACCAGCCTTTTATTTGCTCATATGAGGCCATTGCCTGGGCTGGGCTCCATGAGTGTTGTCTTCAGACATTAGCAGATATAAAATCTGGCTTTTAGGTACATTAACCTCCCATAGGTGGTAGTTATGTTCAGATATTAGCAGATATTTATTTAGCTTTGGGTGAATTACCCTCCCACAGCTTTTTTTTTTTTTTAAGCATAGTATAAGTAATAAATATATTTACACGAAGCAGCTAATGTATAATCGGGATTAATTCCTCTTATCCAAATCAATGACTCCACTACTCTTTATAGTGATATTGTCAGTAATTGTGCTTGGAAAGTACGCGGCTCCCTGGTGGGGCTGTCCTCAGTCAGGCTGGCCTTGGGTCCCGGAAGGAATGGTGTCCCGGTACAAGGTCGGGGAGAGGTGGGTGAAAGGAGTGGTAATAGAAGAAACTGCACATCAGATATCACTTAGATTCTTTTCTTGCTTTTCCACATACGCCCATTGTGTGTATCCCCCAAATTCTTCTAGTAGGTCTTTCCTCTGATCAAAACAGCCATCCAGCATGGCTTTCAAATGCTTGCTGGTGATGTTGGTTCTTGCTTCTGGCAAAAGTCATTCCTCAGCTCAAACCAGCTAGAATTAGTATTTCTGTGCACATCACCCGTGACTGTTGTCTTAAATTCTAAGGACCTCGGAGAAAACAGCTTACTTTCCCAGCCTTGCTACCGACTGCAGAATAAACAGAGAGCTGTAGCAGAAGGGCTCTGCCTTACATGAAATACCTTTGGCTCTACTGCTTGCTGCTCCAGACAGCAGTGTGTGTATTTTCTTTGACTGCTTAGGGCTACACAGATGAACCTGTTTCTAAGATCCTTTGCCAAGTAGAAGATGGGACCATTGTACAGCTCGATCGTTGGAACCTCCACGTGGAAAGAAACCCAGACTTGCCCCCTGAAGAACTCGAAGATGGTGTGTGTAAGGTAAGAAAATTCTTTCTTCGGTAGAAAGGATCCCTGAATTCTTTCTTCCTGAGCTACAGGAGATGTGTTCCTGGCTGGAGGGTCATATGCTGATTCTTTCTTATGAGAAAGCAGGATAGTGTTTAAGTTTATGGCTCCTAGGACTGTGAGTATAGCACTACCTGGTGATTCTGTCCTAACATCTTCTTCTTTTTTTTTTTTTTTTTTGGTCTTTTTAGGGCCACACCTGTGGCATATGGAAGTTCCCAGGCCAGGATTTGAATCAGAACTGTAGCTGCCAGTCTCGACCACAGCCACAGCAACACGGGATCCGAGCCAAGTCTGCGGCCTACACCACAGGTCTCAACCATGCTGGACTCTTAACCCACTGAGTGAGGCCAGGGATCGAACCCGCATCCTCATGGATACTAATCAGGTTCCTTACTGCTGAGCCATGACGGGAACTCCTCTGCTGCATAGACTTCTAAAGACCAAGATTTCCTACTCACTTCCATAGCAAGGGGAGCTGTTCTCTGTCATCGGTTTTGTAATCTTTCAAAATTCATTGCAAACTCTTAATCTATGAGAAGATTAAAAAACAATTGTATGGTCTGAAGCATCAGGCACAGGGTCTTTGGTAGAAAGAGAACCGCGTGAGATTTCTGTACTGATAGCAAATATTTCATTGCTTGTTTGGGACGTGAAGATGCCTAAATAAATAAATGTTTGACTTAGTGTTTTTCCTTCAGTGATTGAACTTCTGTTTCAACCCAAGACAAATCAAGGAACCTAGTTGTAAAAATGGTGGGATAGAGCTTTGGGGGAACATTTGGTTTTAACTTCTGGCCTCAATTTCATATAAATCTGATAGGTTGCTGAGTATTATTACTTTCCACTTTATTTATTGCTTTACATTACTTTCCACTTTTCCTCTGAGAATATTTTCAAACTTTTGTTGCAAAAGAACCTCCAGGTATGCAGATTATAAGGTCCTAGTCCCAGGGATTCTGATTAAGTAAATGCAGGGTTAAGTCTCAGGCATCTGTACTTTGAACAGCGTCCCTGCTGTGTTGGGTTATGCCACTGACTGAGGCCAAGATTTCGTGGTTGTTTCAGCCTAAAATCTTGATATCATTTTAGACCAAACCAATGCACACATATTTATTAACATTGTGATCCTAATCAATGATGATAAATGCTCAAGTTTCTTATTTGGCTAAAATTGGTTAAACTGTGTTTTGTCTTCATGGTCCTTTTAGCGAAACTGCGATCCAGAAACTGGATGGTTTTTAGTGGATGCCATGATAGCTCAGTTACTCTTGAGCTCATAACACCACAGTGTTGTTTACCATTGTCGTCTTGAGATAAACTTCTTCTTTTGAATGTACTTGACTTACAGAAATTGGATAGAAAAAGCCGAGTACAAAGAAGTGCGTGTACCGTACGGAAATTTTAAGGTCCTCTACCCACTCAACAGGGATAGTTATGCCCTCCATAGAAATCTATGTTTAATTCTCCTCCCAGCAGCTTGAGAAATGGAAAGACTTATTTGTACAGCTAGGGAACATTAATCCAGATAATTAAAGGGCTTAGCAAATGAATTTTTGAGGAGGTATATAGGAAATCGGGACCATTTTTTTTTCCCCTGGAAAATATGAATAAGAACTTAATAATAGACTAAACCATGTGGTTATTTAGGGGATGGTGACCAGATGTTCTCCTAAGTTATCAGTGGATGCTAAGACACGGGTTAGAATTGTAGCCAAAAGAACATAAGTGGTAGAAAGGAACATGTCTGTGCTTTTGGCAGGATCACCAACCCTCACTGTCGTTGCTAAGGACTGGTGTTTTGTTTAAGTGCAGGAGCTGGACACTCAAATTTTGAAGTCAGGAGCATGAGACATGGCCTTGGCATTGTTTTCAGTGTTTAGTTTCTCTCCCTGTTCTGCAGTCAGTTGTAACCACTTTTAGAGACTGATTTGACCTCTGAATCGTGAAGGCCCCGACTTGGCCTTCCACGAAGGCTTCAGCCTTTATTTCAGTTAGAGACCGAGGCAACCCAGTTTCTCTCTTTTCTGTCTTCATCTCTCTCTTGCTCTCCCTCTGACTCTTCCTCTCATTTCGTTTTTCTTTGTTGGGACAAGATTCTCACCGTAGTCACACAGAGAAATCTTACTGATCAAGGGGTATATGAAACCCTGTAATAAACTTGCTTTTGAAATCTCGAGGCTAAACACGTAATTTCTAATAGAAGGGGAGTACATTGCTATCTGGAGGTTAAACCTGATAATTATCTGGAAACGTTATCCAGGCTGAGATAAAATTGCCTCTCTCTTTACTTTAATGTTTATCTTCCGTTCTGAGTTGTAGAAGGAAATGCAGAAAAACCACCATTTGCCCTCTAGCATTTTCCACTTGCTTCTCTAATAGTTCTAACATTGAATTGAAGACCTAAAATCACATCAATTTTATAGTTTTAATGCAGGACCTAAGGCTGCATACATCTTTCTGTCCTTTACTCAGCTTGCAGCAGTAATAGCCAGGGACCCAGAAGACTCTGGGAAGGAAAACTAAGGCTTGTCAAATGCTGATAAACACACACACACACACACACACACACACACACACACACACACGTATTTATTTTACTTTGTTCTCTAAGTTGATAATAGTTAAATGGCTCTCACTGACTTACTGCTTACATGATTTTTGTCAAAAAAGCATATATTTAAAAAAAAATAGAACCATGAAGATTGCGGGTTCGCTCCCTGGCCTTGCTCAGTGGGTTAGCGATCCGGCATTGCCGTGAGCTGTGGTGTAGGTTGCAGACACGGCTCAAATCTTGCGTTGCTGTGGCTGCGGTGTAGACCGGCGGCTAACAGCTCTGATTAGACCCCTAGCCTGGGAACCTCCACATGCCGCGGGTGCAGCCCTAAAATGACAAATATGGCAAAAAAAATTAAAAAAAAAAATAGGTGAAGAATAAATGTTAGATGTTATTCATTGTTAAGTTGCAGGGTTAATATGCTAAACATAAATGCTTGAAAAAAGTGTATGCCCTTAATAGTAGGTTAGACACGACCCTTACAATTGAATTTACTAAGTTTGCTTAGAAAATCATTCTTTGTAACTATTACATATGTTCATCTCTAAGCTTAATAAAGTTCTCTTATTACAGCACCCACAAGAATAGTTTTCATTTTTTTTTTTTTTTTGTCTTTTTAGGGTCACATTTGCTGCATATGGAAGTTTCCAGGCTAGGGGTCGAGTTAGAGCTGCAGCTGCCAGCCTACACCACAGCCCCGGCAACACCAGATCTGAGTCCCATCTGTGACCTACACAACAGCTCAAGGCAGCAATGGATCCTTAACCCACTGAGCAAGGCCAGAGGTTGAACCCGCATCCTCATGGATACTAGTCAGGTTCTTTACCCACTGAGCCACAACAGGAACTCCTAGTTTTCATTTTAATAATTTGTATTTGTATCCCTTGTTTCCTATACTATTTAAAATTCTGAAGTTTATTATTTGAATTGAACTTTCACTAATACATTAAAAAATCCCCTGTTCTGTCTATATAAACACTCCCACCTTGAGTTGTAACTGACCTTTCTCCCAGGTACTTACCCAGAGACAGGGGCCTGGTTCAGCTTTCTCTTGTTGCCTGGTTAAGCACGCCTTTACCTCTACCTTTGTTCATCATTTCAGCTTCCTCTGAATGTTTTCAATAATTACTTCAGCCTTGGATTTGATGCCCACGTCACGTTGGAGTTCCATGAATCCAGAGGTGAGGACAACGTCTCATTTCCATCTCCCGGGGAGAAAGTTTCCAGCAGGAGTTTTGCATGTTCCCTTTTGTGTGCCCGTCACTTACAGGTTGACAGTGTGCTCTAGTGTTGTCCCATTTTAACCTTCGTGATGACCTTGAGAGCTAGACAAGACTGAAACACTAGAGATGTTACCTTGGGACCCAGTTGTTCAGGGTCTCAAGATGATAAAAGTGAGGACCAGACGTACACTCCAGGGCTCGGGACTGCTAATATTTTATTATTTTATTTGATTTTATTATAGTTGATTTACAGTGTTCTGTCAATTTCTGCTGTACAGCAAAGTGACCCAGTTATACATAAATATATATATATACACATTCTTTTTCTCACATTATCCTCCATCATGTTCCATCACAAGTGACTAGATATAGCTCCCTGTGCTATATAGCACGATCTCATTGCTTATCTACTCCAAATGCAATAGTTTGCATCTACTAACCCCAACTCCCCCTCCATCCCACTCGCTCCTCCTCCTCCTCCTCCTCCCCCTCGGCAACCACAGGTCTCTTCTCCATGTCCATGAGTTTGTTTCTTTTCTGTAGGTAGGTTCATCTGTGCTGTGTATTAGATTCCACATATATGTGATACCATGTGGTATTTGCCTCTTTCTGACTTACTTCACTTAAGGGCTGCTAATCTTTTCAAGTTTGACTAGTAGCTTTGAAGTTAGTGAACTACTAAGAAGTGATAAAGAGAGATGCTTTCCCTAAAGTTATTAGAATACTTATAGTTTCTCAATGCACCAGTTATTAAAGATCGGTACTTTATAACCAGGGACATTGAAATTTTGTAGCAAAACATGAAAGTCTTCCCTCTGTGCACAGAAGAGACAATAGGCACCTTAGGACAGTGGTGGAGGGGAGGGCTATAGGTGGTTTAAGTTGAGAAAAAAGGGCAAGATGGTCATTGGATTAGGCCTGGAAGATGCTGGGACTCCCCGCTGAGCAGGAGATAGAATAACTGAGGCCTGGTGGTCATTTTAAATAGTAGAAGAGATGGAGCCAAGATTGGGGGAGCAAAATAATTTTGGAAAAAGAAATAGAGTTACATATTTCATCAAAATTTTCTTATGCCATTTGGAGCTGAGACAGTTTAGGATTTTGACTTATGCTTTGAAGCCTCCATCTCTTGCTCTCTTGGTCTCTCATAATCTCTCTTTATCTGTCTTAAACTCTCTTTGGATTAGTATAACTGTGCTATACATCTGTGTCTCTGCCTGTACCTAGGCCCTCGTGAGTTTAATGTGTAACCCAAATAATACTTGGTTGTCGATAAGTACTTGTGAGATGAGAATCGTAAAGGAGGGATTGTTTTACTTCTCCAGATTCTGCAGAAGCCTATGTGGTTTGAACTCAAAGAATTTGAAATACAGAGTACACAAGGGTAGAATTCAACGGTTCAGATTCCAGTAATAATGCAGAGAAAATTCTGATAACACTTTTATATACTAAAAGTCAAGAGAGAAGCTGTAGAATTAAGGATGTTAGAAGACAAACTAAAAGAAGTATAAACCTACACTTCTGTTACTGAATTCACAGTTTTGCGTCCCTGGTTTCATGAGACTTTGCAGTTCAGATCCTGAGCCAAATAGGAGCAATACTGATTGGAGAGAGAGAGAGAGAGAGAGAGAGAGAGACAGACAGACAGACAGACAGACATGGTTTTCTCTGATTAGCCAGAAGATCACAGATAGAAAGGTTGGTTGATAACAGAACCACAAATATCAATGCCCAAATCAGAAACACTGCCATGTTCCCTACCTCCGTGTCCCACATAGCTCTTGCTGAAGGTCAGCATTTACAGACCTCGTGTCCTTCCTCATTTAAGAAGAGTTAAATGGGGAAGTAACTGGAGATTTCTCTCTCTATTTTTTTACCTCATTTTTTCCTCATATTCCTTGGAAGATCTGGGTTTCCTAATAAAATCTTCATTAACAATATTTGTAAAGTAATAGCATTATCACTTATGAATAAATCTTCGAATTAAACATCCAAGCATGAAAAGAGGCCTAAATGAGTAAGTGGCACACAGTGAGCTCATTCAAGGTAGGCTGATATTTCATCTTATTAATTGAAAGTTGTCCTAATGTTTCCTTGTATTGTGAAACTTCGGTGCCTCAGAATGAGAGGGCAGCAAAGAGAGACATCAAGGTGGAAAAGACCAGGCTCAGAAAGAATTCTTGTGGTAAAGTGGTTTTTCCTTTTGTTTTAAGCTTGGGACTATTTCATTTTAGAGAGGCAGGGATATGCCAGGTGTGGTGTATATGTATGTCTATCATTTTATTTATGTGTGATTATAAAATAATTCCTTAAAAGATGCTAAGCATTCATCTTTGGATACTTTGTTGCTAAGACTTAGTGTAAGTGCTTTCCTGCAATAGGAACAGGAATTACAAACATTTTCCCTGCATGTAAGCCAGGGCGTGGAAGGAAAAACAGCCACTGAAGAGCTGATGGGGAAGGATTGAGGTTGACTGAGAGTAAGGCATACCATATTCATGGAGAAGATAGAGAGGTGGTACACAATACGTACCGCAAAATATTGGAACCAGATTTGGTTGATATGCCTAGACCAGAGGTGTGAACTTTGTAGTACCTGTTAGTCCATTATTTTTTGCATTAAGTTAAATCATTATTTATGATGAAATATGTAATGACTCGAGTCATTTTTTTTTTTTTTTTACCATTTCCTGTTTACTTGGATTTTCCTCATAGCCAAGAAATCTCAAGCTCAGGTGCAAAAAACAAAAGAAAGATAGCAAGGCTGCATTTTCAATTAGGGGCCTACATACTTATTTTTATTGGTATATAGTGGCTATTCTCATACCAGTCACACCATAATCGAAACTTCGAACTGTTATTTATTTATTTTTTTATTTACTTACTTATTTATTTTTGGCCATGCTTATGGCTTGTGGAAGTTCCTGAGCCAGGGATCAAATCCAAGCCACAGCAGTGACAACACTGGGTTCTTAGCCACTAGGCCACTGGGGAACTCCCAAGACTTCAAACACAGCCACTCACAGTTTGAGACTTCATGACAAAACTTGTATCGTTTGCCATCAAATATTTGGAAGAGTGACTCAGTGCCTCAGGAGAGCCATTATAAAAAAATGAGCTTGCATAAAATAACCTATTAGGTATTAGTAAAAATATATATAGTACTTTAAATTGGGAATTATGCTAATCTGTTTACATGGAGTGGGTAATAAATACAAATTTAATTAAGGCAGAATCTTAAAAATTTAATTGCAAAAACAGTTTTTGGCATAGTTGTGAAATAGCCCATCAAATTGACAATGGGACAAAGGCAGATTTTTGTTATTACTACTTATATTGTATTTCTTTTAGAAGGGGACAATTAAAATGACCTTTATTTTGAGATAGTTTATTAGTGACATTACTGTGTAAGTTCTTTTAGAATTACTACTAGAAAAGTAAGGAGTAAAGCTAGTCTTAATATTTTATTGACTTTATATATAAAGAATACAGATGTTTGAGTAATTTGATCAGAAAGAGGTATACTTCATTTGGTTGGAAAACAGATACTTTTTTATTCTTCTCAAAGTGGCTGAGCCACCCATGGCTGACTGTCGCTGCTTTCACATCAGAACATGCAATTATTTGGAACAGAATTTAGAGGTTTAATAGGATTGGTCATTTAATTGTCAGTTGGAGTCTCGCCCAGTACAGTAATCACTATAGCATTATGACAGTGGTTGAGAAAGTCCATTGAAAATATTCCGATCTATGAATATGTAGCCATGTTAACAACGATTAGTTTATCAGGTAGCAAAGCTAGGTTTCGCTTTGCCAGCTATGTGAATTAGATTGTCATTTTGGAAGGACATGAAGGATATTAAGTACATCAAACTTTTAGTTTGAAATTGGATGCTTAGGTTATACTGTCTCATTGAAATTACTTATTATTCAGAGGATTTGAACCTTATGTGCTACAAAGTCAAGGAAATACAATTATGACTTAGAGGAGGCAGTATGTAAATTTGATTTAGGATTTACTGTTTTCACTGAATATACAGAAGCATGAAGATCAGAGCATTTCAAAGGATTATGAATTTTTCATGTTTCGTAGGGAGGACTGATAGATTTCTTTAAAAAAAAAAAAGTGTTCTTTTCAGTAGATGGCTAAATTTCAGTATCACCATCACTGCTGAATTTCAGTATCACCACCCTGTGAAGCTCTCGAACCATGTTGCCTTGAGAAACTCATCGTCCAAGGTTCTCTTTCTAACCTTCTTTTCCGTTTTGAACCTCAGCATGGCATCTACTCATCATTTAAGACTCAAGTGTACTTGCCACTGGAGCACTTTTCCAGTCATTCCCTGTATATGTGACCCCCACTTCATCTTATAGAGACACCGTTTTTTTTTTTTAATTGAATATACAAGATGACATTTTGTTTTTTATTTGCAGACCTACCTCCCCCACTCTCAACTCCTTGAGGGCAAAAGACAATGGCTTATTTATTTTTATATTCACTGTGCCAAGTCCAGCAGCTGTCTCAATGTTTGTTACAGGAATGGAAGATTTAATCAAAGGCTAGGCCCTGTATGTAAAAGGGAGTATATGGAAGGGCCAGGTTAGTGAATACTTTGGTGGGGACTGTTGGCAGGAGAGAGGTATCAGGGGAAAGCTTGTAGAAAGGGTAGGAGGTAATGTACGTGGGAGATAAAGGAGGAGTATGATACAGATAAGAAATAAAGTGGGTGAGGGCACTTCAGACAGGAAAGAAAAGTACGGAGGGACAAATAACTTTGCGATAAAGATGGACTCGATGACCAATTAATATATAATGAAAGATTTTTGCAGTGGTGTTAGAAAGATGAAGGTAATGTTGGTGAAATATTTGTCCTTAATGGGAGATGACATTGAACAAAAAGATTTTCATAAAATATACAACTTGAATGGAAGGTAGTACTGTTACTGTAGGCATAGATTTTGGAGTCATTTTGTGTACGTACCCAAAGTCTTCAGATTGGGTAAGTATCTAATGCAGAGATTATGGAAGATGTGTGAGTTACATGGGGTTCAAGTCTCTTACTGATTTTTTTTATCAATGTAGTGTTGAACTTATATTTACTAATTCCCTCTAATAGGCAAGACCAATTACCGACCAAAGTAGGGTTTAGGATTCCATTCTGATGGCACATAATGTTGTTGTGTTATGCACGGAGCTGGGATTACTCTATTAAAATAACAGAATGGATTATACTCAGGGGCTCATCATCTTTGTAAATGGATTATACCCAGAGCCAAGTCATTTAGATGATGTAGATGATGAGATTTGGGAAGTCGGAGCTAATGAGAGTTAGATGAGATTTTTGAATTTTGAGTTTGAGGCTATAATGGGAACGAGACCTTTGAGGACTTGGGAGGAAGTGAATGTGTCTCTAATGTGGGGAGGATATGCATCCTGGGGGCCAGAAAGTACACGGTGGGATGTAGAAGTTTGGTCTCCATGACCTCTGCCATCGGGTATCATGTGCGCCATTCAGATAGGAGTTGGGATTTGGAGATTCTCAGCTAGTGTCCAGATCCCAAATCTGATAAGAACCTAGCCCTCAGAAGGGATCAACGATCATTTGGGAAACTTATACAGTGGGTTCCTCTGGAGTGCCTTAGAATTTTATTAGAAAGAATAAAAGGAAATGACATTTCCTACCGCGATTTTGTACCTTGAATTCATGTGAACATTCTCTGATGTAGGATCTTGTTTAATGTTTTGACTGTCCAGGAGCAAACTCAAAATTAAGTCATTTTTCTTCAGAGCCTTCGCTGTGCTATGCCTTGAATCCATTCTGCAGGTCACTTATTTCTTTCTGTCTTGTCTGTCTATATATCTTTTATATATATTTATATCTTCTCTAAATCAAGTGATTTTTCAAGGCCTGTTACAAACGAGTACAGATGGTAGTTAGGAGTTTTTGCAAAATGTGAATGCAAATTCTCCATTAACTTTTATCCAAATTCCCCACGTTCAGGAATTCCTGTAGTGGCGCAGGGGTTAAACAAATCCGACTAAGAACCATGAGGTTGCGGGTTCCATCCCTGGCCTTGCTCAGTGAGTTAAGGATCTAGCGTTGCCATGAGCTGTGGTGTAGGTCCCAGACGCAGCTCCGATCCTGCGTTGCTGTGGCTACAGCATAGGCCAGCGGCCACAGCTCCAGTTAATCAGCTGCGTTTGGAAGCTGCATATATAGCTTACAGAAGCCATGTCCTGTGGAGGTCAGAGCAAATAATTATCCGCTCCTCCCCCCCCGCCCCTCCCCCTGTCTTCTATTACCCTTGACCCCTGTCCTTGCCAGCGCTCTGTTTTGAAGAGAGTTCAGAGTGTCTCAGCCTTTGATGCCCATGTGAATCGCCTAGAGAACTTATAAAACCAGGTTCTGGGACCCCAACCCTCAGACGTTCTAATTCCATAGGTTTTGGGTAGAGCTTTCTAGCAAGGGCTCAGTTAGTGCTGACGCTGCCGGTTTGGGGCTGCACTTGCATAGCACTGGGCAGCTGTAGGGACTGACTGTAACTAAGGGAAAGGTGATAATGAAACTGTCCGTCTGTGAGATGGGCAGGCGGGGAGGGAGCCGGGCAGAGAGGAGGGGTGCCAGTCTGTCTCCCTGCCGTGAATGGGCTCTCTACAACAAACTATCTTTTCCCTTTCACAGAGGCAAATCCAGAGAAATTCAACAGTCGTTTTCGAAATAAAATGTTCTATGCAGGGGTAAGTATACAATTCAGTTTTTAATTATTACGTATCATTTAATGCTAATTCACTGATGGTAATAAAAATGCTAACTGTACTATGCTGCTAATTACACATCTCAGATGCTTATATGTGTGTTCGAATAGGGTTAATATTTAATGTCTTGGTTTAAGAATAAAAAGGGGAATTCCCGTCATGACTCAGTGGAAATGAATCTGTCTAGCATCCATGAGGATTCAGGTTCAATCCCTGGCCTCGCTCAGTGGGTTAAGGATCTGGCGTTGCTTTGAGCTGTGGTGTAGGTCGCAGATGTGGCTCAGATCTGGTGTTGCTGTGGCTGTGCTATAGGCCAGCGGCTATAGCTCTGATTTGACCCCTAGCCTGAGAACCTCTGTATGCTGCCGGTGCAGCCCTAAAAAGAAAAAAAAAGGGATTAAAAGGGAAAATGTGTTTCTTTTTTTTTGATTAAAGTATACTTGATTTACAGTGTTGTGCTAATTTCTACTGTACAGCAATGTGACTCAGTTCTACATATATATATATATTCATTCTTTTTAATATTCTTTTGGGTTGTGGTTTATCTCCTGAGATTGGATATAGTCCCCATGCTATATAGTAGAACGTTGTTGTTTATCCATGGAATGTATTTCTTAAGTTAGTTGGCAGAAAGGTCATCAGTTATGAACTTGAAAGCCCTAAGGCTCCATGTTGTACTGAGGGGGATGATATTCAAGGAGGGATGTGAAAAACCGACATCAAAGTCAATCTAGGAGTTCCTGTTGTGACTCAGTAGTTAAGGAACCCAACTACTATCCATGAGGACGTGGGTTCCATCCCTGGCCTCACTCAGTGGCTTAAGAATCCAGCGTTGCTGTGAGCTGTGGTGTAGGTCACAGACTTGGCTTGGATCCCGCATTGCTGTGGCTTTGGTGCAGGCCACCAGCTATAGCTCCAATTCAACCCCTAGTCTGGGAACCTCCATATGCTGTAGGTATGGCCCTAAAAAGACAAAAAAAAAAAAAAAAAGGAAAAGTCAATCTAGAGAATGGGAAAGTTACAGTGGCAAGTCTTAGGTAAGGGTATAGTTTTCACAGAGATATCCATGTCTTAACATTTGGATGAAACTGACAGAGCGTGAGAAGTTTTTCATGGAATCGTATGTGAGATTAAAGGCCCCCCCCCTTCTTTTTTCTTCTCTTCCTATTTGATACTCGGGGACATCCTGGGTGTGAATGGCCAGAAAGAAAGAACAAAGCAGGGCCTCCAAAATACTGGTTTTAAAAAGTGTGGCTTAAATTTGTACCACTTGGACAGAGGGGGTCAAAAGAAAAGGGAGTGAAACAAGACCTTCTCAGTGGCAAGTTAAAGATTATATCAGCACCTAATGAACAAAGAGGAAAGTCGGGAAAGATGGTCAGAGCTCCAGGCTGACATTTGGAATCATCTACTTTTTCATTCTCCTACTGCGATCTTAAATTTTAGCGTAAGTTGCGTTTTGAAAGCAAAGAGAAAGACTCAACTGGACAGCCTCTGCCCTATTTTCCTTTGAATTTTGCAAAGGGAGGACTTGTTTTATATTATTGCGTAACTTAGAATCTCTAGGACCTGTCTATCGTGTAGAAGTGAGAATTTGGCATAACTGTATAATGCTTTTGTTTTCTTTCTTTCCTTGTGGTATAGGCAGCTTTTTCTGATTTTCTGCAGAGAAGCTCTCGAGATCTATCCAAACATGTTAAAGTTGTCGTAAGTAGTGAATATGTGAACTCATTTTATTTAAGTGTAAATATGAAGCCCTTGCACAAACCTCAAATCCCAGTTTATATACTTAGAGTCAGCATTGTGCTGCATAGAACTTTAAGTGAATTAAGTGTAGTTTGTTTAACCAGCTTTTGTGAACATTTAGTTATATGCGGGGCAGTGTCTTAGTTGCTGGGGGTAAAGTTAAAGAAGATGGCTAGTTTCACTCCTAAAGAAACTCACCGTTCATGGGGAAGGGCATACAACTCATGGCAGAGCAATATAGTAAATATTGTTACTGGACCACTTATATAATAAACCGGTGACACAGAGGGAGACAGGAAAACTGCCCGGGGAGCCATCAGGAACATCATCAAAGGACTGACGTGGTGCTGGGTCTTGAAGCAGAAATAGATGCTTACTAAAAATGTATCTTTATTCCCGGGCTCTCTCAGGAGTCTGCATTATAGAAAAATGCTTTGATGTCATTATTTTGTAGTCACTTGCTCTCCAGCCTGGTCAAAATTCTTCACCACCCAAGGGATTTTTTTTTTGGGGGGGAGTGCTATTTCTTTCTGGGTCTCTATCCAGGGTTTGGCGATTTGCTTACTGGAGGCAAGGGAGATGGGAAGTCATCTTTTGTCTATGAGATATACCTTAAAAAACCTTGTGAGTTTTTAAGTGGTGTTTATTTTTTCCATTATAGTTGATTTATAGTGTTCTGTCAATTTCTGCTGTACAGCAAAGTGACCCAGTCATTCATACATACACACACACACACACACACATATATTCTTTTTCTCACATTATCCTCCATCGTGTTCCATCACAAGTGACTAGATATAATTCCCTGTACTATACAGCACAATCCCGTTGCTTATCTGTTGCAAATGCGGTAGTTTGCATTTATTAACCCCAGACTCCCAGTCCATCCCGCTCCCTCCTCCACCCCCTTGGAAACCACAAGTCTTTTCTCCAAGTCCATGAGTTTCTTTTCCGTGTAAAGGTTAGTTTGTGCCATGTATTAAATTCCAGATATGTGATATCATATGGTATTTGCCTTTCTCTTTCCGATGTACTTCACTTAGTGTGAGAGTCTCTAGGTCCATCCATATTGCTGCAAATGGCATTATTTTGTTCTTTTTTATGGCCGAGTAGTATTCCATTGTGTATATAGACCACATCTTCTTAATCCATTCATCTGTCGATGGACATTTAGGTTGTTTCTGTGTCTTGGCTCTTGTGAATAGTGTTGCAGTGAACATATGGGTGCGTGTACCTTTTTCAAGGGAAATTTTGTCCGAATATATGCCCAGGAGTGGGATTGCTAGGTCATATGGTTTCTATATTTAGTTTCTCGAGGTGTTTCCACACTGTTTTTCATAGTGGTTGTACCAAGTTAGATTTCCACCAAAAGTGTAGGAGGGTACCCTTATCTCCACACCCTCTCGAGCATTTCTTATTTGTTAACTTGTTGATGATGGCCATTCTGACAGGTGTGAGGTGGTATCTCAACCATGTAATTATTAAAAAAGCCAAAATATTTCCTTATGGTAAACAAGAAGGAGTGAATATGACTTTGTTGCACATACTTATAATAGTGAAGAGAAAAATGGATGGCAGAAATATATATATAAGTGGGGAAGAAAGGAATATAGCAATGCTTGAATTTATCATAGAATTAAGAATAGCGTTTGTGGGAGTTCCCGTTGTGGTGCAGTGGAAATGAATCCACCTACTAACCATGAGGATTAGGGTTCCATCCCTGGCCTTGCTCGGTGGGTTAAGGATCCAGCGTTGCCGTGAGCTGTGGTGTAGGTCGCAGATGCGGCTCAGATCCTGCGTTGCTGTGTCCGTGGCGTAGGCCGGCAGCTGCAGCTCCAAATGGACCTCTAGCCTGGGTCCCTTCATAAGTCACAGGTACAGCCCTAAAAAAAAAAAAAAGGAATCACATTTGTGAATATGAGGGGACAGGACAAAATAGAATACGTGAAAATAGAGAAACATACATGATCTGAAGTTAATGGATGTATAGAGGAATGCAGGGGAGTCTGGGAGAATACAAATTCCAGTGTGTCATCACCAATAAAAATACATGCCACACGAATCCTCTAAATCAGTTGTAACTAAGACATTACCCCTAACAACCCTGGGTGTCACTTTGAAACGTTGTAGCTCTCATGAAATAGCCACTTAAAAATCAAGTATCCTTTTGTAGTAGCGACTCTGGGAAACTGAGATACTGCCTTTTGAAATCTAGATATACGAAAGAAGACACGTGGTCCATTGAACGACGAAAGTCTTTATTTTGATTTAAAAAAAAAAAAAATAAAAGATGGTTATTTACGTAGCAGCAACCTGGCAGCAAACTTCCCCTATTTCTTCTTTGACTGCCTGCAACCCAGCCAGAAAGTAAACTTTCCCTCTTCTGTTATTTTTCACATTATTAGGAACATTGCAGCACCTGCCCCGGAGAGCCAGTGACCATATTGAATGGCTTCCACTGCTTAAGTCAGCGGGATTGAAGTTAAACTCTGAGTGCCTCCTTACCACTGGAGGGTTTCCTCCCACATCCGACAGTCCTCCTGATGAGAAATGTCTCATGCCTGGGTGGCTGCAGAGCAGGGATTAAAAGAAGCTTGCTGAGAGGCCAAAATGGCAGCCAAATAACCAGGAAAGATTTGATAGCAGCCGGTCCATGTGCTGTTCCCGGCAGATTGGTCTATGTGGTCATCTTTTTTTTTTTTTTTTTTATAGGAAGAAAAAAATCAATAGAAATAAGTCTGAACCATTGGGAATTGGTCCTAGGTCCGTCTTTATGAAGTATGTGACTTTGGGGGAATCATTGAACCGTTCAAACGAGTTTACTTTCCTCATCTGTCCAGCAGGCCTAACGACACTTACATATGAAGCAATAGTTACTGTCGATTGTTCTGTGAGACAAAGGGACACAAGGATATTTCTGCAGTGACATCACTCTCTGTGCTCCTGAGTGCGAGATGGAAAGGATGGAAGGGTTAGTTAGAGCAGTTTGACGTCCATCCAATAGCAGACCACAGGGTGAGGTCAGTGTTTCGGAAGTAATAGTTAATAATCGCTCACAGAAATAGAAAATGTGTGCATGAATACTGCAGACACAAAACAAACAAACGAAACAGAGAACAGCGGTGAAAACTACATGTCCGCAGCATTATTTTGCTCTACCTCCTGTGTTGTCTTCTTGCTGTTTTGATTCATCAGTAAGGGAGCTTGTGCACAGGAAGATGTTTTGCATGCAAAGATTTTCCTTTGCATATGTTTTAAGTGGGGAAAAAGTTGATAAACAGCTATTTTAAAGAGTTTAAAAGTTTAAATGTCATGACATGTAAGAAAACCTTGTAAAACTTAATACATTGTAAGGTGCCCATGTCTATAGAATTCTGTTTCCAGAATCGCCAATTTTTTTTTTCAGGAGGAAAAAGTAGAATTAAAAAAAATGAATTCTGATCCACAACAATAATGTTAAGTATAGGGGTTTTTTTTGTTTTTGTTTTTTGTTTTTTTTTTGGAAATGCAGCACTACTGCTTGGCATGCTTTTAATGTACCATATGCTATTTTTTTAAAGTTTTAGTTGCTTGTAACACTCAATTTTGATAATTTAAGATGTCTACATTTTTTTTTTTCTTTGCTGGAAGAGTCATCTATCAATTCATTTCAAGTCCTTAAATTAAGAGACCTCATGTTTGCTTAAGTATCTGAGAGTGTTGTCAGAACACCTCAATCAGGGTCTAGATTTGGTTCCTAGCTAAAGAACATTTGAAAATACTTTATTTAGGATTATAAGATTTCTCAGGAACACTTTTTGAGGCTGCTCATGAAATTTAGGCTGCATTAAGGTCAGCTGGGTGAAGAACGAGGCAACATTGACCCTTAGCAGAGTCACTGTACCTAGGTTGGAACTCCCCCTGAAGAAATCGTCAGAAATTCACAGGGAGATTGGGAGTGCTTTAAACTCTCTCCAGAAGAGAAGACAGTGGGGAGAAACCTGTGATGAGGGTGTGAGGGTATCAAATGTAAAAGCAGGCTTTTTATAATGTATGCCTGGGAATGTATGAGCAGGTCCCTTTGCTGTACAGCAGAAATCGACAAAACATTGTAAATCAACTAAAAAAAATAAAAATCTTATTAAAAAAAACAGCAGGCTTTATGCCTTTGACATTGAGAAGCCTACAGTCATGATCTGAGGCTTCCTCTTTTGGCTTTTGTTACCAGCAGGAAATGAGAAAGGGAACCGAAAGCTTTTTCTGTCATTAGTCAGAGGATGCTCTTGGGAAAATTGCTAACCGATAAGGGGAGCCACACTCAAAGGTACTGAGACCAAGCCAGCCCGAGGCCTTTGAAACCCAGGGTGGCATCCAGGTCCAGTTAAGCGGTTTATCTCAGAAGACCAGTCAAATTCTGTAAGAGATTAACTTGGTAAGAGCAGATCACTAATGGACATAATACTAATTTATAATAGATACTTTTTTATAAAAGGCAGGATATACACCTTTTATAAAAGGCAGGATATACACCTTTTAAACAGTTTTCAAGGTATTACGATTAACGTTTTGAAAACAAAAGTTAATTTCAAAAAGCAAGTACAATACATACTTACATGTACGACGGTTGTTTGACTCCGATGACCGCGACAGAGATGGCTGCAGCCTCAACTTGAGACTTTGTCCTCTTTATTCTTTTAAGCACGTGTAAGCCTTTTCATGTTGATACGATGAGCCTAAATATTTAATAATAGACCAAACTTAAGAATGGTGAGAGTTCCTTTGATTGTGAGACCAGAGAAAGAAAAAATCATTTCGGTCAAATGGAAGCGTTTTTTTGATGTTAGGTCAAAACAAAGCCAAGCCCTGGACCCCAGGTCTGGGAAAGTTACAATCAGAATAAATTTTCAGTCGTAGTAATGGGCATCCGCTTGAGCAGAGATACAGACAAGGAAAAGACCATGGTCTCTGCTGTTGTCAGCCTCGATAACCTGTAAATTGGTACCTGCTTCAAAACCCTTGCTTTTTCTGCTTTGATTATTGCAGTGTGACGGAACAGATCTCACCCCAAAGATTCAGGAACTGAAGTTCCAGTGTATAGTATTTTTAAATATACCCAGGTAAGCTCTGTTCATACTCTTTCCTTGGTTTGATGTGAACCCTGTCTGACCTAAGGCGGTCTGCTTTCATTATAGAAAATTTCCAGATGCAGACAATGAAAAAACAGTTGTCTTCATGGCTTATTATGGGTCTCTGATTATTTTGTTCTCCTACTTGGTTTGTTTAGCATTCTCTGTGCTGATTTAATGTGAGTGTGATATGACATCCATGGTCTAGCCTTACTCATCCTGAAGCAACCCAGGCAGCCCTCTGGACTGGAAAATTTTACTTTAATTCTCAGTTACTGGTCGCTCCCACTCCGCCACCCCCCAAGGATGATAGATTTGAATAAATCCCTGTTTTCAGTTTCCCAAAAGCTGTTAGGAAACCATCCAGCCTGATTTCAGCATGGAATTCATTCAGAATTGTTGCCAGATGACTGCTTTGAAAAAAAAAATAGGATCAATTAGAGTAGCATTTTCTGGCCAGGATGTCAACTCTCTTTGGTGCTATTATATACCTCAGGAGAAAAGGGTATTTAAGATTAACTAGTCTCAGAATAAGCACATATCTCAATGACATAAAATTAGATGCTCGGCTCCCAGGCCGAGAATTTGGAAGGGATGGGTCTATGACCCTTTGTTACTTGCAAAGCAGACAACTCAGACAAAAAAATCTACACTTAAGTTCTATTTAGGCTGAATTTAGTTGAAATGGGAATTGTATGTAAATCTGTGGCTCAGAAAATGTAGTCACCTGATTGCTTTTGGCAGCGCTAGGTATAGTCCCTTACTACCCATTGCAGAAGTATTTTCATCTTAGTCTAAGTAGAAGGCCAAGATTCTCAGGAAACATTGTCTATTAGTCTGCTTTGATTTTTCCTTCTCTCCTTATTTTTCTTTTTTCCTTCCTGTTCCTCCCCATCACCCCTCTGGATTTTGCTTCCTCTGCTTTTCCTTTATTTCCCCTTCCCTTTCTATTCTTTTTTTTTTTTCTTTTTTGACTGTTTCAGATCTCCTAGACATCATTATTTTGTTGGAGGTTCAATTACACATGTGGTAATACGAGAAACAATAACCTTGTCAAACAAGCAAAATGCAAACAATATAGCTAATAACATTAATAGAATTGTACGTGAATATTTAAGCCAAGAGCAACTCACACTGAAGCAGTTCTTAAAGATGGTATCAGGACTAGGGAGTAGGTCCCCTAAAGCAGCATTGAGACCTTAGAATTTAGTATACTCATGGTCTGGTTACTATCATGTAAATCTGTTGAGTAGATTTTGTTAAGGCTTTGATATGACTGTACACGTTCCAATCCTATTGAAAGTACAAAAATTGCTGGCAAATTATCATACTAGCTGAATACAGATTTCTTGACCTATTAGGCTTGTATCAGTGGTAGACTGGTTGGGGGTTATCTTTACATTGTTACATGTATGGCCTTGAGTCCAAAGGAATCCCAGAGTACATCTTCTTATCTATCCTGGCGGAAACCAAAGCCATAAATTAGGACCACAAATCCATTGAGTTCCATTTGGTGTGACCCAGTGAATCCCTGGTTGTCTGACCCCTTCCCTTTCTGTTCTTATATCTCTGTCTCATCCCTTTTTCACGTCTGCCGTCTTCTTCACTTGTCTTTTCTTCATCCTGGGGTACTTACTGTCTTAATTATGTATATGCTCTTGAATGCTTACCCACCTCTGTTCCCTTTCCTGTTGGCATGTATACGTCTTCCTCCAAGACCAAATTCTGAAACCTTCCATTGGTAACTCATGACATGTCATAGAAAGTGATCAATTACGGAGTGAGAAGTGTGGATATGTAATAGTTCAGAGAAGCTTGGACACTGTGGGATGCTTTTGTTACAAAATTTCGACCCATTTTCACATTGTTGATATTTGGAGATGATAAATACTTTATTTCTTTAATTTTTAATTTTTTTACATTTTTATTTTTCTGGCTACACCCACGGCACGTGGAAGTTCCCAGGCCAGAGATCAAACCTGTGTCACAGCAGCGATAACACCAGGTCCTTAACCCACTGAGCCACCAGGGAACTCCCCCCATTTTCTTCTTTATTGCAAGGTGTGAACCAAGAGTAGAAAGTTGTTCTTATCTGAAATAAACATTGGATGTAACTAAAAATTAATCCCTAATGGTAATCATGAGAGGACTGGAACAAACTGAATTCTGTTTGTACTCTTCTCTTGCAGATATTGTGCAGGCACCATGCCCTGGGGGAACCCAGGAGATCACCATGACTTTGAACCTCAGCGTCATGATGATGGTTATATTGAAGTCATTGGATTCACCATGGCCTCTTTGGTAAGCAGTACATCTATTTTATTGAAGTGAAATGTATTTTAGTCATAGTTAGAGTTTACCCATTTTACAAGACTTTGGTATAATGTTTTCTCCTGGCTTATCAACTTGCAATCTTTATGCAATGTAGAGTTGCCAGGAGAAAACAAAACCAAAAAGTAATTCATGTTACTAAAAAAAAAATGATGTATATTTTTTTGAACTTCGAAGATGAATCAATATTATTTGTGCATTTTCCTGATTAATTTTCTGCTTGAATGAAATGCAAAGTTTTCAAGCTAATTGAAAAGCATTATGCCAAAGTCTTACCCTAGCATTGATACAAAAACCTTGCCATTTGGTCCTTTTTTTGTTCAGTGAGGATTTGAGTGTTTAAATAAAAAGGACAGTGGTCATTTGCATTCAACATCATCTTGCCTGCTTCAGCATAAGATAGGCATCTCTGTGATCACAAAATAGGACATCACCGTTATAACATTAATGAATATTAATTTGCGTGGTACTGAGATCACCTTGCATTTTAATTTTGTCTACTGTCCTTAAAAAAGTAAATGTATAAGGTCAGTTTCAAGCAGGTTTTGGCCGTGTGTTTCTACTTATTATTGAATGATGACAGAACCAATTAACAGTTTTGCTTATCATTTTATCTGGTGTAAATCGGACCACACCATCAATTTGTAAAGCAAATTAAAATAAAGCTTATCCTTGTGTTTGGTTAGTACTTGGTGCTGTACTTTATGCCTCAAGGCAAGAAGGTTGTATTTCTTATTCTAAACAACCCATAACAACACTCTCACTCATCTTATGGATTCCAAATGACTTTTCCACCATCACTTTGCATGAGTGAGATTTAATAGAATAACTTATTGTTATTATGGCAAGAATATCCATCACCTGAGCTGGTAATGTCATCTCTAGAGTGAAATGGTTGTTAAGTGTAAAACGTTGGCCTGGGATTGATATGATTTTCAGGGTTGTAGCTCATATATATTTTTCTCCAAAGGTCTTTATGCTAATCATAGGTGAA
Organism: Catagonus wagneri; assembly: GCA_004024745.2. Taxonomy (NCBI): domain Eukaryota; kingdom Metazoa; phylum Chordata; class Mammalia; order Artiodactyla; family Tayassuidae; genus Catagonus; species Catagonus wagneri. The sequence continues at coordinate 2,078,167 of PVHT020000237.1, read as the reverse complement.
GAGTCAGCCAAGACCAAAGAAAAATAAATACAAGTAGGGTATGTGCAAGGGAGAATTCTGGGAGGTGACCGAGAAAGCTGCAGGCTTCGCCGCATGTGTTTTACTGATTCATTTACTCCCTAAACCAGTGAACATGCATGGAATATTTGCCATGTGCTAGAGCTTCCTGGTCCTGGCCATGTGGGAGAAGGCTGTCAGGGAATTTCTAAGAGAAGATGATGCCTTACCTGGGCGTGGCGGGGCAGGGAGGCTATTAGATACTTTCCCATTACTCTTAAGATCAAAATCTAAATCTTTAGTGCAAAATCGCATTTATCTCTGATATGCCACCCTTTCCCACTATACTCTCTGCTTTCTAGCTTGCCACGTCTTGAGCTGAGTGTAGCTTTGAACATCCCCTGCTCCTTGTGTACCACAGGGCCATTGCATATGCTGTCTCTTTCTCGAATGTTCTTTAGCTCTTCATTTTTTATAACTTTTCAGTCTGTATCTGTGTCAGGTTCTTTTCTATATTTAAAGTCTGAATAAGAAGGAGACGGCAGATGGAAACTGGGTATTTTTGAGGAGAATTTAACGGAGGGACTCTTTACAAATCATGCACCAGGTTTATGAGGAGCAGCAATGGATGGTGTTGTATTCCTGAGCTAAAGCTGCAAAGGCAAGGGGACACCCAACTTTGCCAGGAGAACTCTTTGGGAAGGACAACCTGGTGGAAACGGTGTTGGTTAAGTGAAAGCAGCCATCCTTTGCCAACCTGACAGAGAAAGAGTCAGGGATGCAAATACAGTTCTTGCCTTCCGGAGCTTCTCGCTCTCAAAAAGTCAAACAGAAGCCAGAGACAGGAGCCCTTAATATGGTCTAAATCAGTCAGCCTCATGGGGCGAAAAGGAGGGCAGGAAAGCGGTGGGGTGCTGGCTGGGAGTGGAAATGGTCAGTTTCCATCACCTTTGATGGCGGCCATGGTTTTAAAGTGGCATCACATTTTTGAGACTTCTTTCATCAAGGGTTTGGGTCTAAATACCCTCTCCTTGAACCTAGATGGACTTACAGGTACTTGGTGGATAGAGGACAGTGGAACTGATGCTATGTATCTTCTGAGGCTGCATCCTTCAAGGCTGTGCAGTGTGTGGGAAATATTGATGGTCTCTAACGAACAGGAATTTTGTAAATTCAAGATAATGCTTAAAATGTCTCATAGCTTTCCTTCATTTAATATCAGTCATGACTGTTTATTGGAATATCTGTTGAATCCGTAGTGATACTCTGCCAGGTAAAACTGTTACACAGTGGACCAATAGAAAGGCCATGTCCTCAGGGTGTCCACAGTTCAGTGTTGTTGGGAGGAGATGAAAAGTAAATGAGCAATCACAGTCTGACATAAATTCTGGGAGAAAGGCGTATGTGAGGACTGAAAGGGGAGCAGCCTTTACAAATTGGGGAGATCAGCAAATGTTCATGGAGGCAGGAATGAGACTGCTAAGTGACCATGGCCATGGGGGGGGGGCAGCTTAAGGGCATGGAAACCAGGAAAATGACTAATGATGGCTTAGAGTAAAGATACACATGGTGAATAAAGACATGGATATGGAGGAAGGGCAGAAAGAGTTGCATTTTTAACACGTGTTGTTCTATTTTAACTGTTATTGGGGAGGTTGAGGCAGATGGCAGGAGACAAGGGGAGATTTGTTGTTCAGAAAGTTTATCTAGAAATCCGTGTGAAAGGTGGTCAGAATCTCAACTTCCGAAGACCTATGGACAGATCAGGCCAGGGATACGCAAGTCCAGGTGAAGAGATGAGGAAATCTGAAAGCCTGAAGAAAGAAAGCGGTGATGTGAAGAGGCTGGTGAATTCAAGAGTTAGTGATAGCGCCTTATTGAGAAGGGTGGGAAAGCAGGATCAATGAATCCTGGGGGCCTGGTATAGATCTTTAGGTAAAGGGTGCAGAAATTATATGGGACAAAATATGAGAGAAGGATAGTATTGTCAAAAATGGACTCGGGGAGTTACCTTTGTGGCGCAGTGGTTAACGAATCCGACTAGGAACCATGAGGTTATGGGTTCGATCCCTGGCCTCGCTCAGTGGGTTAAGGATCCGGCGTTGCCGTGAGCTGTGGTGTAGGTTGCAGACGCGGCTCGGATCCTGCGTTGCTGTGGCTGTGGCGAAGGCCGGCAGCTACAGCTCCTGTTAGACCCCTAGTCTGGGAACCTCCATATGCCGCAGGTGCGGCCCTAGATAAGGCAAAAAAGACCAAAAAAAATGGACTCGGTTTTATGTAAGTGAACATTGAAAGCCCTGTGAGATATCCAAGAAGATAAAGAAATGGCAATTTGAAACATATGTTTCAAACTCGAGATGCTTCTAGGTTGGGGGAGACTGTTTAGGGGTCTTCCCTTCTCTCTCCCATCCTGTCACTAGTAGGAAAAGAAGGAAAATAACAGATAGGCGTTGGTGTAGAGAAAATGGAAAATAAAATGATTACATGTAGCTTATACTGCACAGTTTTGAAATCCTATGTTCTTTAAATAATGTTACTTGATATTCATCCACATCTTACCTTACTATTCATATAGTATAGTAGAAAAGATCTGTATTTTCAGTTCTTCAGTTTCACATATCTTGAAACTATTATACTGATTATGTTTCTAAGAAGGTAAATTATTTAAAAACTCAGTCTAAGATGGTTATATAAACTGAAGAGTGTAGTTATTTGGGTAAAAGTGTGTGTATTTTGGTATATTTAAAATATTCAGAGTGGTACTTTGAGAGCCTGGAAATAGAATTACTAGAATGAGAGAAAAGATGGTTTCTTTATCTTGTAATTGTACATTTCAAAGCAGAGATCTTCAGTTCATTTTACTGGTTGAATTGCATTCCTGCTAATTAAGATGATTTCCGCTTGGGTGCTTGGTAACCTGAATACCTATGTGGATTCTAGCCTGACCATAATCAGTCACTGTAATGTGTATTTATTTCTGCCACGATTTTTTGCCATTACAGTTGTAAAGGTCCTTTTATGTTGTGTCCGTTTTTAAGTGATCGAAAACTTTTCAAGACAGTTCAAAGCATTATTCAGACTGAGAAACTGCGAATCTAATTTGCTACTGGTATGCCATCCACAGATTTTGGTCTTCTGAACTTTAAAGAAAGCATAGCCAGCTTTCTTTCTTTCTGTTAATTGAAATTAAAATATGTAGGCGCTTTGATATTTATGAATTAGAAAAGCAAAAGGTGATTCAGTGAGAAAAGTTACATGGAGAGAATCCCAGGCTTGAAGTTGTATACATACCAGGTAATTTTTATTTTTTTTAGAAAAAAATAATAAGTTTATTTTGATAGCACATGTAAGTATAGAACTAAAAGCAAAAATATCAGTTGTAATCATATGATCCACAACTATATTTATATTTTGATGTGTTTCCTTTCAGTTTGCTCTATTTCCATGTTTTTAAGCATATAGGGAATTATATTATTATAAGTAAAACCCAACTCTTTAATTGTGTATGTCTCAATTTGCGTAAGAATTATTCTTTATGAAAAGTTTCCTTATGAAATTTTTAGGTTTCTGGATGTTTGGTGGTTTAAAAACTCCTGTAATTAACATAATGCTCATAAACCTCAGTTAACATTTCAAATTATTTTCTTATGACAAATCCCTGAAAAAGGAATTATTAATTCAATGGCATAAACATTTTAAAGCCTCTTAATAAAAGTTATAAAACTGCTGTCTAGAAATTTTGGACTGTTTATTTGCCCAAAAACAATGTGTAAGAATACCTGATGAGAAATGACCTAAAGCTGGTACCCAACAGGTACTGAAAATATATTAATGGATATAGTCAAAAAGCTATTATAGTATTACACTTGATGAAACAGAATCAGAAGAGAGAATACAATCCCATTCATAGAGAGAAAATATGTATATTTTATACAGCCAATTATGTCCAATAAAAAATGAGAGTAAGACATATGGTTTATCTTTATTGTTACCCTTTATGTCTTTGGAGTTTTTTTTTTTAATATCTCTGTTTTTTGCGTATTTTGATGGGCTATTTATCTTTTATTGTTGAATTGCAGGTACTATTTGTATATTGTGATTACAAGTCTTTTGACATATACATAGTGCAGTTGTGTTTGGTTTATTTTTATCTTTTTATTTCTTTAATGTTTTTTTTGATAAGCAGAAGTTTAAACATTCTTATGAATTCCAGTTTTATGAGGTAGGCATAGTTCAGATTAGAGCTTTCTGCTTCTGGAGAAATCTTTGCTTACTCCAGGAAAGGTTGGGGAGCTATTCTCCTTTGTTTTCTTCTTGAGGATTTACAGTTTTAGCTGTTATGTGTAAGTATGTGATTCAACTCAAATTCTTGTGTATTGTGTAAAGTAGCATTGAGTCATTTTAAAAAATACAGATATCCTCCTAGTCAATAATATCATGAGAGGTGAAATAAAAGAATCTTATTCATTATCTTTAAAAATACATTTATACACTTTTTTCCCAGCACTCTTCGTTGGGTAGGTTTTCCCTCTTTATAGAATTGCCTTGGTGACTTTGCCTCTTGATTGTATGTAGGTCTTTTCCTGAATTCCATTCTCTTCCATTGATTAGTTTATCCATATGCTATGACTGCACTGTTTTTATTGCTGTGGCTTTATTGTAAGTCTTCAGCTTGGTAATATGAATCATTTTACTTTGTCTTTCTAGAAGTGTTGGTTATTCTACATCTTTTGTATTTGTGTATTGATTTTTGAATCATTTGTGTCTACAAAAAAAACCCCCTGGATTTTAATTGGAATTGCATTGAATCTATGGATTAATACTGTTAATATTAATACTATTGAAAATTTCCAATCTATAGACTTGATAAATTTTTCCATTTATTTAGATGTTCTTTAATTTCTCTCAGCAATGTTTTGTAGTTCCAATGCAGTTTTTTGGTTCTGGCATACCTTTTGTTAAATTAATTCTTAAGTATTCAATGCTATTTTAAATAGTATTATTTTAGGAGTTCCTTTTGTGGCTCAGTGGTTAACGAATCCGACTAGGAACCATGAGGTTGCGGGTTCGATCTCTGGCCTTGCTCAGTGGGTTAACGATCCGGCGTTGCCGTGAGCTGTGGTGTAGTTTGCAGACGTGGCTCGGATCCCGCGTTGCTGTGGCTGTGGCGAAGGCCGGCGGCTACAGCTCCCGTTAGACCCCTAGCCTGAGAACCTCTATATGCCGCTGGTGCAGCTCTAGATAAAAAGGCAAAAAGGACAAAAAAAAATAGTATTATTTTAGATTTCACATGTAATTATCATTGCTACCATACAGAAATAACTGACACACTGGAGAACACACCTGTGTAGATATTTACTTATTGACTTTGTCTTGAAACTTTGCTAAATTCATTTACTGTTCCTAGTAGTTTTTGATATATCCCTTAGGTTTTTCTACATACATAGCTGTGTTTGTGAATAAGGACAGTTTTATTTCCTTACACTCATTTTATTTTTCTTAATATGTTGAATAAATATGGTTGCCTTATTCCTGATTAGGAGGAAGCATGCCATCATATTTCCTTATAAAATATGTTCTTTTGTTGTTGTTGCTGTTGTTTCTTAAAAGCCCTTTATGTAATTACAATTCTGTGATCATTTTCTGAGTTTTTTTTTAATCACAAATGAATAATGTATATTTCAAATGCCTTTTTGTATCTATGGATGTGACCTGATTTTCTCCATTATTTTCTTTATATCACAGATTCCACTGATGTTTTTTCCTTTTTTTTTTGTCTTTTTACCCTTTCTAGGGCCACACTCACAGCATATGAAGGTTCCCAGGGTTGGAGTCAAATTGGAACTGTAGCCGCTGGCCTACACCACAGTCACAGCAACGTGGGATCTGAGCCACGTATGCAATCTGCACCACAGCTCATGGCAACCCTGGATCCTTAACCCACTGTGCAAGGCCAGGGATCAAACCCGCAACCTTATGGTTCCTAGTCAGATTCGTTAACCATTGAGCCACGACGGGAACTTCTCCACTGATATTTTTTAAAATACTAACCTTGCATTTTTAAGATAAGCCCATCTTGATGTATTATCTTTTTATATGCTGGATTCAATTTACTAGTATTTTTTGAGCATTTTTATTACTATAATTATGAAAGATATTGGTCTATTAATTTATTTTCTTGTAATATCCTTAAAGGGTTTTATATCAAGATTATGCTAGCCCTATAATTGAGATAGGAAATGTCTATTTTCTGAAAGAATTTGTGTAAGATTGGTATTATTTTTTTCCTTAAGTATTTCATAGAGTTTCCTAAAGAACTGTCTATGCTTGAGATTTCTTTGAGGCAAGAATAGATACAGAATTATTTACATTTTCTATTTCTTCTTGAGTCAGTTTTGCTAAGTTGAATTTTTCAAGGAATTTGTCCATTTCAATGAAATGGTTGAGTCTGTCAGCATAAAGTTGTTCACAGTGTTCTCTTCTGATTTTTTTAATGTCTGCAAAATCCCCTCCTTCATTCCCAATACAAGTAATTTGTTGCAGATCTTTTTCTCTTATAATTCCATTATTTCTCCTGTACTTTGTGCTTTTTTTGTGTGTGTTTCACTTTTACATACATATTAACTCCCACATTGCAATATTAATATTTTTGCTTTAAGCAGCCAGTTGTTTTTAAAGAAATTAAGAAATGAAAGAACAATTCGTAGTCTTTTTTTTTTATTTTTCAGTGAAAAAGGTTTTTTATTTGCCATGTTCACATGACTTCATTTGAATCACAATAATACTATGGAAAAAAAATGAACAATTAGTAACAAATTCCACAGAAGTAACTCAATGTCTTGAGGTGACTTGCCCAAGATTTCAGGTAGCAAATAGTGAAGCCATAATGATAGTCTTTTATGTGTATTCACATATTCACCATTTCCAGCTTTCTTCCTGTCTATCAAAGATTTCATCTGGTATTATTTTGTTTTTAGTTTGGAGAATTTCCCTCAACTATTTTTTTTTGGTCTTTTTAGGGCTGCACCTGCGGCATATGGAAGTTCCAAGGTTAGGGGGCGAATCAGAGCTGTAAATGCTGGCCTATGCCAGAGGCACAGCAACACTAGATCCAAGCCATGTCTGTGACCTACAGCACAGCTCACAGCAATGCTGGATCCTTAACCCACTGAGCAAGGCCAGGGATCGAGGCTGCAACCTCGTGGTTCCTAGTCATATTTGTTTCCACTGCACCATGATGGGAACTCCCAGCTATTTTTTTTAATAGTACAGGACTGTTGGCAGTAAATACTTACTTCCATATTTATTTTTTTCTGAAATATCTTTGTTTTATTCTCATTTTTGGAACTATACTGTTATGCATATAAAGTTCTAAATTGACTGGTTTGCTTGTTTGCTTGTTTCAGGACTGTGTGATAGACCTGTGTGATGACATCAAGGGCCCTCCCCCAGATAATCCAGAATACTCTATGTCAGCATACTTAATTTAATCACAACAGAAAGGGCCCTTTTGCCTTAAAAGGTTTTCCTAATTTCTGGGCATGAGAACGTGGGCATCTTCTTGCCAGTTGTGGTAGTGGGCATTATTTTGACTTGCACAGGGCTTTCTTTGTCTTTATCCTATTTTAGGTTCATTGATCTTTCTGGAACTGAAGGTTGACTTTCTTTATTCCAACCAATATTTTCATCTACATGTTCTTTGTTCTTTCATCCTCTTCCTCTCCTCCTGGCATTCGATTACATGAAATTTAGATTGCTTGCTATTGTCTCACAGGTCTTGGTAAAAAAATAAAACAGTTTCATCTCTGTTTTTCAGATTAGATACTTCTCTGGTTCTGTTTTCATGTTTACTGACCCTTTTATTTTGTAGTGTCCAATTTTATCTTAGGTCCATGCAGTGATGATTTTAACAAAATTGTCTTCATTATGGACCATATTTTCTTGTTTCTTTGCATGTCTAGTATAAATGATTATATGCTGAGTAGATACAGTGTATGGAGACTGGGTTTTGTTTTATTGTGACCTAGTTGGTACAGTTTTATTTTTTTTCCATTACTTAATGAATTTTATTACAATTATAGGTGTACAAAAAGTCACCACAACTCAATTTTATACCATTTCCATCCCAAACCCTCAGTGCATCCCCCCACCCCCCACCTTGTCTCATTTGGAAACCATAGCTTTTTCAAAGTCTGTGAGTCAGAATCTGTTCTGCGAAGAAGTTCATTGTGTTCTTTTTTTAGTTTCCACATGTAAGTGGTAGCAGTTGATGCTGGTGTCTAATTGTCTGACTGGTTTCACTTCACATGATAATTTCTAGGTCCATCCATGTTGCTATAAATGTTGTTATTTCATTCCTTTTAATGACTGAGTAATATTCCATTGTGTGTATGTACCACATCTTCCTTATCCACTCCTCTGTTGATGGACATTTAGATTGTTTCCATGACTTGTCTATTGTATAGAGTGCTGCAGTGAACACTGGAGTACATGTATCTTTTTCAGTTTTGGTTTCCTCTGGATAGATGCCCAGAAGTGGGGTTGCTGGATCAAATGCTAATTCTATTTTGAGTTTTCTAAGGAATCTCCATACTGTTTTCCACAGTGGCTGTACCAATTTGCATTCCCACCACCAGTGTAATAGGGATCCTTTTTCTCCACACCCTCTCTAGCACTTATTGTTTGTAGATTTTTTGATGATGGCCATTCTGGCTGGTGTAAGGTGGTACCTCATAGTGGTTTTGATTTGCACTTCTCTAATGAGGAGTGATGTTGAACATCTTTTCATGTGTTTATTTGCCATCTGCATGTCTTCTTTGGAGAATTGTCTGCCTAGATCCTCTGCCCATTTTTTGATGGGGTTATTTGTTTCTTTGGTATTGAGCTGTAGGAGCTGTTTGTAAATTTAGGAGATTAATCCCTTGTCAGTTGAATCATTTGCAAATATTTTCTCCCATTCTGGGGGTTGTCCTTTCAGTTTGTTTAGGGTTTCCTTTGCTGTGCAGAAAGTTTGAAGTTTAAGTCCCATTTGTTTATTTCTCTTTTTATTGTCCTTACTCTGACAGATGGATCTGAGATGTTGCTATCATTTATGTCAGAGAGTGTTTGGCCTGTGTTTTCCTCTAAGAGTTTTATAGTATCTGATCTTATGTCTAGATCTTTAATCCATTTTGAGTTTATTTTTGTGCATGGTGTTAGGAAGTGTTCTAGTTTCATTTTTTTTACATGTAGCTGTCCAGTTTTCCCAGCCCCACTTATTGAAGAGGCTGTCTTTTGTCCAGTGTATATTCTTGGCTCCTTTGTCATAGATTAGTTGACTATAGATGCGTGGATTTAATTCTGGGCTTTCTATCCTGTTCCACTGATCTGTATTTCTGTCTTTGTGCCAGTACCATACAGTTTTGATGACTATAGCTTTGTAGTAGAGTCTGAAGTCAGGGAGCCTGATTCCTCCAGTTCCATTTTTCTTTTTCAGGATGTCCTTGGCTATTCTGGGTTTTTTGTGTTTCCAGACAAACTTTAAACTATTTTGTTCTAGTCATGTGAAAAAGGTCCTTGATAATTTGATAGGGATTGCATTGAATGTGTAGATTGCCTTGGGTAGTATAGTCATTTTGATGATATTGACTCTTCCAATCCAAGAGCATGGTATGTCTTTCCACCTGTTCATGTCATCCTTAATTTCTTTCATCAGCACCTTATAATTTTCAGAGTGCAGGTCTTTTATCTCTTTAGGCAGGTTTCTTCCTAAGTATTTGATTCTTTTTGATGCAATGGTAAATGAGATTGCTTCCCTAATTTCTCTTTCTGATCTTTCATTGTTAGTATGTAGAAATGCAGTTGATTTCTGTGTATTAATTTTGTATCCTGTGACTTTGCCAAATACATTGATGAGCTCTAACAGTTTTCTGGTAGAGTCTTTAGGATTCTCTAGGTATAGTATCATGTCATCTGCAAAAAGTGATAGTTTGATTTCTTCCTTTCCAATTTGGATTCCTTTTATTTCTTTTTCTTCTCTGATTGCTGTAGCTAGGACTTCCAGAACTATGTTGAATAGTAGTGGCGAGAGTGGACATTCCTGTCTTGTTCCTGATCTCAGTGGCAATTCTTTCAGCTTTTCACCATTGAGAATGATGTGATCTCTGGGTTTGTCATAGATGGCCTTGATTATGTTGAGGTAGGTTCCCCCTATGCCCACTTTCTGAAGGGTTTTTATCGGAAATGGGTGTTGGATTTTGTCAAAGGCTTTTTTCTGCATCTATGGAGAGGATCATATGGTTTTTATTCTTCAATTTGTTAAGGTGGTGTATCACACTAATTTTTGGGGGGATATTGAAGAATCCTTGCATTGCTGGGATAAATCCCACTTGATCGTGATGTACAATCCTTTTAATGTATTGTTGGATTTGGTTGGCTAGTATTTTGTGGAGAATTTTTGCGTCTATGTTCATCAGTGAGATTGGCCTGTAATTTTCTTTTTTTGTGGTATTTTTGTCTGGTTTTGGTATCAGGGTGATGGTCGCCTCATAGAATGAGTTTGGGAGTGTCCCTTCCTCTGCAGTTTTTGGAAGAGTTTCAGAAGGATAGGTGTTAGCTCTTCTCTAAGTATTTGATAGAATTCACCTGTGAAACCATCTGGTCCTGGACTTTTGTTTGTTGGAAGTTTTTAAATCACAGTTTCAATTTCAGAACTTGTGATTGGTCCATTCATCTTTTCTATTTCATCTTGGTTTAGTCTTGGAAGATTGTACTTTTCTAAGAATTTGTCCATTTCTTCTAGATTTTCCATTTTATTGCCATTTAGTTGCAAATAGTAGTCTCTTCTGATCCTTTGTATTTCTGTGATGTCCGTTGTTACTTCTCCTTTTTCATTTCTAATTTTATCGATTTGTGCCCTCTCTTTTTTTTTCTTGATAAGTCTGCCTAAGGGCTTGTCAATTTTGTTGATCTTTTCAAAAGAACCAGCTTTTAGTTTCATTGATCTTTTGTATGGTTTTCTTTGTTTCTATTTCGTTGATTTCTGCTCTGATTTTTATGATATCTTTTCTTCTACTAACTTTAGGTCTTGTCAGTTCTTCCCTCTCTAGCTGCTTTAGATGTAACGTTAGGTTTTTTTATGTGAGCTTTTTCTTGTTTGCTGAGGTAGACTTGTGTTGCTATAAACTTTCCTCTTAGAACTGCTTTTGCTGCATCCCAGAGGTTTTGGAGTGTCGTATCTTTGCTGTCATTTGCTTCTAGGTATTTTTTAATTTCCTCTTTGATTTCTTCAGTGTTGCATTGGTTGTTTAGTAACATGTTGTTTAGTCTCCATGTGTTTGTATTTTTTGACATTTTTTTCTTGTTGTTCGTTTCCAGTCGTATAGCATTGTGGTCAGAAAAGATGTTTGATATGATTTCAATTTTCTTAAAGTTACTGAAACTTGATTTGTAGCCCAGGATGTGATCAATCTTAGAGAATGTTCCATGGGCACTTGAGAAAAATGTGTATTCTGTTGCTTTTGGATGGAATGTCCTAAAATATCTATTAAGTCCAACTGATCTAATGCTTCGTTCAGGGCCTGTGTTTCTTCATTGATGTTCTGTCTGGATGACCTGTCCATTGCTGTAAGTGGGGTGTTAAAGTTCCCCACTATGATTGTGTTATTATTGGTTTCTCCTTTTAAGGTTGCTAGCAGTTGCCTTATATGTTGTGGTGCTCCTATGTTGGGTGCATAGATATTTAAAATTGCTATATCTTTTTCTCAGATTGATCCTTTGATCGTTATGTAGTGCCCTTCCTTGTCTCTTAAAATGTTCTTCATTTAAAGTCTATTTTGTCTGATATGAGTTTTGCTACTCCAGCTTTCTTTTGATGCCCATTTGCATGGAATATTTTCTTCCATCCTCTCACTTTCAGTTTGTATGTGTCCCTAGAAGTGAAGTGGGTCTCTTGAAGACAGCATATATATGGGTCTTGTTTTTGTATCCATTCAGCTAGTCTATGTCTTTTGGTTGGAGCATTCAGTCCATTAACATTTAAGGTAATTATTGATAAGTATGTTCTTATTGTCATTTTATTAACTGTTGTAAATTTTTGTTGCTCTTTTTTCTTGCCTTATTCTCGTCTCCTCTTGTGGTTTGATGACTATGTTTAATGTTGTATTTGAGTTGATTTTTCTTATTTGCTTGTGTATCAATTGTAGATTTTTGGTTTGCAGTTACCCTGAAGTTTTGATATAGGAGTCTATACATAGATGAGATTGTTTTAAATTGTTGGTTTCTTAATTTCACGTGCATCTCCATTGTCTTGCATTTGTGCTCTCTTCTCGTAATTTCTGATTTTGGTAGCACAATTGTGCATGGATGATTTCATATCTTTACTGTATATGTGACTTTACCGGTGAGCCTTGTCGTTTGTGGTTTTTTTGTTTCTGGTTGTGGCCTTTTCTGTCTAGAGAAGTTCCTTTCGTATTTGTCGTAAAGCTGGTTTAGTGTTGCAGAATTCTCTTAGCTTTTGCTTATCTGTAAAGGTTTTGATTTCTCCTTCAAATCTGAATGAGAGCCTTGCTGGGTAAGGTAATCTTGGTTGGAAGTTTTTTCCTTTCATCGGATTTAGTATATCATGCCACTCCCTTCTCACCTGCAGAATTTCAGATGAAAAATCTGCTGATAACCTTATTGGGGTTCCCTTGTATGTCATTTGTTTCTTTTCCCTAGCTGCTTTCAAAATTTTCTCTTTGTCTTTAATTTTGGTCATTTTGACTAATACGTGTCTCGGGGTGTTCCTCCTTGGGTTTATTTTATATGGTACTCATTGAGCTTCCTGGATTTGACTGAGTGGTTCCTTTCCCATGTTAGGGAAGTTTTCAGCTATTATCTCTTTGAATATTTTTTCTGTCCCCTTCTGTCTCTCTTCTCCTTCTGGCACCCCTATAATACAGATGTTGGTGCGGTTAACATTATCCCAGAGTCCTTTGAGACTCTCCTCACTTCCTTTCAATCATTTCTCTCTTTTCTCTTCTGCATTAGTGATTTCCACTAGGCTGTCCTCCCCCTCGCTTATTTGTTCTTCTGCCTCCTGTGTTCTACTCTTGGCTGCTTCTAATGAATTTTTTATTTTAGTTATTGTATTTTGCATCTCTTCTTGTTTAATTTTTACAGCTTGTATTTCTTTGCTCAGTGTTTTCTGTAAATTATCAGTCTTTGCCTCCAGTCTATTTCCAATGTCTTGCATCATCTTCAGCATCAACAGTCTCTTTCTGGGAGGCTGATAACATCACTGAGCTGTTTTTCTGGGCTTTTCTCTTTCTCCCTTATCTGAGTTAGAGTTTTCTGTCTTTTCATTTTTATAGGTTTTTGGTGTGGTAACATTTTTGTAGACAATAGAGTTGTAGCCTCTCTTACTTCTGGTGTTTCCCTCCCCTGTGGCTAAAGTTGCTATGTGGGGGGCTTGCTGTAGGCTTCCTGATGGGAGGGACTGGTGCCTTCCCACTGGTAGGTGGAGCTGATCCCTATCCCTCTGGTGGATGGGGCTTTGTCTATGGGTGAGATTGGAGGCTGGCTGTGTGCCTGAGGGGTCTTTAGGCAGCCTGTTTACTGATGGGTGGGGCTGTGATCCCACCTGGATTATTGTTTGGCCTGGGGCTTCTCAGCGCTGATGGGAGGAACCAGATTTTCCCAAAAATGGCCACCTCCAGAGAAATGCATGCTGATGAATGTTCCTGAGAGCTTTGCCTCCAAAGCCCTTCCCCCACAGCAAGCCACAGTCACCCCTGTTTTCCCAGGAGATCCTCCAAGAATTGCAGTCCTGTACCACCCAGGTTCCTATGGAGCCTTTGCTTTGCCCTGGGACCCAGTGCACGTGAAAATCTGTGTGCACCTTTCAAGAATGGGGTCTCCATTTCCCTCAGTCCTGTGGCGCTTCTGCACACAAGCCCTGCTGGCCTTCAATGCAAGATGCTCTGGGGGCTCTTTCTCTCTGTGCCAGATCCCCAGGCATGGAGATTTGACGTGGGGCTCAGAACTCTCAGTCCTGTAGCTGAATCTCTGTGATGCAATTACTTTCCAGTCTGTGGGGTTTCCCACCCAGGAAGTATGGGGTTGTTTCTATCACGTAATCGCCCCTCCTACCTCTTGATGTGGTCTCTTCTTTGTCTTACGGAGTAGAATATCTTTTTGAAAGGTTACAGTCCATTTGGTTGAAGGTTGCTCAGCATTTGGTTGTAGTTTTGTTGTTTTTGGGAGAGAAGTTGAGCTCCAGTCCTTCTCTTCCGCCATCTTAATCCAATGTCAGTATTGTTTTAGCATTACATTCTATTCAGTTCCCTTCTTCTTGCTTCACAAAATACAAAAATAAGTCGAATATAAGGGACAGATGCCACTAGTCTAGTGATGAAAAAAATTAGTATATCTTTCTTACCAAATTTATACAACTTTGGTAACACTGCTCTAGGATCTAGTGTTGATTATATGGTTATATACTGCATTAGGTCCCTCATGATATTACAGATTTCAGAAGATTGTTTATGAAAACAACTTTAAAGCATGAAGGTGATTTTTTTTTTTTCCAGCTTGCGCCATTGAATCCCAGGCTCAATCTCACTGTTGGCAGAGAAGCTGAATAGGCTTTTTTGCCTCTCAGGAACTCATCTTAATAGTGAATTTACCTCTTTTGAACAAAAATGGAAAAAGGTATAAGTATACAAGTAACCCCAGTGAGAAGGAGTTCTTAGGTTTCCACATCATAGGAATCTTTACTTTTTCCATAGTAAGTATTCAGCAATTGGTAGATAAATTTTAATGAACAGAAAAAGTTTTTCAAATAAAGCGCTTTCCTTTGTACTGGAAAAGGGAAATCTATAATTTTACTTCACTGTAGATATTGGCTGCACGTTAGTCATATGCCTAATATTGTCAAAGTAAGGAAGGGCACGGCATGTGGTAGAGTTTCAAAATTTGAAATTATTGGCATCAATCTAGCATCTAGCAGGCTAGTGCTAAAAGAGACCATAGCAGCCTACCAAAATCTCATTACTTAACATGTAAAGAAACTGAATGTATGAACTGATTTTTGCTGTAGTTATAGGTACAAAAATTAAGTATATAATAGTACTATTAATGATGGTTTTTAGACTGCTTACAGTGTGTATTGCAGTAGGATTTTAAAACACACCCATGCCCAGAAATCTTACTATTTGACAAAATGGAAAAAAGCAATAAAATAAAACCTAATGGCATTGCTTCATGGCAGTACAGAAAACTCGTACAGAAAAATATGGATTGGATGATAATGGTGCCACTGCAAATCACTTAGGTAAAATATCTCGTTTTGGTGATGAGGGTGGTGTGTCAGAGAGGGAAAAGAACCCATGGGAGATAGTTCACATGAGGGAATTTAGTACAGGGGACTAGTTATAGAACATTAGAAGAACTGCAAAGAGGTAACCCATGGATAGCAATCCATGGATGATAAGCAACTGCAGACGTCTCTTCCACCTCTAGGGCTGGGAGGACAAAGGGAGAAGACGGCGTCATTAGCACTCAGGAGCCAGGGAACCTTGGAGAAGTGGCCACTGACAGTCTGTGGAGTGAGGGTCAATCAGGAAGGAGCTGGAACTCCAGAGAAGGGAATCAGGTGGTGAGAGTGGGGGTCCCTGCTGGGGCTGCCTGTCTGGGCTGGGACCTCAGAGCCAGAGATGGCCTGGGGAGAGTGCTTTCCAGTGGGCGATGGAAGCACAGAGGAGAAACAGCCTCGCCAGAGACACTGCTTGAAAAAAAGAGAGCTAAGGAGAAATTCTTGCTCTCTCTCCTCTTTCTACTGGCCAATTTATATATAAAACACACATTTTAGTTTTTCCCAGTCCTTTAGTACATCTGAGTTTATACTTGTGTTATGATGAGAGGTAGAAAACTGGTTTTCTTCTTCTCTCCCATAGTGAGAAATATTCCCAGCACTATTTGCTAAACTTTCCATCATTTCTCCAATAATTTATAATCCCATATCCACGTATTCCATGTGGGTCTGTTCTGTGCTCTCTCTCCATTTGCTTTGGCCTTTATGTCTTTCCCTGTGCAAACACCTCTGTTCAAATTATTGGATCTTTAAATATTATGTCTCAATATTTAATAAGGATAGTCTGTTGCTCTTGATATTTTCAAAATATTTTCAGCTTTTTGGGATCCTTTATTCTTTGAAATTGACTATAGAATCAGATTGAGAAGATTCATAAAAATAGTATTTCTCATATTCACTTGGAATTACTTTAAATTTATATGTTAACTTGGAGGAAATTAATATCATTATAGCATTAAATTGTCCCATCCATGACTATGGCATGTCCCCTGTTTATTTAGGTTTTCATTTATGTCTTCAGTAGTTTAAAATTTTTCTGCATGACAGCCTTATGCATTGCCTTATTGTTTTGTTGATAGAATAGTTGAAATTCTATTTTTTTTACTTAGCTATTGCTAGGAAAAGAGAACACTATTGATTTTTTTATGTTGATGGTGTACCTTTCTTATAAGGTTTAATTCTTGGCCTGTGAATTTTTTTAGAATTTCCACGTATGGGATGATATCCATAGAAATATTACCAGGTTTGCTTTTTTCTCTTCCAAGCCTTTTCCTCCAGTTTTATTTTCTTGACTTACTATGTTGTTTAAGACCTCCAACACTATGTTGAAAACTTTTGTTGCTAGTGGGTAATTTTGTTTTTTGAAGGGAATGTTTCTAAAGTTTCTTTATTCTGAATAATGTTTTCTCTAGGGAGTTTTGGTAGATGGTTTTTCTCAGGTAAATAATTTATGTTCTTTTCCTAGTTTTCTAACAACTGCTTTTAAAAGGCACTGAACTTTACTTTTTTTCCCTGAATCTTTTGGGATGATAATGTGGTTTTTCTTCACTTACACCATAATGTAGTGAAATTATAATAGTGTATTTCCTGATGTTGAACTATCCTTAATTCTTGCAAAAAGCAATAATAGTTCACAATTTATTATTATTATTTTTTCTTTTTCAGCCTCTCCCATGACATATGGGAGCTCCCAAGTGAGGGATCAAATCTAAGCCCTAGCTGCAACCTATACCGTAGCTGTGGCATGCTGGGTCCTTAACTCACTGTGCTGGGCTGGGATCCAACTCTTGCCTGCCTCCACAGAGACGACACTGGATCCTTAACCCACTGAACCACAGTGGGAACTCCATAATTTAGTTCTTATATAACAGAGAGGCAGAGACAATTAGGTATTTTTAAATGATTTTGGTATGCATGATTATAAATATAATTTAGATTAGAATTTTTCTCCCTTATGCTGCCCTTACCTGGTTTTGTTATCTCAGAAGCTGTAACATCATTTTCTAAAGCAAGTTTTGTTAGTGTCTTTCTCTAAAATGGGTAGAATTACTTGTAAAACATCTAAATCCACTTGGCACATTTTGGGGTAGGGGTGGGGTAAGAAATACTTTTGATAATTTTCAGTTTTCAGAAACAGTTTACTCTGTCCAATTTCTATATATAAATATTTGTTTACACCAAATTTTGCAAATTATCTTTTTCCTGGAAATTCCTCATGTCTAGGTTTTCCAGTTTATTAACATAAAGATCTTCAAAATATTCTTGTGTGAATTTTAAGCTCTGTTATATCTTCTGCTATCTTCCTTTATTTTATTTTATTTATTTATTTATTTATTTTTGCCTTTATCTAGGGCCGCACCCGCGGCATATGGAGGTTCCCAGGCTAGGGGTCTAATCGGAGCTGTTGTTGCCGGCCTACACCAGAGCCACAGCAACGCGGGATCCGAGCCACGTCTACAACCTACACCACAGCTCATGGCAACGCCGGATCCTTAACCCACTGATTGGTGCCAGGGATCAAACCTGCAACCTCATGGTTCCCAGGCAGATTCATTTCCACTGCACCACGACGCGAACTCCTGTTTTATTTTTTAATAAAACAAAAGTTGGAAAGTTGGAGTTCCCGTCATGGCCCAGTGGTTAACGAATCCGACTAGGAACCATGAGGTTGCGGGTTCAATCCCTGGCCTCGCTCAGTGGGTTAAGGATCCGGCATTGCTGTGAGCTGCGGTGTAGGTCACAGACGCGGCTCGGATCCCGCGTTGCTGGGGCTGTGGCGAAGGCCGGCAGCTACAGCTCCTGTTAGACCCCCAGCCTGGGAAGCTCCATATACCACGGGTGTGGCCCTAGATAAGGCATAAGGACAAAAAAAAAAAAAAACATGTTTTACATTTTTCGTTATTTGATTTTACAGGACTACCTTGTTCGTATTAAGAAAAAAATAACCCAGATTTTAGTATTCGTTGATTATCTCCATCGTTTATTGTCCTTGTCACTGATTGTTGCCTTGGGCCTTTCGTAGGGACTGGGAGCCAGGGGACCACACAGTGGGGGGAAAGGAAGGCTCAGAGGACTCACTCTTGTTTCTCTGCTCCTCCAGCCGTAATAGTTTTCTAGAGAGGAGCACTGTGCGGAAAGATAGAAAACCTTACCCGCAGACGTGTGGACTGAAAGTTGTTAATGATCTTAGGATAATAAGTGGCTGTGGATGCACCGAGTTCAGGGGCTGACTTTGTCTTCCTCTCAAGCCGTGTATGACCAGAAAGGAACCATCTGAAGTTTTCACGAGGGTTAAAACACAGATTGAGTATCTGTCATTCATACAGCAGTGTATTTTTGTCAGTAAATGATTCATCCTAGCAAGTCCTGGGGGGTGATTATGATTCTTAGGGCCTGCGCCTTGGAGGATGTTAAGCCTAGACCCATCTGAATGGTGAAAAATAACTATTTCTAATAAGCATTTGAAGAAATAACCTTTAGTCTAACTTGTTCCAAAAATAATGTGGATGTGCTAACAATAGACCTGTCTTTATTCTGAAATGCTAATTCCTGTAATTCCTCTTGAGCCTGTGCAGTGATTCTGGACGGACTGTGAAATGCCAGTGGAACTGCCATTGACAGCTATTTACCTCTATCTGTTTGTGGTATTTGCTGTTGATCTATCATTGAGGCTGAGAACGGGTTAAATGTGCTCTCCGGTACCGTGTAAGCCTCGTGATGCCCAGGGGTTGGAAGCTATTTAAACAGTTTTCAGTCCTGTCACACTCAGAGGAGTAAGTTCTCCCTTGGCAGGTTCTGCATTTTTTTATTTGTCATTAGGCCCAGTCAAGACCGAGGTGGGGTTGGAAACAAGGAGAAAATGGTTATTGTTTCCAGTGGATAAAGGCTATAATGTTTGATAAATATTGGGCTGAGAAATACTTGAAGATAAGGGATATGTATTGGAAAAGTTCTGGAGATGAGACTGTGGTTCAGATCCATAGATTAACTTAAATGGGTCATGTAAGGACAGCCAGAAAAAACTTTGAGCTGAGTAACAGAGGATCTGGTAATAGGCCAGAAAGAATTTCAATAATTTCCCACTTCATTCTCCTCTGCTTCTTTGTTCTCTTAATCAAATAAAAGTGTATCTAAAGCTCACAATTGAGTGCTTTTTTAACATCGAAAGTGTTCAATAATGGTAAGTTCTTCACTTTTCAGTTTTTGTTCTATTTCCTTTCCCTTTCTTTCTGTCCCTTTGTGTTGCTTTTCTCTTTGCAGTTACAGATAATTGAGTTTCTATTGTTCGAATTAATGCAAGTGCAAAAATAGTTCAAAGCATCACATAAATACAAATATCTGGGAACCAAATTAGTGGAAGTCGACTTTAGAAATCTTAGTTAACAAGGTTTTTTCCCCCCATTCATTAGATAGAGATGAGACATATGGGAACAAGCTGATAACATGTAGGCTTTCTTTTCTTTTTTAAAGTGAATCCTTGAGATTTTGAGCTAGAGTTCATATTAACTCCTTATAAAAGTTTGTTTACTTCATTCTAAGTTGATACTCCAAGTGCAGTGTGATAGAACCTTACTGAACAATTGTTAGCAGCATCTGCTAAAGCATCCATCTCAACTTAGGGCATAGCAATTCTAATCATTGTATATACCCCAAAGAGTATGAATCCACCGGGAAATATACACAAGGAAGTGTATATCAATAATAGCCCCAGGAGTTCCCTTCATGGCTCAGTGGTTAACAAACCCCGTGAAGATCCATGAGGATGCGGGTTCGATCCCTGGCCTCGATCAGTGGGTTAAGAATCCTGTGTTGCCAGGAGCTGCGTTGTAGGTCGCATATGCAGCTCGGATCCCACGTTGCTGTGGTTGTGGTGTAGGCCAGCGGCTACAGCTCTGATTCGACCCCTAGCCTGGAAACTTCCATGTGCTGCAGGTGTGGCCTTAAAAAAAGCCCCCAGCTGGAAACAACCAAATGTTTACCAGCAGAAGAGCAGGTGAATGCTGTCTATTACTCAGAAATAATGATGAGCAAAAGATGTCAGACACAACAGAGTACATATCATATACTCATTTTATATGAAGTTCAAGTTAAACAAATTGCATCTATGGTTAACAGAAGCTAGAGTAGTGATTACCAGCTGGTTAGTAGGAGGAGTGTAAATAGGTCGGGCCCATGGAAACTTTGTGGTTGCTGTAAATGCCTAAAGCTTGATCTGGATGGAGAGTCACATCTGTGTATTAAAGTGTTAATCAAACTGTATAAAACAATTTGGGCACTCTAGGTATGCTATAACCAAACATGGCATTTGATTGTAGTCTATGCCTAAAAGTATAAATGATACTAAATTAGATACATAAAATATATACTTTTTTACTAAGGCAGGGGAGTTATGTTAATCTGTTGCAGACTTTTAATGTTGGGTTGACTTTTCATTTTGTGGTCACATAATGAACTGAGCTCTTACTGTGTTTGATTGTGATGCTCAAAGCCGCTTTACTCTTCAGAATGTTTTCGATTGCAGATTATTATTTTGCATTTCATTGATCTTGTGCAGATTAGAAGTAGTTTGAGGAGGTTTTAGGCAAAAAGGAAAAGCTTGCCTAGAGTTTGAAACGTTTTCTAAGGGTGGGTTGCATATTTACATGTTATTTGCTACGTAACAATTTCTCATAATTATATAGTATGATAAATATATAAATATATGTATTAAATATATGTGGAAGCTATCGTGAGCTATGTATTTTATCTCTTTTATATCTTTTTTGTTCTGTGTGTATTGGTTATTTAATGGGAATAGATAACACAAAGAGCTTCTGTGTTAAACTGACATGATTAACTTAAGGCTGAAACAACATAAAAGCAAAAAGTGGCTATCAGTGATGATTTATGATCAAGCTATCAAACATTTACGTATTTTAGTTGATTTGTATTCATGATTGATCCAGGGTTTCCTACTTTGCTCGTGGCTCACAGCTTGCAGTATCTTCTCAAAGGCTTTTGGATTCTATAGCGTGACCTCAGGGTTTCCAGATTTCCTGAGTGACTCTTGCTTCCTTTTGCTTCTTGTTTTTCTAGGCCGCCCTGCAGGTCGGGGGCCATGGAGAAAGGCTGCACCAGTGCCGGGAGGCCATGCTGCTGACTTACAAACCCATCCCTATGCAAGTGGATGGCGAGCCCTGCAGGCTGGCCCCGGCTCTGATTCGGATCTCACTGAGGAATCAGGCCAACATGGTGCAGAAGAGCAAGAGGAGGACGTCCATGCCTTTACTCAATGAGTGAGTGTGCCCTGCCCGCCTTGTGACCACGGGGACCGTGGAGACGAGGGCACAGAGCATGTGCATGGTCGGGGGCCTCCCTGTGGCTGAGAAAGAAAAGTCCAGCAAACTCAGCAGTTCCTCGGTCTCTCGCACTTATTTCTTCTTCACCTTTACAGGTGACCATGTGCTTCTTTCGGAAATGGTTGCTGGATGTTAGGTTAATGATGCTTTTTCACTGACCACTTGAGTGTATTTTTACCGGGATCAGCAGATCGTCCATAAGAGTGACTCGGGGTCATAAAATGTGTGCAGTGAAATGTGTTCTTTTTTTTTGTTTGTTTTAAGAAGGCATGTTGTTGGCCTCGTCTTTACCTGCTCGCTTGGAGAGTGTTGGTTTCTCCAAGTATAGGAAGTTGGCAGAGCTGGGCTCTGGCTCGCCTCTCCCCACGCTGCATCCTTTTCTCCTCTCAGTGGGTTGTCCCTTTCCTGTCGCTCCCGTTCTGGGACCCTGTGCACTCTGATGCTTCAACTCAGTTTTGCCATTCTGGGTGGCCCCTGTTACCTAGATGAAACCTGACCCACGGCTCAGTGCCTAAGCCGAATGTATTCCTCCTGGGCCCTTTCCTTTCTTGGGCATTTTTGATAAACTGGTTTGAGAAAGGGTGATACTTAGATATTTTGAGTGCACATTCGTTTTATAGAGCCCTTTCTAATTTTTAATTGAAATATCTATTTGGGGTTGGAGAAGGAAGTGGAGAAAGATGGGGGTCGGGGGCATCTCTTTGAAGATCCTCTACATATCGTGGGCCTGTGCCTGAGCCAGCTCAAGGTAAGGCCATCTCAGGGTTCAGCCTTGGGCCCTTCTTCTGTCACCGGTGAGGGACCCTCGGAGGTGCTCCTCCTGTTTGTGGCCTGTGATGCATGGTGGCCTATCTGTACTGAATGGCTGGCTTCGTGCAGTGCCTGTGAAGCAAGGGCTGCTTGGCCATGTATTTACTGAGTAAATAGGACAACTGCAGAGGTGCCTAGAATAAACCGGTGACACAGGTGTCGTGGCTCCCTGCCAGAGCTTCACCTCTTTTTCTGAGATGGCAGGTATTGAAGAACAACCTCAGAGCTCATAAAGTGTGTCCGTTTTTAGGATCTGCTTCTGTGTCTGAAGCCGGGCTGAGGGAACCTCTCTCTTCTGTATCCCCCTTTCCCGGAGTCACCGTGGACTTCCCCAGCGCTTTTCCTGGGTCATTATCCAGAGTTTAAGTTAGCTGACTTGTTGCCTTGTTTTCATTTTGTTTATTTTTGGCAGACAGTTCTTATTAGCTCTTAGCTCATTTCTGCTGCTTTCTCTTTCCTCTGCCTTTACTTTCTATTAGGTTAAATATGCAGTTGGTGAGTTTCAGGCAGGATGTCAAGCAGTAGTAGAATGGCTGACTGTATCTTCTCTAGAAACATTAGGGTTAAGCCATCAGCTACTGGTTTGAGAGAAAGCTCTCAACTACTAAGTGAAAAGCCCTCTCTGAGAGCATCCAGGTTGTTTTGGATCATTTGTAGAAAGTTTGTTAAAGGAGCTAAAAATTCTTAATATCTACAGGCAGACAGCTCCCATTTTCATGCCTGGTGCTTCTCTGTTTAATAACCTTATCAGACATGAAATTGTTTTCAGGTGTTTAGTTTCAGCTTTTTTTTTCCCCTGAGAAAGAATGGGTTTGTGCTCAGTAATCGTACTGTTAAGAATTTATTTGGACTTTGTTCACATATAAAAACAAATGTAAGGAGTTGTTTTCTTTTTGTACACATGTTGCGTTTGACAGGTGATCTGACTTTGTAGATTTGCGAGGGTATTGAAGAAACAGCCTCAACTCAAAAATACAGTTACTTCCCACCAGGGGGCAGTGGTGCCTCCATCTAAAGAGCTTCAGGCTGTAGGAAAGACTTGTGAGAAATGGCAGTTAATAATATTCTGTTCATTTCATTAAAGAATATATAAATCTCAAAGGTAAGCAAAGATTTTTATTAATTTCTTATTAAAATTATCATTTAAAAAAAGAGAGAGAGGGAGTTCCTGTTGTGGTTCAGTGGTTAACGAATCCGACTAGGAACCATGAGGTTGTGGGTTCGATCCCCGGCCTTGTTCAGTGGGTTAAGGATCTGGCGTTGCCGTGAGCTGTGGTGTAGGTTGCAGACGCAGCTCGGATCCTATGTTGCTGTGACTGTGGCATAGGCCAGCAGCTACAGCTCCGATTAGACCCCTAGCCTGGGAACCTGCATATGCCGCCGGTGCGGCCCTAGAAAAGGAAAAAAAAAAGGAGGGAGGAGTTCCCGTTGAGACTCAGCAGGTTATGAACTAAATCTAGTATTCATGAGGATGTGGGTTTGATCCCTGGCCTCACTCAGTGGGTTAAGGATCTGGCATTGCCATGAGCTGTGGTGTAGGTCGCAGACATGGCTCAGATTCCACGTTGCTGTGGTTGTGGTGCAGGCCAGCAGCTGTAGCTCCAATTTGACCCCTCGCCTGGGAACTTCCATATGCTACATGTGTGCCCTGAAAAAGCAAAAAAAAAAGAAAAAATTCATTCAACACTACATTTTTAGACAATCTCTCACCCACTACTCTTAGTCACCCTCTGTGATTAGATGGCTTCTTTTTATTTCACTAGAAATCCTGGCTTGAAAATCTAACTTCTTCTAGTGGATTTCCAAGAGGAGATCCCAATTCAAGGGCAGCGTGGCCCTTATTATAATACCTTCTCACAAGTTTTCTTGCACCTTCTGAGTCCTCCAGGCTCTTCTCTGTTGACATCACAGTTGTACAAAGTTCACTGTTGCAGGCAAAGCAGAGAGCGAACATTGAAAGAGAATTCTTTCCTTCTCCTCCCTTTATTTTTCCCATCCCTCTTTCCCTTTTTCCCTTTCTCTCTCATTTTTTTTTTTTTACTGTTCCGTACCATTTTGCATTTGCTTTTCTTTCTGAAGAAGTGGAACTATTTAAACTGCTTTTAAAATTTTAGTCTAAAAATCTGTGTGTGTGTGTGTGTGTGTGTGTGTGTGTGTTGGGGGGAGGGGAACTTAGTCAGAAGCAGGTAACTTTCCAAATCGTCTTAAGGGCTTAACCTCCCTTCATGCAGCCTGTAGGGTGGATATCTGAGGGTTGAGTGCAGGAATGCCTTGCGCTGCATGGATCTGCCCCTCCTCTGGGAGACCGCGTCTGTGGCCCACATTTCACCGATGACTTTATAAGCTAATGGGCCTCAGGTCTATGTCTTCAGCCTAGGCTTTCTTCTCAAAACGAAAGACTCATACTCAGGTATCTTAATTGGCATCTTTACCCGCATATCTCAGAGCAACCTGAAACGACTGCTAAACGTAGGCTCTTTAACTCTATTCCTTTTGCTTTCCCTCCTCATCACCCAGTGAGCCTTTCACTCACATTGGTGTTAACTGAACCACCACCCACTCCTTTGGCCTGTCCGGGCCCTGGCATCGGCTCAGTCCCCTCCACTGGTCCACATCGTGTGTGTTCTTTGAACCCTCCCTTCCGTGTACTCCCCACACCGTTAACTCTCACAGTGTCTGTCCCCTCTGCTGATGACACAGCCTTACTTCCAAAGATGTGTTTGTTACTTCTCAGTAGCATTGCCAAAATATGCTCACTTCCTTTCTTTACTTGCACTGCTGCTGCCCTTCACACGATGTCTTTTCCAATAGACTTGTTAGGGTGATTGTTCCAGAAAAATAGAACCAATAGTCCCTGGCTTTCCAGGCCTTCTTCATTATTGCCTTCACCCTCATCTTCCTATGTTCCAGAGCCTTCCTTTAGTTCTGGATCCAAACAGCCTGTCTCTTGTATTATCATATGCTTGCCCTCCCCTCTGTCTTCTCGAGGTGGCTTCCTCGCCTCCTTTGCATCTGCCAGCTCTTGCTCAAGTTCAAAATTCCATGGAAATATCACTTTCCCTAAGAATCCTTTTCTCTCTGCCTCTAGCCATTAAATGCAGCACTGAGCACTCCTAGAATGTTCTTATTACTTCTCTCACACCATTTGTCAAAACCGGTGTCATTATTGGTTTACTTGTCTCCCCTGTTCTGTAGGGAGACCCTGGGGCTTTCCTTTTAGGGTCCCAGGACCTGCTGGTGTGCCTGAGGCTTACGGTTATGTGTTAAATAAGGGACTTACACGTGGGTCAGATCTACAGTGTTCTATCTTTTATGGTTTTCAGAAATTATTTCTAAAATAACAGAAATCTGAAACCTCATGAGTATAAAAATAATATAGAAAATGTCCTGATCACATTTTATGACAGTACGTGGAAAATATATACTTAAGAATTTCAAGGTCTGGTCCTCATGGATGGCTGGAGGAATTCTCATGAAGTACCGTTAGACTTTCATGATGCCACTAGATCTTCATTTAAGCAAAAAAGAAAAAATTATTCTTAAAAAGTATTTCTTGGCTTATGATCCCATTTGCTATTGCTACAAACATTCGAAAATGCTGGGTCCATTTTGTTCAGTACCCCCCTCTCCTCCCTAGCCCATCGCTACAGAGGTCTCTCTCATTTTATCCTGGCTTATGAATCTACTCGAAATGTGACTCCAGTATCTTCCCCCCAAAAAGTAATAGAGGAGATTTTCTTAGGTTGGTATTCATGTACTAATGACATGATAGCCAGATGAACTTGATTGCACTCTCTATTGGAAAAGCGCTTTTGAAGGCGATCAGACATTGCACATTGCTCTGATGTTCAGGAAGATCTTAACCTGAGTTCGCAAGCCCTTTAGACAGCATTGTTAAGGGTGATTGTATTCTCCAAGATTTCTAGTTGCCAGCTTTGAGGTAGGCGACCAGGTTCTACCATCCTGGGCTGCTGAGAAGTATTACTCGTTAGAACTGATTGCGCTTGGAAGATCACAAGGAGCTAATTCATACAAAGCTTTGTAAGAGAATTTGCACACCCAGCCGAAAAGAGGGACGGGGGTGGGTACATCTATTGCAATTAGAGTGAAACTGTTTAAGTGACATGAGGGAGTGGAGAGAATAATTACATAAAAATGACAAGAAATTTGGAGGTTAGTTTCTTCCATTCTGCATTTTGTCTTTTCTGGTAGCCACTGAAGACCCAGAGACCCTCTCCTTTATAAAAGAAGGGAGAACGGGGAGAAGGCTGTGGTTTCACTCCTCTACCAGGAATATGAGTGGACTTAAAGCACCGCCGTGATGGTATTAGGCTTTCTTGCTATTTCCTTTGAATTGCTTAAAAGGCCTTCCTTGCTGAACTGAAAAAAGTTAAAGTTTTTGTTGTCACTCTTTTTAAGATGGTTGTCTTTTGACACACATGTCCCAACAAAGCCCAGAATCATGAGGACTTTGTTAAAGGCTTCATCTCACCTTGATTCTGCTCAAAGATGAGTTGACTGTGCCAGCCTACCGCTGCTGTGAGTGTGCGTGCGTCGGTGTGCGTGGGTGTGTGTGCGCACCCGCCAGGTGGATGGCGGTGACCTAGAGCCAGCGAGGACCGCGGTCACCGTCTGCCCCCGCAGCGCTGCGCCCATCAGCGCCCCGCCCGCCTCTGCAGGCGCCCGCCTCGTGCTCCAGTCCGCGGCTTGCCTGGGAGCCGGCCCTGCCATGTGTCCTGTTGGCTTCGTCGCTGTCACCGGCTTTCTGGATTATTTCCGTGGCTGGCTTGATTTTCCTTTTCTTTTCATTCACTGTTTGGTGGCGCGCTCATTTAATTTCTGTTTAAATCTTGTGTGTCTCTTTTTTTTCTCTCCTGGCTTGTTCCCTGTCTGTCCACGCTGTTGTGCTGACTGTCTTCGCTGCTCATTTCCTGCTGCCTCTAGTATCCATCAGGTGCAAGCTGCGGACCTGCGGAGAGTGTCTGCTCCCCCTGGCTCCTTCACCATGTGAGTACTAAGCTGTTCGGTTTTTACATTGTCTCTCTCACCCCGGTCTCCTCCTCAGGGCCAGATTGCCTGCTTCCACGCCCTTCACAGGTCTGCTTCTCAGACAAATAACCACCTCACTGTGATTGTCTTCTTTAGCCCTTCTTTGATTTGAGATGCAGCTGTGAAGTCCTTTGTGTTCTGTTTGTTTCATTCCTCTACAAATTCACAGTTTAATTTTTTGATCAGGAGTTCCCATTGTGGCTCAGTGGAAATGAATCCGATTGGTATCCATGAGAGCGCAGGTTCGATCCCTGGCCTCGCTCAGGGGGTTAAGGATCTGGCATTGTTGTGAGCTGTGGTGTAGGTCACAGACACAGCTCGGATCTGGCGTTGCTGTGGCTGTGGTGTAGGCTAGCAGTTATAGCTCCGATTTGATCGCTAGCCTGGGAACCTCTACATGTCGTGGGTGCAGCCCTAAAAAGACAAAAAAAAATAATTAAAATAAAAAATTTTGATTAATTACTTTAGTGTCCGGAGTTGCATGGGGTTCTGTAAAATTCCGTACTAAGCATTGGTTGCTATGGAAAGCGTGTAAACCCGTTAGAGCATTCCACTATCTGTGGCTCAGAGATGACCTTGAAAAAGTGTCCTTGACCCTTGAATCTGTGGACGGACCCCTGAACGTATGTGTGGAGCTTTGAATGTATATATGTGCATTTTTCTGGGTTGAGGATCCATAGTTGTAATAAAAGATCAGTGGCCCAAAGTTGCTGTTGAGTTAGCCAGATGCATTTTGTACATAGTAATGTGTACTTAACATGCTTTGTGCTTTCATTTTCTCCAGTGAAAGACAAGCAAAAAAAATTTTTTTTTAACCCTTCACTTCAGGACGTTTTTTGTGCTTTGCCTTCTGTCTTGCCCTTATTTCTTTTCACCATCTTACATATACTTTTATTATGATTCAGGTACTGTTGCAAGTGTTTTATATACGTGGACTCACTCTCCCAACAACCCTCTGCCACATGTGGCATTATCATCTCCATGTTATACGTGAGATATCTGATGTGCAGAGACGCTAAGTAATTGACAAAGGTCATAGAGCTAATAAGTGGTAGAGTGGGATTCACACTCCTGCAGCCCAGTTCCAAAACTCACTCGCTTAACAATTTATAATCTGCTGCTTTTTCATCTGTCAGTATCCTATGTATTTCTCAGGGCTTAGGTGAGTACCTGCCTTTTCAAAGAGTTGGACCTTGATTTTTGCTGGAAGAACTAGTTACATCCTCATTGGAGGTCACTTTTGACGTACTTATTATAGTTATCAAGGTATAATTGATTGATACTAATTATATTAGCTCTATATCTATGTATATCTCATACTAGACATAGGCCACTTGAAATCCTTTACGGTATCTTCTTACGAATGTTTATGTTCCCAGCCCTGGTCAGAGACCTTGACACAAAGTATTCAGAAACCAAACAGAATTGTTGATTGGTTGGTGGAATGAGTGAGGGTCGTGGGCTTGACAACATAATGTGTAAATTACTAGGAATTGCAACATACTGTGTGCATACATGGGAAATTTCAACTTTACACAAAGAAGAATCTTGAAATTTTTGTTTTGATCATACAAGACCACATATAAATGCTGAGTTTTATTTTTTTTTTGTCTTTTTTTTTGCCTTTATCTAGAGCCGCACCCACGGCATATGGAGGTTCCCAGGCTAGGGGTCTAACAGGAGCTGTAGCCGCTGGCCTTTGCCACAGCCACAGCAATGCGGGATCCGAGCCGTGTCTGCAACCTACACCACAGCTCACGGCAACACCGGATCCTTAACCCACTGGGCAAGGGCAGGGATCGAACCCGCAATCTCATGGTTCTTAGTCAGATTCATTAACCACTGAGCCACGAAGGGAACTCCTAAATGCTGAATTTTAATCAGAAAGCATTTAGTGGCTTCATACAGTAGGACAAAACAAAGTAAAATATTTCACCACACATTTTATTACTGTAGTTTTATTTTGTTTAAATGTCAGAGAAAAGCTGTAATCCTCAGACATGTCATACAGCATAACTTGTAGTTCAGCCATCCTTACTTTCTTCCTCTTCTTCTTTTTTAATTGATATATCATCAGGGCACCCAAATAGCTCAGTTGGGAAACTGTTAGCCTGGAGATGTCATGACATATAACATTACGTTAGTTTCAAGTATTCAACATACAAGATTCGATATTTGTGTATATTGTGAAGTGCTCACCATGTAAGTCTCCTCCCTTGTGGTGCGGTGGGTTAAGGATCTGGCATTGTCACTGCAGTGGCTCAGGTCACTGCTGTGGCATGAGTTTGATCTCTGGCCTGGGATCTTCCACATGCCACAGTCACATCCCCCCAAAAATATCCATCATCACATGTAGTTACAGCATTTTTTTCTTGTGATAAGATCTTTTAACATCTCTCTTAGCAACTTTCAGATGTACAATACAGTGTTATTAACTGTACATCATACCCCCAGGACTTAGTTATTTTTTAACTTGAAGTTTGTACCTTTTGACCCCCCTCACCTCTCCCCCCCCCCGCCTCCCCCAGTGTTGCTTAGCAAATGATTAAAGCAGTACCTCAATTAGTAAGTTCGTTATATGTGAGTTCAGAGGAGAGGCATGTAACTGTAAAGCGAGTCTTTCTGAAGCTCTTGCAGCTTTGACTAGTTACTTTTCATTAATTTCTGTTTCCTTTCTGCTCTTTCCCTATCGAAATGAAGTAACGTGAACTGTTTACACCTAATTTTTCATCTTTCAAAAATGTTATTCAGTATCTACTTTAAATACCAGATATTCTGTGGGATGAGATGAGAGGTTAGACAGCTAAGGTTTCTTCCCTGGAGAAGCGGACACACCAGGAACAGACCCACTTGCGCTGCCTACAATACAATTACAACCTGATGTGGCAAGTATTTAAATAGACATTCTGGTTGTAGTTCCATGGGAATAACTTTTTATTGAGTATTTATTATGTTTGTCTTTATATTTTAACATTTAAAATTGGGTATTCTGATGTATAGTTTTGACTTTTAAGAACTGGTTCATTTAACTAGCACCACGATCAGGATACAGAACAGTTCTTTCACCCCCAAAAAAGCTGCCTTGTAATCTACACCTTTTATGCTCGTACACCCTGGTCCCTGCATCTCTCATCTCAACCTTTGACAAGTACTGATGGCTACAGTTTTATGTGTTTGAGAATGCCATATAAATGGAATCATACAATATGTGGTTCCTTGCAACTGGTTTCTTTGAACCTAACATCTTTGATAGTTATCAGAGTTGTCACATCGATCAATTAGTTATTCCCTCTTGTTGCCGAGCAATAGTCCATTATATGGATGTTTTTGTTTATTTACCTGTTTATCCGTTGAGGGACATCTAGGTTATTTCCTGTTTTGAGTGATTATGAGTAGAACTGCATAAACAGTGATGCACAGGTTTTATGTAAATGTAAGTTTTCATTCCTTTAGTTTAAACACCTAGGAGGGATCCCAGGGTCACGTTAAACTTCATAAGAAACTGACAAACTGTTTTCCAGGGTGGTTGTACCCTTTTGCATTTCCATTTGCAAGGTACGAGAGTTCCCATTGCCCCACATCTCTGTTGGTGCTTGGTAACGTCACTGTTTTAAAATTTTAATCATTCTAATATGAGTATCTTTTCATGTGATTATTTGCCATCTTTTATACATTCTCTGGTGAAGCATCAGCTCAAGTCTTTTGCCCATTTTTTTTTTTAAATTGGGCTGTTTGTTTTCCTCCTGTTGAGTATTGGGAGTTTGCTATGTGTTCCGGATCCAAGCCTTTGTTAGGTTATGTGCTTTGCTAATACTTTCTTTGTTCTAGAAGGCAGTTGACTCCATTTTCAGGCCACAACTTCCAACTCACCTTCTGCGGGTTGTGGCTACAGTGTTAGTTCTTCTTTCAAAATCTTGCAGTGTCGGTCTTTTCTGTCTGGCATGTGCCAAGTTGCGGTATGGGACCTGAGTGGAGCGTCTTCTCTGTTGTTCAGTTCCTCTAAGTCTGTGGTATTATGTTTCGGGCCAGACTCATATATTTGTAGCCTGGAGATGAACCCAAGTTCATGGCTGTCTCTGTAGAGTTGTTTTCCCAAGCTCCTCCTTCCCTGTTGTCATCTTCAATACTTTGCCATTTCCTGGGGCTCCCTCTTAGGGTCCTTCAGCCAGAATGCTAAGGCTTTAGTTACCTTATTCTTCTGCATACCTCCTGAAACTGATTCATATCCAGGACCAAGCAGTGATATAAATGAAAGAGAAAAAAGAAGCAGTGGGGGTTTATCCCACCTTCTGGGGACCACAGCTCTTCTTAAAGGCCTTTGTCATTCATTGTAAAGGCTTAAGTTCTTAAACACCTACAATTTAAACACCTAAATTTTAAAGATTTAAACACCTAAAGGCCTTTGTCAGCAAAATTTCCTGAGTACGGGGTTGTGAGAAAATGGAGAGGGTATAAAAGAGGAAAGGAAGTCCAGACCTGGGTTGATTAGAAGTCAAAGAAGGAGAAAGGTCACCATTAAGTGGATTTTTTTTTTTTTTTCATTTTTGGCCATTCCGAGACATATGGAGTTTCTGAGCCAGGGATCAGATCTGGGCCACAGTTACAACCTATGCCATAGCTGCGGCAGTGCCAGATCCTTTAACCCACTGTGCCAGGGTGGGGATTGAACCTGCATCCTGGCACTGCTGAGATACCGCCAATTCTCTTGCGCCACAGTAGATAATCCTGGATGGTACTTTAAATTCTGGTCATCTTCCCCTACCTGCTGCTCTCTTGTATGTTTCACAGTTCTCAAATAGCTGCTTTAGGAATTCTGTCCAAGTTTTATATCTGCATTTATTGGGGGAGAAAGAATAGTGGGTGCTTATCCACCTTACCCAGATCCAGAACTTTTTTTTTTTTTTTGTCTTTTTAGGGCTGCACCCACAGCATATGGAAGTTCTTAGGCCAGGGGTCAAATTGGAGCTGTAGCCACCAGCCTACGCCACAGCCACAGCAACACAGGTCCGAGCCATGTCTGTAACCTACACCACAGCTCACAGCATCACTGGATCCTTAACCCACTGAGCGAGGCCAGGGATTGAACCCATGTTCTGGTGGATACTAGCTGGGTTCATTACTGCTGAGCCACAGTGGGAGTTCCTCTGCTGCCTTTTAAGCAGAGAATTTTCATAGATTTCCCCATTTTACCCACTTCAGTTCCCCAGAGAGTGCTAGACTCAGCCAAAGAGCTTTGCACAGAAACCAGTGGATTTTGAACTACACCCAACAAATGTTCAAAGTAGTATGCTGTCTTGCCCAACAGTTACAATTTAAACATAAACAAGACGTTTCCCAATGCTAAACTGTATGGATTTGTTTGTTACCTTGGGGAAGGCAGAGTTAGACTCAGATCCCTGAAAAAAGTATGAGTTGTCATATTGGATCACAAGCTGAATGTGATTCAGCGTTCTAAAACTGCTTTCTTATCATAAGTGAAGGCGTCTTGGTAAAGGATGAAAGCAAATTGAATTTTGCTGTATGAAGAAAGAGAGTTTTACTGAAAGAGAAATAGTTTTGATATGTCTGTTTTCTTATATATATATAGTTTTCTCTTGGGTTGAGTTTAAGAATTTTATTGCTAAGAAACAACTAAGACAGAACCAAGAATCTTTAATCTTCACGATTGAAGAAAAAACAGAAATTGGTCATAGGGGTTTTCATATTTGCATGCCTCTTGGCCAGGAAAGTAAAGTAGAAAATCCTTTGAAGTGCTTTCTAAACGTTCTG
>PVHT020000237.1:2015418-2028763 GCA_004024745.2 Catagonus wagneri | reverse complement strand
TTTTTTTTTTTTTTTTTTTTTTTTTTTTTTTTTTTTTTTTTTTTTTTTTTTTTTTTTTTTGGTTTCCTTTGCTGTGCAAAAGCTTGTCAGCTTGATTAGGTCCCATTGGTTGATCTTTGCTTTGATTTCTGTTGCTTTGGGAGACTGGCCTGAGAAAACATTTGTAAGGTAGATGTCAGAGAATGTCTTGCCAATGTTTTCTTCCGGGAGTTTAATGGTGTCTTGTCTTATATTTAAGTCTTGAAGCCATTTAGAGTTTATTTTTGTGCATGGTGTGAGAGTGTGTTCTAGTTTCATTGATTTGCATGCTGCTGTCCAAGTTTCCCAGCAATGCTTACTGAAAGGACTGTTTTTTTCCCATTTTAAGTTTTTGCCTCCTTTGTCAAAGATCAATTGACCATAGGCGTCTGGGTTTATTTCTGGGTTCTCTATTCTATTCCATTGGTCCGTATGTCTGTTTTGGTATCAGCACCACACTGTCTTGATTACTGTGGCCTCTGCTATTGCCTGAAGTGTGGGAGAGTTATGTCTCCTGCTTGGTTTTTGTTCCTCAAAGTTGATTTGGCAATTCTGGGTCTTTTGTGGTTCGATATAAATTTTTGGATCATTTGTTCTAGTTCTGTGAAGAATGGCATGGTTAATGTGATAGGGATTGCATTGAATCTGTATATTGCTTTGGGTAGTATGGCCATTTTTACAATATTAATTTTTCTGGCCCATGAGCATGGAATATCTTTCCATTTCTTTGTATCTTCTTTGATCTCCTTGATTAATGTTTTGTAGTTCTGTGCATATAAGTCTTTCACCTCCTTGGTCAAGTTTATTCCCAGGTATTTGATTTTTTGGGGGCTATTTTAAAAGGTAAAATATTTTGGTATTCTTTTTTAATATTTCATCATTAGTATACAGAAACGTGATTGATTTTTGAAGGTTAACTTTATATCCTGCTACTTTGCTGAATTTGTTGATCAGTTCAAGTAATTTTGGGGTTGAGTCCTTGGAGTTTTCTGTATATAGTATCATGTCATCTGCCTATAGTGACAGTTTTACCTCTTCTCTTCCTCTTTGGATGCCTTTTATTTCTTCTGTTTGTCTGGTTGCTGTAGCTCGGACTTCCAATACTATGTTGACTAACAGTGGAGAGAGTGGGCATCCTTGTCTTGTTCCAGATTTTAGTGGGAAGGCTTTCAGCTTTTCTCCATTGAGTATTATGCTTGCCGGGGGTTTTTCATATATGGCCTTTATTATGTTAAGGAATGTTCCCTGTATTCCCACTTTGGTAAGCGTTTTGATCATGAATGGATGTTGGACTTTGTCGAATGCTTTTTCTGCATCTGTTGAGATGATCATGTGGTTTTTGACTTTTCTTTTGTGAATGTGGTGTATGACGTTGATTGATTTGTGTATGTTGAACCATCCTTGTGCACCTGGGATGAATCCCACCTGGTCATGGTGTATGATCTTTTTGATATGCTGTTGGATTCACTTGGCTAAAATTTTGTTGAGAATTTTTGCATGTATATTCATCAAAGATACTGGCCTATAGTTCTCTTTTTTCGTGGTGTCTTTGGTTTTGGAATTAAGGTGATGTTGGCATCATAGAATGTCTTTGGGAGTGTTCCTTCTTCTTCAACTGTTTGGAAAATCTTAAGGAGGATGGGTACGAGTTCCTCTTTGTATGTTTGGTAGAATTCACCTGTGAAGCCATCTGGTCCTGGACTTTCATTTGTAGGGAGTGTTTTGCTACCCGTTGTGATTTCTCCTTTTTCATTTCTATTTTGTTTATTTGGGTTTCTTCTCTCCTCTTCTTGGTGAGTCTAACCAGAGGTTTGTCATCTTGTTTACCTTTTCATAGAACCAGCTCTTGGTTTTATTGATTTATTCTATTGTGTTTTGAATTTCTATTTTATTGATTTCCTCTCTGATCTTAATGATTTCCTTCCTTCTGCTGACTTTAGGGTGTTTTTGTTCTTCTTTTTCTAATTCATTTAGGTGATGGATTAGGTTGTCCATTTGAGATTTTTCTTCTTTTTTGAGGAAGGCCTGTAATCATTTGCTTACTTATTGCCATATTTTTATAGCACAGAGAACTCTACCCAATATTCTGTGAAAATCTATGTGGGAAAAGAATCTGAAAGTGACCTGAAAGTGGAGGTGTGTCTGTGTATAACTGAATCACTTTCTTGTACAGCAGAAATTATTACAACATTGTAAATCCAGCTATACTTCAATAAAACTTAAAAAATATATTATTTTGCTAAAAATGATGATTCTCGGGCAAAATCATACCCAAATCCCACCACACACAGGTAACCACCTAGAAGAGCTTATTGCACATTTTCTTCAGACACTCCTCTATAAACTCCTGAATTTCACATTTTGCATATGCCATAGGTTGTTTTCCATGACTTTTCCCCCCACTTAGTCTGTTGTAGTCTGACTTTCCTCATTTGTCATATTTGCCCACGTTCTGTTTGAATGCACCATAATTTTCTTAACCATCCCCCTGTCAGTTGTTCACTGACAAAAGAGTCACGGGGATGATCTGGCTCCTCTGATGGAGACTCTGTGGCTTTGCAGTCAGATCTGTGGGATTGTTGGCATCATATGAAGGTGCATGAAAGAGAGGAGTGAAAAGTCCAAGACTCTTCTCTGGCTCTGTCTCTTAGTAGCTCTGTGACCTTAAAATCACCTTACCTTTCTGAGGTTTCCTTATCTGTAAATGGGGGCGTGGGCACGCATGATATTTAAGGTCCATTCTGCTGATTGACAAATGTGCTTCAAACCACATCTCCCATTCTGACTTAAATGCTCATGTCGGTTGCTTTTTTTTTTTTTTTTTTTTTGGCTTTTTAGGGCCGCACCCGTGGTTCCCAGGCTAGGTATTGAATCAGAGCTGTGCCTTCCAACCTACGCCACAGACACAGCAATGCAGGATCCAAGCCATGTCAGTGACCTACACAACAGCTCACAGCAACGCCAGATCCTTAACCCATTGAGTGAGGCCAGGGATCAAATCTGCGTCCTCACGGATGCTAGTCAGATTCGTTTCCACTGAACCACAATGGGAACTCCTCATGTCGGTTTTATTCATCAGTGCCTGTTAAGTAGGAGTCTGTATGGAGGGAGTTACTACCCTTTGCCCTAAAATGAGTTTTTCGGTAAGAAAAAGAAATTACTTTTCTCTCCCTCTTCCACAGTTGTGAAAATTGTGTGTGTGTGTGTGTGTGTGTGTGTGTGTGTAGTGGGCGTAGACATATCCTGACAATATTTTAAAAGTATCACTCTGTCTTTCTATCCATCTTTTTCCTCTTTCTTCCCTCTCTCCCTCTTCTCTCTTCTTTCCTTACTCCCACCCCCCCCGCTCTTTCCCTTCCTTTCTTTCCGTCCATCTTCTCCTTCTCTCCCTTCCTGAAGTGAACTGAGGAGTAATCCTTTTCTTTCTGCTTTAATCCTTGGGGAATTTTATCCCGTAATATGAGACAGGAGAAGCAATAAGGATAAGTGAGGATTCAGTTATGTTAATGCATTGAATACCTGTATCAGTCGATACTGGTGGTGATGGAGATCAAAGCATTTCTCCTGGCTCATGCCCACGATTAAACTGTTTGGAAAATATTAGTTAAAAACATCCAAGGAATCCAGACATTCTGAGGGTGAAGAGGTGGCTTCAGGAAGTTTGGTATGACCCCCTTTTCATTGTTCAATATTTATTCTGAAACAGTTTGGATTCTTTTAAATGAACTGAGTGTTTCATTCTCTCCCCAGAGAATGGACGTATTTTAACCTTTTTTTTTTTTCCATTTGGGGTGCTCAGTGACACCATCACAGGCAGCATTTATTGTGATTTTCTTTGATGGAAAAGTGTCCTGGGAGACGTTGAGGTGTGTGGAGCCATTTCATTCTCAATTCTGCACTTCCTGGATTCTTGGTCTGCTTTTTATGTTTTTGTCTTTTGTGAGAGTCAAGCTGTTATGTGCCCATTTGCTAAAGAAGTTCTTTCCAGCTCAAACCAACTTCTCACTATTTCATACTGGCTACATCTAATTTATTGTGAAACTGAACACATGATCTTTTTGGAGTTTTTAATAAGTTAGTAGGAAAAAAAAAAAAAACACGTGGACCCCAGAAGCTTTTATCGGCTTAGTCCTGTGTTCTTACCTAAATTCCAGAAACTTAGAGTTTCTCAGTGTTCTCCAGGTAATTGCTGTGTTTTGCTCAAGAACCCAAGATTCTGGTTTGAATGTGAACTCTTTCTTCTTAGCAGGAAGAAGCAGAACTTCCTTGGGTGCGTCCAGGTGCACCTGACTCCCAGCTCCCCACCCGCCTCGGTATCTGACCCTTGGTTCTTGTTTTGCAGTCCCCAGTCTGTGCCAGACCGCCTGAGGATCCGGGTGAACAAAATCAGTTTACAAGACTATGAAGGATTCCACTACGACAAAGAGAAACTCCGGGAAGCTTGTAAGTTGGCAGTGCCCAGTGAATGTCATGGGATCAGCCTGTTTTCAGCTTCTTGGTCCTCCTCAGTTTGATGGATAGATTCATCTTGTGGTTAGAGAAGTGAAGGGAAGTTTAATAACACATGACCCCTAAGTGATGCTAGATGGGCTAAAGAACATTGAACTGAAAGAGGAAATCAGAATAAAACAGTTCTGCTCTTGATGCCACGTTAGGATCTCTTGGATTATTAACCCTTTTAGCCTCAGGTTTGCCTCAAATGAGAAAAGCAGAAAGTGGGTGCTACCACATGATAGAGTAACATCTAGAAAATTTGATACAGCTCACCTCTCTTCCCAGAGTCCGCATCACCAAATTCTTTGTGCTGGTGTGACAGTTATTTGTGAAGACATGTCCTTCCCTTCTAGCTGTTATGTGATTGTACGATGTCAAAGAAAGGCCCGCAGGATCCTAAAGGTCATGGTAAAATGCATCATTAATGGGGTGTCAGAGAGTTTCTGAAACCTTAAATTGAGTCCACATATGAATTCCTTCTCCATGGTCATTTTTCCCCATATGCTTCATTACATATATGACTGTTAGTTCACTTTGTTCATCACTCCATATTTATTGGGTATTTTTCCCTTCCAGTTGCAGTTTTAGATCCCTGTCTGTGTCATGATACATGAGGTAACTGTGTAATGCCAGCTCAAAGAAATGAAGAGTGCAGGTGTTAGGAGTTCCCACTGTGGCATGGTGGCTTAAGGATCCAGCATTGTCACAGCTATGGCATAGGTTGCACCTGCGGCTCAGATTCGATCCCTGGCCTGGGCACTTCCATATGCCTCGGGTGCAGCCAAAAAAAAAAAAAAAAAATCTACATTGTGGTAGATATTAGGGTTCTGGGCTCCTTCTTAGTTGTGAGGGCCAATAGTCTAATGCGGTGAAGTCAGAGAGGAGGTTGGCCAGTGTCCCAGGGACAGACTCTGGGTTCTGGAGGTGGCAGTGAGCAAGAACCCCCTTCCCCGTGGCCCAGTCACTGAGCTGAGCTGACCGGGGCTTCCAGGTGGGATTCCTCTCCTTTCTCATGGCTTCAGCCCCCTCAGCCCTCTTTGTCCTTTTCCATAAACAT
Organism: Catagonus wagneri; assembly: GCA_004024745.2. Classification (NCBI taxonomy): domain Eukaryota; kingdom Metazoa; phylum Chordata; class Mammalia; order Artiodactyla; family Tayassuidae; genus Catagonus; species Catagonus wagneri. The sequence continues at coordinate 2,023,194 of PVHT020000237.1, read as the reverse complement.
AAATCCCCATGGGGTTTCTCCCCAGCCTTCTCCTCCGCCCTTCACTCTGTTTCCCGTTAACAGGAGCGTTTTGAGGTAGAGGAGGAGCAGTTCCCTGAACCTCTGCATTGCTCCCTTTTGCCAACAGCCAAGTATGTTTTCTAGGGTAAATGAGATTATTGGTGCCAGACTAGCATAAAATCTAATTTAACCCATAACCTGGTGGACATTTATGTTTGCAAAGGGAGGTGTAGCTACAGTGCAAATTAAACTAACTTTGAGAGGCTGCTCATTATAAAAAAGAAGAGGGTTCCATGTTCTTTTTCTTACAAACTTCCAAACACATAGCTACGAGTCTGAAAAACTGAAAAAGAGACCACTTTGGAGGCAGTGATATTTTGCAGCTTGCCGTCAACTCTGATGAGAGCCAGCTGGGAGAGGGGAAATTCTGAAATTTTGGACCTGAAATGAGATTTGAGGCTTATCTGTGGATTTTGATGATCTGCTCTCTTGTGTCTGTGGCCTTATCTGTCCCCAGTGCCAGAGATAATTGTGATCTGAGTTTTTACGAGATGGCATTTCCTGGCAAGAGCTTTGCTCATCACATCTCACGTGATAAAATGTCTATGTGAGGAAACTTCTGATACCAAATTGAGGAAGGTGACTTGGTATTAATGAAAGTCCACGAATTCAGCCGTATTTTGGGGCACAAAAGAACAAAGAAACTCTCAAAGAAGGAAATAAAACATCAAGTCATTCTAAAGATCTGGCTTTGAAGATAGCAACAGATGAATTAGAAGAAAAAGTTTGCCAGCTCAGTCGTTATCCTTTTTTTTTTTGTCTCGTCATTTTTTAGGGCTGTACCTGCAGCATGTGGAGGTTCCCAGGTTAGGGGCCTAATCGGAGCTACAGCTGCCAGCCTACACCACAGCTCACGGCAACGCCAGATCCTTAACCCACTGAGCAAGGCCAGGGATTGAACCTGCAACCTCATGGTTCCTAGTTGGATTCGTTTCTGAGCCACGACGGGAACTCCTCAGTTGTTCTGCTTTTAATACATAGTGATAGTTCTTCTCAGCTGTGGTTGCTCAGGAAAGTTTGTCCTTGGAGGGTTTTTGGATTTATTCTTACACTCACCCTTTTTTCCTGGCTCCAACTTGCAAGTGACCACAGATTCATGGAAAGGCTGACAGCTCAAATTGAGCATAAAGGCGAAAACCAGTTCAAACGCACATGTGCAGTGCGTGTCAAAAATAGGTCTGTTATTTCCGAAGCATTAATGAAATGCGTAGAACACATCCAGATAAAAGGGACTCTAAGAATGTCCCCTGACCTGCATCCTTAAACAAAGGGAGTGAAACGTCTATGGCCACTGTCAGCCTCCAGTGTCTAAGCTAGAGCGGTTCTGCATTACTGGGCTTAAAAAATGGGCTCCCTCTCTTGACAGACCACGAAGTCCATCCAGGCGGCATGTGGCTGGCTGTTTGCCTTCACTGTTTATTAGAGTCTTGCTCATGTGTCCAGATCATTATTCATATTAGATTACAAGCTCGGATGTTTGTTGTCTTACAAAGGCCTGCTTCTGTCTGTAAGGCAGGACTCCGTGGTAATTACCAGATGGCAGCTCTGTTAATGGGCATGGTTATTTGGGGATGGAGAAAGATGACTATAGCATTTTAAATACTACCTGTCCCCTTCCACTGAGCCCCAGCTCACCTGGGGCCACTTCCTCTAAAACAATAACACGGAGAGGGTGAATCCTTGTCAGTCATTACCTCTGTTCTTGCTGGTAAATTTCAGATTTAAAATAATTAAGAGTTCCCACCCACTGGATTTGGGAATTATTAATCCTCAGAATAGTTATGATGTCCAAGAGAGAAAAGTCTATTCAACTTGAGGTAGAAATAAAGAGAAAGTGGCCATACTGAAAAAAATAAATTCTAATTCTAAAATTCTAATAGAGACTCACTCCTATAATCTGAATGAAGTATATAAATGAATCCTTAATAAAGCATGTAATCATATAGTCTAGGCAAAGGGTAATTGGTTTCTTCTTTTTTTTTATTTCTCTGTTTTTTTAATTACTCGATGAATTTTATTACATTTATGGTTGTACAACGATCATCACAACCAAATTTTATAGCATTTCCATCCCAAACCCCCAGCGCATCCCCCCACCCCTCAACCTGTCTCATTTGAAAACCGTAAGCTTTTCAAAGTCTGTGAGTCAGTATCTGTTCTGCAAAGAAGTTCATCGTGTCCTTTTTCTAGATTGCACATGTAAGTGATAGCTTATGATGGTGGTGTCTCACTGTCTGACTTCACTTAGCATGATAGTTTCTAGGTCCATCCGTGTTGCTGCAAATGCTGTTATTTCTTTCCTTTTAATGGCTGAGTAATATTCCATTATGTATATGTACCACGTCTTTATCCACTCCTCTGTCGATGGACATTTAGGTTGCTTCCACATCTTGGCTATCGTATAGAGTGCTGCAATGAACATTGGAGTGCATGTATCTTTTCGTCATGGTTTTCTCTGGATAGATGCCCAGGAGTGGGGTTTCTGGATCAAATGGTAATTCTGTTTTTAGTTTTCTGAGGAATCTTCATACTGTTTTCCACAGTGCTTGCACCAATTTACATTCCCACCACCAGTGTAATAGGGTTCCCTTTTCTCCACACCCTCTCCAGCATTTGTTGTTTGTAGACTTTTTGATGTTGGCCTCTGGCTTGTGTAAGGTAGAACCTCATAGTAGTTTTGATTTCCATTTCTCTAATAATGAGTGATGTTGAACATCTTTTCATGTGTTTTTTTGACCATCTGTGTGTCTTCTTTGGAGAATTGTCTGTTTAGATCTTCTGCCCATTTTTTGATGGGGTTGTTTGGTTTTTGGTATTAAGCTGCAGAAGGTGTTCATAAATTTTGGAGATTTAATCCCTTGTCAGTTGCTTCATTTGCAAATACTTTCTCCCATTCTGTAGGTTGTCTTTTCGTTTTGTTTAGGGTTTCCTTTGCTGTGCAGAAACTTTGAAGTTTAATTAGGTCCCATTTGTTTATTTTTGTTTTTATCGTCTTTACTCTAGGAGGTGGATCTGAGAAGATATTGCTGTGGTTCATGTCAGAGAGTGTTCAGCCTATGTTTTCCTCTAAGAATTTTATAGTATCTGGTCATATATTTAGGTCTTTAATCCACTATGAGTTTATTTTTGTGTATGGTGTTAGGAAGCCTTCTAATTTCATTCTTTTACATGTGGCTGTCCAGTTAAAGGGTAATTAGTTTCTTAAAATCTATTTGTAACTACCAAAGAGTTTCATTGACACGTGACATATATGTTTATATCTAGAATAACTTGATACTGGCCAAGATCTAAGTCTTATCTCACTCAAGCTGGCTTAAGCTTTATTACTGGCATCAGCTTACTTTGCACTTTTGAATTGCTGTGATAATTCATGTGAGTCTAGGGCCTAAAACACAAAAGTGGACATCAGTTTGGAACTAATTGAAAACAGACGTAGCCAATAAAGGCAGGGGGTGTTACCCTGAGGTCTATAAAACAGAGTGTTCACCAGCCCTTTTACATAGAGCATCTCAGTACAATGACCATTTTCTGGCCATTTACAATTTAATTCATCTATATAATGTTTGATATCTCAGTGTATTATTATCTGCTTAAGACTAGTGATAGTGGCTGATTAGATATTCAGGCAGTTGCCTTAATGGAATTTTGTGTTTTGTTTAATGGCTTAATAGAAGTGTTAGAAATGTTTGTGTTTGAATCTCCGTTGCAACTTTGACAAAGTAATGTTAGCGAAGACCAAATCCCTCATCCCTCGAATGAGACTGTAACTGCAGCCTCATAGAGTGCTGAGGGTTAAATGTATGTTGTATATGAAACCCATGCTGCCCAGCCTGGTGACATTGGCAAGCCCTCCTGAAATGGTAGCTATGATAATTGTGGTTTCCGCTACAAAAGACACTGCTGTGACATTGCCCTTGGGTCCAGGCCCGCAGGTCCCAAAGCCAGGCTCGGAGTAGCTTCCCCCTTCAACATTTCCTCTCACTCCAGACTACACCCACCACCACCTTCCAGCTCACTTTCTCATTTACAAAAATTGAATTGAAAACACTCATAAATATTGCAGAGAGATTATGGGAAGAAAACATAGGTAATCATTTGATTTACTCTTACTGTATCAACTCGTATAAGAGACTGCTATAATGGCAGCATGTTTATTCCTATGAAACATATAAACACTGAATGTCCATATTTGCTGATATGGACATTCAGCAACTACCTTTCTTGAATCCTTGTACATTTTCTTAAGGGCATCTTCTAGTATCCATCACTGCATATTTTAAAATAAACTTTTGGAATAGTTTTATATTTACAAAAAAAAAAGTTACAAAGATATTACCAGGAGTTCCTATATACCCCTTACCCAGTTTTTTCTGGTTGTTAAATATTTTACATTAACATAAATATTTAAATATTAAATATTTTACATTTCTCAGAGAATCTGATATTGCTCCATTACTGCTAACTAAACCCTGGGCTTTCTGTTCTTGGATCTAACCCAGGACACCATATGCACTGGGCTGGCATGTCTTCCCAGTCTCCCCTGGTCTCTGACACTTTCTCAGTCTTTCCTTTTTCTCCCCATGACCTTGATACTCTTGAGGAGTATAGGTCAGTGCCTTGTAGCATAGCCCCTACTGTGGCTTTGTCTGTTGTTTTACTCATAATGAGACTGGAGTTGTGGGTTCTTGGAAAGAAAACTACAGAGGTGAAGAGCCCTTCCCAGCCTTTCACAGCGTTACCTGATAGGTCCACGACGTGCTTGCGATGGTGCCCTGATGACTTGGCTGAGATTGTATTTGCCTGGTTTCTCCACTGTAAAGTTACTTTTTCCTCTCCCGATGCTATTCTTTGAAAGCGAGTCACCTTGTCTAACCCATCTTCAAACTGGGGGAGGTGGATCATTGGATTTGTTTGTTTCCAGTTTTTAGGTTTGGCTCAACTGCCTTTGATCAGTATGCCATTCACTTATGGATGTATTCAGGCTTCTAAAAACTATACAATTGTATCAGTTATAAGCTAGATCCCCTCCTAGATGGTAGGCATTGGGAGACCAAACCAGGACATAAAACATTACAGTATCACTTATCCAGAACCTACTTATTGCCTGTTGTGAGCAAACAGCAGTGGGAAAAGAAAAGCCAAAATAATCCCTAATTTGCTGGAACTTTTTCTCATTCAGTGAGGATTATGGTAGAGTTATGGAAACACTGTTTATCTATGTTCTTAGTAAACATCACTTAAATAACTAAAGGAAGGAATATACATGCAATGAGAAAAGTCAATCTAACAGCTAATTAGCTGAGTGACCCTGGGCAATGCATTTTCCCTCTTCAGACTTCAACTGCCTTATCTGCTAAATGCAGTGGTTAAACTTGGTGTTTCCTAAGAACATACTATATTGTAATAAATGTTTAGCCCTATAGAAATTTCATGGGATTTACAATTTTTCTTCCTGACGTGTTTCCTTAGGAAAGTTTTTAAAGCTCCAACATCGTTCATTATAATGAGTGCAAGCGTCAGACAATTGTATTAAGTGTCTTTTGCTACATGAGTTTGCTAAAAACGCTGATTTTCTTTCCCCTATCGATTGCTTCTTTTAAAACTGAATCTTTCCCCGTCATTTAACAAGTTGACAGCGGGGCTGTTCAGCAGAGATTAGGCTTCCATTTGATGGAGGTTGGTTTTCCGTTTTGAAATCTGTCTGAGGAGTTAAATGGTGTCAGTCTGTCCTCTGAAGGGCACTGTCGTTTCTCTGCTGTGAGCTAGCCAATGTGTTAATTCTACACAGGTCATGTAATTTAATTCTCCCAACATCTCTGATTCTAGGTAGCATGATTATCCTCATTTTATGTGTAGGGCAACTGAGGCACAAAAAAATTAACACAAGTGTCTAAGGGTCTGACATTCTGAATACTTAATCATTATGCTCCCTCTTTCTTCCAAGTAGTAGTTCTTATTTTCAATTATAAAAGATCTTTTTTTTTTTTTTTTTGGCTCTGCCTATAGCATGTGGAAGTTCCCGGGCCGGGGATGGAACCCAAACCACAGCAGTGACAATGCTGGATTCTTAGCCACTGGGCCACCAGGGACCTCCTCAAATATATTTAATAGTATATTTGTTTTTAAATCTTTCACAGTACCATTTCAAATACTTTTTTTTAAATATATAAACTCATTTTACCTTAATGTTCCAGACTCTGGTTTGTTGGGTCAATTTCTGGTCTTGAATCTCTCTCTTTTTTTTTTCTTTTTAACTTAATGGATTTTATTTCAGTTATAGGTGTACATAAATCATCACAAGTCAATCTGACAGATTTTGTGTCCCAAACTCACAGTGTATCCCCCCACCCCCCAGATTGTCCATTTGAAAAACCAAGGTTTTCCAAAGTCTGTGAGTCATTGTCTGTTCTGCAAAGAGGTTCATTGTGTCTTTTTAGTTTTCACTAGAAAGCAGTAGCATTGGGTGTTACTGTTTAATTGTCTGACTGGTTTCACTTCGCATGATAATCTCTAAGTCCATCCATGTTGCTATAAATGTTGGTAGTTCGTTCCTTTTAATGGCTGAGTAATATTCCACTGTGTATATGTACCATATCTTCCCTATCCACTCCTCTGTTGATGGGCATTTAGGTTATTTTCATGACCTGACTATTGCATAGAGTGATGGATTACATGTGTCTTTTCGAGTCATGGTTTCCTCTGGATAGATGCCCAGGAGTGGGATTGCTGGATCAAATGGTAATTCTCTTTTGAGTTTTCTGAGGAATCTCCATACTGTTTTCCAGAGTGGCTGCACCAGTTTGCATTCCCACCACCAGTGTAATAGGGATCCTTTTTCTCCACACCCTCTCTAGCACGTGTTTGTAGACTTTTTGATGATGGCCATTCTGGCCGGTGTAAGGTGGTAACTCATAGTGGTTTTGATTTGCATTTCTCTAATGAGGAGCGATGTTGAACATCTTTTCATGTTTTTATTTGTCATCTGCATGTCTTCTTTGGAGAATTGTCTGCGTAGATCCTCTGCCCATTTTTTGATGGGGTTGTTTGTTTCTTTGGTATTGAGCTATAGGAGCTGTTTGTAAATTTTGGAGATTAATCCCTTGTCAGTTGAATCATTTGCAAATATTTTCTCCCATTCTGTGGGGTTTCTTTTCATTTTGTTTAGGGTTTCCTTTGCTGTGCAGAAACTTTGAAGTTTAATTAGGTCCCATTTGTTTATTTCTCTTTTTATTGTCCTTACTCTGACATATGGATCTGAGAAGATGTTGCTATCATTTATGTCAGAGAGTGTTTGGCCTATGTTTTCCTCTAAGAGTTTGATAGTATCTGGTCTTATATCTAGATCTTTAATCCATTTTGAGTTTATTTTTGTGCATGGTGTTAGGAAGTGTTCTAGTTTCATTTTTTTACATGTAGCTGTCCAGTTTTCCCAGCCCCACTTATTGAAGAGGCTGTCTTTTGTCCAATGTATATTCTTGCCTCCTTTGTCATAGATTAGTTGACTGTAGATGTGTGGATTTAATTCTGGGCTTTCTATCCTGTTCCACTGATCTGTATTTCTGTTTTTGTGCCAGTACCATACAGTTTTGATGACTGAAGCTTTGTAGTAGAGTCTGAAGTCAGGGAGCCTGATTCCTCCAGCTCCATTTTTCTTTTCCAGGATGTCTTTGGCTATTCTGGTTTTTTTGTTTTTCCAGACAAACTTTAAACTATTTT
>PVHT020000237.1:2003508-2014418 GCA_004024745.2 Catagonus wagneri | reverse complement strand
TTTAATTCTGGGCTTTCTATCCTGTTCCACTGATCTGTATTTCTGTTTTTGTGCCAGTACCATACAGTTTTGATGACTGAAGCTTTGTAGTAGAGTCTGAAGTCAGGGAGCCTGATTCCTCCAGCTCCATTTTTCTTTTCCAGGATGTCTTTGGCTATTCTGGTTTTTTTGTTTTTCCAGACAAACTTTAAACTATTTTATTCTAGTTCTGTGAAAAAGGTCCTTGATAATTTGATAGGGATTGCATTGAATGTGTAGATTGCCTTGGGTAGTATAGTCATTTTGATAGTATTGACTCTTCCAATCCAGGAGCATGGTATGTCTTTCCATCTATTCATGTCATCCTTGATTTCTTTCATCAGCACCTTATAATTTTCAGAGTACAGGACTTCTGTTTCTTTAGGCAGGTTTCTTCGTAAGTATTTGATTCTTTTTGATGTGATGGTAAATGAGATTGCTTCCCTAATTTCTCTTTCTGATCTTTCATTGTTAGTATGTAGAAATGCAGTTGATTTCTGTGTATTAATTTTGTATCCTGTGACTTTGCCACATTCATTGATGAGCTCTAACAGTTTTCTGGTAGAGTCTTTAGGATTCTCTAGGTATAGTATCATGTCGACTGCAAAAAGTGATAGTTTTACTTCTTCTTTCCCAATTTGGATTCCTTTTATTTCTTTTTCTTCTCTGATTGCTGTGGCTAGGACTTCCAGAACTATGTTGAATAGTAGTGGCAAGAGTGGACATCCCTGTCTTGTTCCTGATCTCAGTGGGAATTCTTTCAGCTTTTCACCATTGAGAATGATGTGATCTCTGGGTTTGTCATAGATGGCCTTGATTATGTTGAGGTAGGTTCCCCCTATGCCCACTTTCTGAAGGGTTTTTATTGGAAATGGGTGTTGGATTTTGTCAAAGGCTTTTTTTCTGCATCTATGGAGAAGATCATACGGTTTTTATTTTTCAGTTTGTTAACGTGGTGTATCACACTGATTTTTTGGGGGATATTGAAGAATCCTTGCATTGCTGGGATAAATCCCACTTGATCGTGATGTACAGTCCTTTTAATGTATTGTTGGATTTGGTTGGCTAGTATTTTGTGGAGAATTTTTGCATTTATGTTCATCAGTGAGATTGGCCTGTAATTTTCTTTTTTTGTGGTATCTTTGTCTGGTTTTGGTATCAGGGTGATGGTTGCCTCATAGAATGAGTTTGGGAGTGTCCCTTCCTCTGGAATTTTTTGGAAGAGTTTCAGAAGGATAGGTGTTAGCTCTTCTCTAAGTGTTTGATAGAATTCACCTGTGAAACCATCTGGTCCTGGACTTTTGTTTGTTGGAAGTTTTTAAATCACAGTTTCAATTTCAGAACTTGTGATTGGTCTATTCATATTTTCTATTTCATCTCGGTTTAGTCTTGGAAGATTGTACTTTTCTAAGAATTTGTCCATTTCTTCTAGATTTTCCATTTTATTGCCATTTAGTTGCAAATAGTAGTCTCTTCTGATCCTTTGTATTTCTGTGATGTCCGTTGTTACTTCTCCTTTTTCATTTCTAATTTTATTGATTTGTGTCCTCTCTCTTTTTTTCTTGATAAGTCTGGCTAAGGACTTATCAATTTTGTTGATGTTTTCAAAGAACCAGCTTTTAGTTTCATTGATCTTTTCTGTGGTTTTCTTCGTTACTATTTCATGGATTTCTTCCTTGATCTTTATGATTTCTTTTCTTCTACTAACTTTAGGTCTTGTCAGTTCTTCCCTCTCTAGCTGCTTTAGATGTAACGTTAGGTTTTTTTATGTGAGCTTTTTCTTGTTTGCTGAGGTAGACTTGTATTGCTATAAACTTTCCTCTTAGAACTGTTTTTGCTGCATCCCAGAGGTTTTGGAGTGTCGTATCTTTGTTGTCATTTGCTTCTAGTTATTTTTTAATTTCCTATTGGATTTCTTCAGTGATCCATTGGTTATTTAGTAGCGTGTTGTTTAGTCTCCACGTATGTATTTTTGGCCATTTTTTTCCTTGTTGTTGATTTCCAAGTGTATAGCATTTCCAGGTATATAGCATCTTCCAGGGAAGATGCTGGAAATGATTTCAATTTTCTTAAAGTTACCGAGGCTTGATTTGTAGCCCAGGATGTGATCAATCTTAGAGAATGTTCCATTTGCACTTGAGAAGAATGTGTATTCTGTTGCTTTTGCATGGAATGTCCTATAAATATCTATTAAGTCCATCTGATCTAATGCTTCATTCAGGGACTGTGTTTCCTTATTGGTGTTCTGTCTGGATGACCTGTCCATTGCTGTAAATGTGGTGTTAAAGTCCCCCACTATGATGATGTTATTGTTGATTTCTCCTTTTAAGGTTGTTAGCAGTTGCCTTATATATTGTGGTGCTCCTATGTTGGGTGCATAGATATTTAAAATTGTTATATCTTCTTCTTGGATTGATCCTTTGATCATTATGTAGTGCCCTTCCTTGTCTCTTAAAATGTTCTTTATTTTAAAGTCTATTTTGTCTGATATGAGTATTGCTACTCTGGCTTTCTTTTGATGCCCGTTTGCATGGACTATTTTCTTCCATCCTCTCACTTTCAATTTGTACGTGTCTCTAGAAGTGAAGTGGGTCTCTTGAAGACAACATATATATGGGTCTTGTTTTTGTGGATACATTCCACAAAGACTAGTCATTAGGCTAGTCTGTGTCTTTTGGTTGGGCATTCAGTCCACTAACATTTAACGTAATTATTGATATATATGTTCTTATTGCCCTTGTATTAACTGGGGTTTTTGCTGCTCTTTCTTTCTTTCCTTATTCTCTTGTTGTCTCCTCTCACAAGATGGCCATCTTTAATGTTGTATTTGGGTTGATTTTTCTTTTTTGTTTGTGTATCAATTGTAGATTTTTGGTTTGTGGTTACCCTGAAGTTTTGATATATGTGTCTATATATAGATGAGATTGTATTAAGTTGTTGGTTTCTTAATTTCACTTGCATCTCCAGTGACCTGCATTTGTGCTCTCTTCTCATGATTTCTGATTTTGGTAACATAATTGTGCAAGGATGATTTAGCATCTTTACTGTATGTATGCCTTTACTGGTGGGCCTTGTCATTTGTGGTGTTTTTGCTTCTGGTTGTGGCCTTTTCTTTTCTGCCTAGAGAAGTTCCTTTCGTATTTGTTGTAAAGCTGGTTTAGTGTTGCAGAAATTTCTTAGCTTTTGCTTATCTGTAAATGTTTTGATCTCTCTTTCAAATCTGAATGAGAGCCTTGCAGGGTAAAGCAATCTTGTTTGGAAGTTTTTTCCTTTCATCACATTTAGTATATCATGCCACTCCCTTCTCACCTGCAGAATTTCAGATGAAAAATCTGCTGATAACCTTATTGGGGTTTCCTTGTATGTCATTTGTTTCTTTTCCCTAGCTGCTTTCAAAATTTTATCTCTCTTTAATTTTGGTCATTTTGATTAATATGTGTCTCGGGGTGTTCTTCCTTGGGTTTATTTTATATGTTACTCATTGCGCTTACTGGATTTGACTGAGTGGTTCCCTTCCCATATTAGGGAAGTTTTCGGCTATTATCTCTTTGAATATTTGTTCTGTCCCCTTCTCTCTCTCTTCTCCCTTTGGCACCCCTATAATACGGATATTGGTGCGTTTAACATTATCCCAGAGTTCTCTGAGACTCAGCTCATTTCCTTTCAACTTTTTATCTCTTTTCTCTTCTGCATTAGTGATTTCCACTAATCTGTCCTCTACCTCACTGATTCGTTCTTCCGCCTCCTGTATTCTACTGTTGGCTGCTTCTAATGAAATTTTTATTTCAGTTATTGTATTTTGCATCTCTTCTTGTTTGATTTTTACAGCTTGTATTTCTTTGCTCAGTGTTTCCTGTAAATGATCAATCTTTGCCTCCAGCTTATTTCCAATGTCTTGCATCATCTTCAGCATCAATAGTCTAAAGTCTCTTTCTGGGAGGCTGATAATCTTCTCATCACTGAGCTGTTTTTCTGGGCTTTTCACTTTCTCCCTTATCTGGGTTATAGTTTTCTGTCTTTTCATTTTTATAGGTTTTTGGTGTGGTGACATTTTTGTAGACAATAGAGTTGTAGCCTCTCTTACTTCTGGTGTTTGCCTTCCCTGTGGCTAAAGTTGGCATGGAGGGGGCTTGCTGTAGGCTTCCTGATGGGAGGGAGTGATACCTGCTTACTGGTAGGTGGGGTTGATTCCTAGCCCTCTGATGGGTGGGGCTTTGTCTCTGGATGAGATTAGAGGCTGGCTATGTGCCTGAGGGGTCTTTAGGCAGCCTGTTTACTGATGGGTGGGGCTGAGATCCCACCTGGATTATTGTTTGGCCTGGGGCTTCTCAGCGCTGATGGGAGGGACCAGATTTTCCCAGAAATGGCCACCTCCAGAGAAATGCAGGCTGCTGAATGTTCCCGAGAGCTTCGCCTCCAATGTCCTTCCCCCACAACAAGCCACAGTCACCCCTGTTTTCCCAGGAGATCGTCCAAGAATTGCAGTCAGGTTCTACCCGGATTCCTATGGAGACTGCTTTGCCCTGGGACCCAGTGCACGTGAAAGTCTGTGTGTGCCTTTCAAGGATGGGGTCTCTGTTTCCCCCAGTCCTGTGGATCTCCTGCACACAAGCCCCACTGGCCTTCAATGCCAGATGCTCCAGGGGCTCTTTCTCCCTGTGCCCAATCCCCAGGCATGGGGATTTGACGTGGGGCTCAGAACTCTTAGTAATGTAGCTGAGTGTCTCTGTGATGCAATTACTTTCCAGTCTGTGGGGCTTCCCACCCGGGAGGTATGGGGTTGCTTCTATTGCATAATCAGCGCTCCTACCTCTTGATGTGGTCTCCTCTTTGTCTTCTGGAGCAGAATATCTTTTTGGAAGTTTCCAGTCCATTTGGTTGACGGTTGCTCGGCATTTGGTTGTAGTTTTGCTGTTTTTTTGGGAGAGAAGTTGAGCTCCAGTCCTTCTCTTCCGCCATCTTAATCCAGTCTCTGGTCTTGAATCTCTCTTTAACCCCAAATAAATCATCCACATGTATTTGCTGGCTGCTTACCATACTTCTGGTACTGTTTCAGATGATGGGAATACTGACAAGTGCCTGCCTTGCTGGAGCTTATATTCCATGTGGAGGGACAGACACGTGAATAAGTAATTTAGCATACCAGTAAGTGCCATAAGGGGAAATAAAACAAATAAAGCAAGTGACAAAGAGCCCTGTTTTTGATAAGGCCATCAGGGAGGGACTTTCCAAAAAGGTGACATTTAAGCAGAGACTGGCACATAAAGGTTGGATGAGCAGCAGGGTTTCTGAGAGAAGTGTCCTAAGCAGAGGGCATGGCTAGTGCTAAAGCCCTGTGGTGCAGGCATCCTCGGGCTGTTTAATGCACAGTGAGGAAGTTTATATGGCTGGAACCTGGCTTATTGAATGGAGCGGGGTAGGAAGTTATTTTAAAGTTGTAGGAAGGGGCTGGCACACAGAGGGGCTCGTAGGGCGTGGAGAGGCTTTGGGGTTTATTCAGTATGCAATGAGAAAGTCCAGGGGTGTTTGAACAAGGAGTATAGCGTGTCTGCATTTATTCTGAATAACTCTGGCTCCTGAGTGGAGAATTGATTGCTGGGTTGTCAAGGTAGAAATAAGGGTACAGAGACAAGGCAGACGAGATAGTCCAAGTGAGACGGAGGGAATTAAAGTAGCCGAGCTGGGGAGAGACACTTGGATTTGGGATCTGTTTTGGAGGTAATGCTGGTGGGATCTGATGGCAAAGTAGCTGCACTGTCCGGGAAGGAAAAGTGATTCAAGGATGCCTTTGAGATTTTGGACTCAGCAATTTGGAGCATAGAGGAAGGAAGATGGGTGACCAGGCACATTGCGAACCAGGAATAAACAAAAACAGAAAGCAGGAGCGCTTGTTGGTTAAAAGCCAGGAGAAGAGAAATCGTTTATAAGAGTGTCAGCTGTGTCAGATGCTCTGGGGAGGTGGCGGGAGATGCAGGCTAAGAACTGGTGGCTGGATTCGGGTGCAAGATGGTTATTAGCAGTACTCCCGAGAGGCTGTAGGGGGAAAAAGGTGAAGGTGCACAGGACCATGTGTAGATGGGAGCAGGGGAAGTGATTCCGGATAGAGTGTTCTTCTGAGATGTTTGAAAGAAGAGAAATGGAATGGGTGCTGGGTATAGAATCAAGGGAGAATATTTTTTTTTTTTTCTAATTCGTAAGGTAGTAGAGCTGGGTAGGCTGGTGTGTGTGCGCTGATGGACCAGTCCACTAGGGAGGGAGAACTTGATTTAGGAGAGAGAGGGCCAGCTGCAGGATGCTTTTGGGTAGGTGGAGATGGGGTCCAGTGCATAGTGCAGGGGAGGGGACAGTCCCCCCAAGCACAGGGAGGGAAGGCAGAGGAGTGGGTACAGAGGCAAGTTTGGGGGGTTGGTACCAGGGAGAAGCAGAAGTTTTATTCTCATTACTTTTATTTTCTCGGTGACATTGAGAAGCAAGCCTACTTGCTAACAGTAGGGAAGGGCCATGTATGTCACTGTCCAGGGGCAAAAAGAGAAAGTTTGAAGAGCAGTTCAGTGAGCGGCTTGGGCAGAATTGCTGAGCAGCACCTTCTGTCTGGAACCTTGAACTTCACAGCCTCTCATAAGCACGGAGCCTGACTTGTCAGTCTCTGGGGGTCTTCTTGGTTTATACGTGGGTACATTCCTTGTCTTGCTGACTCCTAAGACTCAGATGCCAGAGGAATATTAAGCTGGAAGATAATGACCTTATTTTTAATATAATCCTCTTCGCTATCTAGTTCTGTTTATGATCCAAAGCCTTGCTTTGTTTACAGAAGAATCAGAAGTAACTCCAGAGCTGTGCTTTAGTAGATGCTAATGATGGTAGGTCTCAGGTGAGGAAATAGCCTAAAGTGTTGATAATGATATTCCATCCTTCTTCCGTTGTTAAGACTTAGCCTTTGGTAATGAGAACCATCATTTGTAGGTATATTCGTAAGTCTTGCCCAAAGGAACATTTTTCCTTTTTGTTGGTTTATCCTGTGTACAACACACACACACACACACACACACACACACACACACACACACACACACACTCACATACTCACACACTCACACACACACAATGGCTAATTTCACTGCTTATATATCAACCTGTTCCTTTCTGTTGTTACCTTTCCCAGATTGCCCATTCTGGGATATGAATTCCAATGGTCATTAGGTTTCTTTTCAAAGACTTTCTTCTAAGAGCTTTGTATAAATCAGTAACTTTTTCATTCATCTTGTTAAGGTGTGAGTGGCGTGGTGTTAGCCCCTGCAGAGTCACAGAGTCATATTTAATAATAATTAATAACACCTGGTGTCTGCCCAGCACCTCATAGTTTACAGAGAGTGCTCCCGTACTCTGTGTGCAGGCTTTATCAAAGGGAACGTGTAGAGGTGGCCTCACACAGCCTCACAGAGTTGTGATAGGATTTTAATAAGAATTTCCGTCTTCTCTCTCCTAATTCAATACCCTTCCTAATACGTAACCCTACTTCTTTGTAAAGACAGAGCTGTGCGCTTATAGAAATGCATTTTAAAAAGTAATTTGGAATCGTGGTCCTTGTTCTTGGTTGGGTTCCCCGGGAAACACTCTGAGCCTGGTGAATTTTATTGCATAGGAGGTTTGTTGGAGAGTGTCCAAGAGAGAACAATAGATGTGGAGAGTGAGAAGAGGCAGGACTGGGCGGAGGAACAAATTGAGCCGCTATGCAGCTGCAACAGAGGACTCCCGCAGGGACATTTGGGTCTGGGATGACCATTTAGCATTGTCCCAGTTGAGGCAAGGATTATGGGATATAGGTCAGGCTGTCCCCTGGGAGGAACAACGCCCCCCCCCCAGTGAGGTGACCTCCTTCTTGGAGAGGGACTCAGCTGTGAGCTGAGTGTATGAAGAGCCAGCGCTAGAATGAGGCAATGCCATTTCAGCAGCACGGAGAGACCTCGAGATCATTGCACTAAGTGAAGTAAGTCAGACAAAAGTCAAGTACCAGATGATATCACTTATATGTGGAATCTAAAAAAAAAAAAAAAAAGGGATACAAAGGAACTTATTTAAAAAACAGAAACAGACTTACAGGCATAGAAGAACCAACTTATAGTTACCAAAGAGGAAAGGTGGAGGTGGGGGATAAATTAGGAATTTGGGGTTAACAGATCCATACTACCATATGTAAAGTAGATAATCAACAAGGACCTACTGTGTAGCACAGGGAACTGTATTACGTATCTTGTAATAACCTATAAAGGAAAAAAAATCTGAAAATATGGATAAACATATATATATGTGCAGATACATATATGTGTATGTGTAACTGAATCACTCTGATGTACACCTGAAACATTGTCAGTCAACCCTACTTCAACTGAAGAAAAGAGTCTGGATTTTGAGCTGCTGAGAGAATGATTGCCTCAGCCCATCACAGATCCAAGGGAGCAGGATGCGGGGTGGGGGGGGGGGACGGGGCACATCCCTTCTGACAGCATCGTTTTGACTGCTTAACTCAGCACCTGCTTTTTGTTTTCTCTTGTCTTTTTAGAGCTTCACCTGCGACATACGAAAGTTCCCAGTCTAGGGGTTGAATTGGAGCTGTAGCCACTGCCCCACACCACAGCCACAGCCACAGCCACAGCCACTCGGGATCTGAGCCATATCTGTAGCCTGTACATTGCTCACGGCAATGTTGGATCCTTACCTCACCAAGCAAGGTCAGGGATCGAACCCACGTCCTCTTGTCCTCATGGATACTAATTAGGTTCATTAACCACTGAGTCACGACGGGAACTCCCAACCCCTGATTTTTGAACTAAGGCCAGAGCATAATCACCCACACACCAATATCCTTAAGTCCGCTCATTCACTTTTTCTTGTAACAATTCACCACGTACCAAGCACTGTTCTGGGTACCAGGGCTTAGGCTCACGTGTCGCTAACCTCCACGTTTCTGTCTTTGCACTTTGTGGTCTGACCTCTCTGCTGCTCCAAATTCGGGCGATCGGAGTACAGGCTAATTACTTTCTTTGGCTGTCTCAGAACTAGCTACGGAGAATGGAAACCTAAAATGTTAATGCTGACCTTTCCTTCAGGTTTCTGTTTGCCGTGAGCTACTGCCACGCCAAATATTCTCCTTTTGGAATCTGAGTAATTAAAACTGGAAACCTAAACACAAGGTAATAAAAATTTCAGGCTGTTATTTCTAGCCGAATATTGTAGTCAGAGATAACACCGGAGTCTGATCCTCAACAGGATGGATATTTCTTCTACGTATTGATCTAATTTGTTGGTGAAGATACTGAACTGAACAGAATCAAGGACAGAAATTGGTGTTGGTCTGAAAATAACCTCTTCGCAGATCAGTTGAGAACCACAGTTTTATTTGCGAGCTAGGGGTGTAAAAGCTGGAGGCCTTTCGTAGTTCATACTGCTGGAAAGCACCCTTTCCGAATACGGACTGAGCTTCCTGAACCGCTGATCCACGTCCTCTCTTCTGCGGTCACTGATAAGCCGAGCACCCCAGGCTGTTGGTTGCTGTGGATGTGCTTTCTTTAAACCGCCCTAGTTGACATCTCCACATAGCAGTTGTCTATATATAATTTGTTTACTCTTTTGGCTTCCAGAAAGAGACTTGGGGCCCTGTAACAGATTTTAGGAAATCTTCTGTTGTTAATTGTTCGTATGTATCCAATCAACTCAGATAAGAGCTGTGTCAATGCATGTTTCCCCAACACCTGGCTTTTGGTGACCTTAGCCGTCACCGTCATGTGTCATGGACAGTAAGATGTTAAAATTGTGAAAGAGATTTGAACCCATTTTGAGCATGGTTACGAATCTTTGCTTTTGGACACTTAATATTTCGCCTTGACTTTCCACGTGAATTTGGCTCACCAAGTCATGTAGCCGAAATTTCACGGCACTGGTAAGAACTTATCTGCCTTCCAAGCAGTGGAGCAGTGGCAGGAAATGATAAATTACCAGTGATGGTTCTTCCCTGTACCTAGAAATCTTGCAAATAGTACCTTCCTAATGAATGTACCAGGAAAAACAATTATATTGTTTTCCAGTGCTTATTGTCAATGCCTTCTAGAATCTCACAGTTAGACCTTTCTACCACATGTAGCACTGGGAATGAATGCCAGTGAATTGTATGGATCACTTTGCTGTGCTGGATTTCATTGTATGTGACCTTAGGAATCTTCTTTGAAATGGAATTCCCTCCAAAAAAACAGAACTTTTCATCATTCTCCATAAACTTTCATATTAGGTTGGAAGATGATGGCATTTTCTAGAACTATTTGATCTGGACCTTTGCTTGCTTTTGTTTATTAGGTGACACTGTTGGGCCTTTTGCCTTTACTTTCCGTTGAGTTATCACTGGTAATACACAGACTGAATGTTTCCAAAATAGGAAGAAAGAAAACTCATGCGGTGCTAAAATGTATTAGCCTTGACTGAGCTGCAGCCTCCCTCTGGCTCCTCTCATCTTTGTTCTGAAAACTGCTTTAACATCTCTTTTCTTTGGAGTTCCCGTCGTGGCTCAGTGGTTATCGAATCCGACTAGGAACCATGAGGTTGCGGGTTCGATCCCTGGCCTCGCTCAGTGGGTTAAGGACCCGGCGTTGCCGTGAGCTATGGTGTAGGTTGCAGACGCGGCTCGGATCCCGCGTGGCTGTGGCTGTGGCGAAGGCCGGCGGCTACAGCTCCTGTTAGACCCCTAGCCTGGGAACCTCCATATGCCGCGGGTGCGGCCCTAGATAAGGCAAAAAGACAAAAACAAATCTCTTTCCTTTTATTCTTGGATTTCTCTTTCTTACACGTATGCTTTTCTATTCATCACATGCCGGACGCTGATGATTGGAAAGATAAAAAGAAAC
>PVHT020000237.1:1973191-1999445 GCA_004024745.2 Catagonus wagneri | reverse complement strand
CTGGATAGATGCCCAGGAGTGGGATTGCTGGATCAAATGGTAATTCTATTTTGAGTTTTCTGAGGAATCTCCATACTGTTTTCCACAGTGGCTGCACCAATTCGCATTCCCACGAGCAGTGTAATAGGGATCCTTTTTCTCCACACCCTCTCCAGCACTTGTTGTTTGTAGACTTTTTGATGATGGATATTCTGGCCGGTGTAAGGTGGTACCTCACAGTGGTTTTGATTTGCGTTTCTCTAATGAGGAGTGATGTTGAACATCTTTTCATGTTTTTACTTGCCATCTGCATGTCTTCTTTGGAGAATTGTCTGCCTAGATCCTCTGCCCATTTTTGGATGGGGCTGTTTGTTGCTTTGGTGTTGAGCTGTAGGAGGCTGAACGTTCGCTTCTTTTCATGACTTGGTTTCTTAGAGTCTAAGGATGATCAAAGACTCAGAGAACTCCCTTTGTCTAGAAAAACTCGGGTCTCTTGTCAGGTTTCATTATTTTCTTCAAGTGGGAAGTCATTGCTTGTGGAAGTGGATCCTGCCCTGAGGAATGTACAGCTCCTCTGAGTCCTAAACACCCTTGGTTTCTGTCGCCATGTGCATAATTGGTAGGAGGTTTTCGTGTCACTCCCCTTTTCCCAACTGTGACACCTCGAGGGCAGGTACTGTGTCTTAGTATTGTATGACCCACTCCTGGCACTGGAGTTGGCCCGGCCCCAAGAAAATCCTTAAAACTTGTTTGCTGAGTGGTTAAGTGAATGACCGGTATGTAGACCTGAAAACTATTTGGACACAGTCCCTTGTATATACAACACACGTTTGCCAAATGAAAGTAAATACCACACGAGTTGTTATTCAAGGTTATTAATGCCAGCATACTTAAGAGCATTAACAAGAAAAATGCCTTGTCCTTGGTGTTGTCTTCATAGGTAGTCTTAGACCATCAGAATGAACAACAGAATCTGACCTGTTGTTTGAAACCCAGATTGGTAGAGGACCTGCTAGTTTCCGGAAAGCACCCTTCCAAAATACTGTCCTCGCATAGAACATGATGAAAAGTACACAGTTACTTTTATCGTATGGGTGACGTTTTAAATTAACTGTGAAATGGACTTGGTTTAGCTCAGGCCATGCAGTGCAAAACCCTAGGATCATTTTTAATCACAAGAACCAGGGGCTATGGAACCTTGGATGGACTCAGGCATGGTGCGGTTAAGTATAAGGTTCCCAGGGTGTGGTGTCTGCTCTTGAATGTCAAGATGCCCGTTAATTTCCCCTCCTGGTTCTAGGTGAACAGTGGGCAGGTAACAATGACAGGGTGTTGTCAAATGGGACCTGTGGCACACAGGGGGGAAAAATTGGATTGAAATACTGCCAGCTCATTCTGTTTAATTATCGTCAGCCATCAAGTTAGAATTTTAGTGCCCTGACAACCCTGGCACATTCGGAACTAATGAGGTAAAATGGAAAGATTTCACTTCCGTCCTCCCTGAGGGCTTTCCTTGCTTCCTGTCCTCCACGACTTCCCCTCCTTGATTTTTCCCTCCAGCCCTTTATCCTAGCATCCCCTTGACTTTCTGAAAAGTGTTAACACTGGCTGGGAAAGCAGGTAGCATTTATTTTTCTGCCTGTCGTTATTTCCCTGATATCAGCAAGGTACCTATCTAAAAGGAAACTCAGAACTGTTTCTTTTTTTCCCCTTTTCTCTTGTTTTTTAAAATTTTTTAAATTAAAAGAGATTTTATTTTATTGTTTTTGTCTTTTTAAGGCCACACCCATGGCATATGGAGGTTCCCAGGCTAGGGGTCAGATTGGAGCTGCACCTGCTGGCCTATGCACAACCACAGCAACGCGGGATCTGAGCCACATCTGCAGCCTACACCACAGCTCATGGCAACACCAGATTCCTTAACCCACTGGCCGAGGCCCGGGATCGAACCTGTGTCCTCATGGATGCTACATTCGTTTCCGCTGAGCCATGACAGGAACTCCAAGAGATTATATTTTTAGAGCAGTTTCAGGTTTGCAGAAAAATTAAGTGAAAGTACAGAAAGTTCCATACAGCCCCTCAACGTCCCCCCAGCCTCCAGCACACATAGTTTCTCCTGCTGTTGACATCTTGGCGTTAGTGTGGTACAGTTGATGAGGCAACACGAACACATTCTTATTAACTGACGTCCATACATTACGTTTGGATTCATTCTTGTGTTCTATGGTTTTATGGGTTGTCGCAGGGGTGTGACATTGTCCGCTACAACAGTATCAGACAGAATAGTTTCCCTGCCTTAAGTACCCACTGTGCTTCACCTGTTTATCAGTCCCTCCTTCCAAACTCCTGGCAACCACTGACCTTTTCTCTCTCTCCCTAGTTTTGTCTTTTCTGGATGTCACAGAGTTGGAATCGTGCCGTATGCGGCCTTTTCAGACTGGCTTCTTTCTTGACAGCATCCACTGCCGTTTCCTCCGTGGTCTTTTGCGGCTTGAAAACTCATTTCTCTTTGTTGCTGAATAGTATTCTATTGTATGATAACCACTTTGTCGATCCTTTCACCTGTTAAAGGACATCTTGTTTGCTTTGAAGTTCTGGCAGTTATGAATAAGGATGCTGTGAACATTCATGGGCAGATGTTGGTGGGGACATAATTTTCAACTCATTTTGGTAAATACCAAGCAGCACCATTGTTGAATTACGTGATAAGCTGATCTGTTTTCCAAATTGGCTCTACCATTTTGCATCCTCATCGGCAATGAGAGAGAGCTCTCGTTGCTCCATGTTTTCACCAGCGTTTGGGGTGGTTGTTTTTTTTTTCAATTTTAGCTATTCCAGTAGATGTGTACTAGTATCACACTGTTGTTGTCACTTGAAATTCCCTGGAGTTCCCATTGTGGCTCGGTGGAAACGAATCTGACTAGCATCCATGAGCATGCAGGTTCGATCTCTGGCCTCGCTCAGTGGGTTGAGGATCTGGCGTTGCCATGAGCTGTGTGTGGTGTAAGTCACAGACATGGCTCGGATCTGGTGTTGCTGGCTGTGGCGTAGGCCGGCAGGTACAGCTCCAATTTGACCCCTAGCTTGGGAACCTCCAGATGCTGCAGGTACAGCCCTAAAAAAAAGGACAAAAAAAAGAAAGAAAGAAATTCCCTAATGACATATGGCACTGAGCACAGTTTTCACATGCTATTTGTCATCTATACATCTTGTTAGGTGAGATGTCAGTTCAGATCTTTCACCCACTCTCTTATGGTTGAGTTTTAAGGGTTCTTTACATGTTTTGAATTCCAGTCTTTTATCAGATACATCTTTACTAAGTATTTTTCCCTAGTCTGTCTTGTCTTTTCGTTTTCTTAACAGTGTCTTTACAGAGCAGAAGTTTTAATTTTAATTTTGAGTCCAACTCATCGTCTTATTTTTTTCATGAATCATGCTTTTTACCATTGTATCTAAAATGTCATTGCCAGGCACATACTTACCTGGCTTTTCTTCTCTGTTATTTTCTAGGGAACAGTTTCATTGTCAGACCATTGGTTTCTTAAGACTGCATATAAATTGATAGAAAGATAGCAAGTATTTGACAAACTGTATTGATTATGTCAGTAACCTAAAATTAAGTCTTAAGGGAATGTCAAGTTTTAAAAAAATGTATCTCTGAATAGTAGTAACATAAAATACATTCATACTAAGATGACCTATATTTTTGATGGTTTACCCTATTGTTCAAAATGTATTTCTATTTTATGAATTTAACCTGTGGTTATATGTTGTTTTCAGAAAGTGACACCTTTTTATTTAGCCTTGACAGACCTTTGCAATTCTAACATTTGTGTGTATAAGTTTAAAAGGCTTAAAATACAGTCTTTGTAAATCCTTGCCATTTCTGAGGAGCTTTTCTCTAAGGTCTCACACTTTTAATGACTTCATTCAAGATAGTTGTTTGTGAGTTGAATAGTTGAAGAGCCCCATTTAGTTGCAGTTCTGTTTGAACAGGGAATTGCACTATAATTGCTCATGTGTCAGATAATTAAATCATTTTTTTAAATAAATGCTGAGCTTTTAGCCCTTTCTTTCCATAGTGATACCTTGTTGAACACATCACAGAATCTTGCAGGGAATGAATTAGCTGCTATCAGTTTTCTCCCTTTTTATAAATCCCATTAACAGTTTCATGTGGATTTTGTGGCAGAGGTGGCTCTTCCTTGCTTTGCTCTGAGGTCTTAGCTTATATCATAAGGTAGCCAGCTGTGATTCCTTGCAGGTGTGCTTGATTCTTTTATTTACATGCTTTGGTTTAGGCTCTGGCCTTTAGAAGCTTTGGCACAATACGTTGTCTGCTATGAATGTCGCCATATTTGGTCTGCGCAAAGTGACTTGAGGCTTCATGAATGACCAGTAGGTGTTGATATAGAATTAGAGAAAAATCGATGAATTTAAATAAGGCTTACAGGAGTGAATACAGGATGGATTTGCAGATATTACGTGTTCCACTGGCCCTGACTGTAATCTTCGTGATAAACCGGGCAGGTCGGAGCCTCGATCTTTTTCTTTGCAGAGAGCCTTCACATACTGTATTGCAAAAAATCAAGGGCAAGAAAACTCGCCGAGTAATCAAAGTGATCCAAAACATCTGTCATGTCCTGAATAGAGGTATTTACCAAGAATAATTAAACATTAAAATAAATGGCATGGGAATACCTATCCTAGCAAAAGCTACCAGGTTAATGAGAACAAATGTTAACCTGAAACTAGTATTTAGGAAACACTATCAAAAGTCTGTGGGAAACATTTTGAGAATCCTGTGCATCTGACATAATAAACTTATACCTCAAGTGGGAACGTGGGTTTTATGTTTATTTCTGTTAAATGTCAGTCTGCTCTTCAGCTCCATATGGTAAATTCTGATGCGGTGGTTTCAATAGCAAAACAAGCGATGTGATTGTCAGCAGCGATTCTGATCAAAGCCAGTCACGCTCTTTTGCTCTCTGTCCTGCCCCGTAGTGATGACTGCCCTGCTGACAAGTTTATTGTGGCATTTCTTTGTGAAATAAGAAGCATTCGGTTGTGAATTCTGTGACTCCTAAACTCCAGAGGTGGTTAGAACAAACCTGTCAGCGGTTCTGATAAGCTTGATCCTCTGTCTCTAAGGCCCTCGGAATCTGGCCTGTTGAAAAGGAAAGCGAATAGTGTGTCCCCATTCCCTTAAACGTGACCCCACCTCTGCCAGGTACGCTCATGAAAATGTGTGTGGCTTGACTCCCAGTGTCTGAGTCCCATGGCCATGCTCCTTTGTCCCAGCCTGGAATTGCTGACCTTGGCTTTCCTTCCCAAGGACCCAGATTTTCCCCAGTTCTTGGGTAGCTCTGGACATGGGACGTGTAACTGCATTGTCATTCTTGGTCAGCCTGTCACCGGTTTCTGCGCTCAACCTCTCTGAGCTCGGTGTTGAGAGACTCCACCCTC
The DNA here is from genome assembly GCA_004024745.2 of Catagonus wagneri. Classification (NCBI taxonomy): domain Eukaryota; kingdom Metazoa; phylum Chordata; class Mammalia; order Artiodactyla; family Tayassuidae; genus Catagonus; species Catagonus wagneri. The sequence goes on along the minus strand of PVHT020000237.1, from coordinate 1,994,000 downwards.
TGTGTGGCCCGCGTTTGATGAGGAGGAGGAGGAGACAGGCAGAAGAGAGGCTCTCAAGAGAAGCCTGGGGTGAACTCTACGGGCTCCATTTAGTAGTGTGACATTTCAGGGCGTGTTACCTAATCTTCCTGAGACTCGATGTCCTCATTTTAGAAATAGTAACAATGAAAGCCACCTCTTAAGACTGTGACGAAGATCAAACAACACTATAAAGTGGTACAGTGTTTATGTTAAATAAGTTCTCTTCTTTTTCTCCTTGTGTCCTCCTCCGCCTTCCTCACTCCCCTCCTCTTCCTCTGCCTCTTCCCCTTCTTCTGCGTGTCCCATAATCATTGTTATCATTTTCCTCTTCACCCAGATTTATTCCACCCAGGCCTAAAGGCTTGTAACACGACTCAAGATTGTACGTCTTTAAATATAGCATGGCTTAGATCATGCTCCCAGAATATACACGTCTGAAAGGTCAGTTCTGGCAAAGCTGGCTTTGCTAGAAGTAAAGGTAGGACTCTTAATAGAAAAGGAAGGATGGGAGCTCCCGTTGTGGCACAGCGGAAACAAATCCGACTAGTATCCACGAGGACGCAGGTTCAATCCCTGACCTTGCTCATTGGGTTAAGGATCCGGCATTGCTATGAGCTGTGGTGTAGGTTGCAGATGTGGCTTGGATCCCGTGTGGCTGTGGCGTAGGCCGGCAGCTACAGCTCTTACTTGACCCCTAGCCTTGAAACTTCCATATGCCACGGGTGCAGCCCTAAAAAGCAAAAAAAAAAAAAAAAAAAAAGAAAAGAAAAAGGAAGGACTTTCCACCTACTCACCTACTCCTCCTCTCACTGCCGTTTCCTAGAACCACCAGAACCACCAGGCTCAGGCTCAGGCTCAGAGCAGCCGTGCCAGGATGAGTGCTTCTAGCTCAGTCCAGCAGAAAATAGTTTTGCACCTGGGGACCCACAAAGTTTGCATCCTCGTTAACCTCAGATTCTGACAGCCTGTGCTTTCACTGGCCTCAGCACAACTCCGGAACACCCCTGGGCTTGTACCGGGAAAAAATTGTGCCAGAGAGCTCCCGCCGAGGGACCTTCCTCTCGGAGTGGGTCCGCAAAGGTCTCTGGTCTTTCTCTGATCGAATGACTGATGGTCTTGAGGAAATCACGTGGCTGGCCTTCACATCGTATCTCTGACTCTGCAGAACATTTTTCAAAAGTTCTTAAAAGCTCTAGGCATTTTCTGTTCAACAGCCTTTAAGAACTTTGGCTTTCAGTGTTTCAGATAATTCAATTCCATATATAGGATAGCTGAGCTTGGTCTGTTTCCTGACTCTGCTTATTACTTGCGTGAAATATATATTTTAGAAACTATATTTTATGTATATTCTTTTAGCACATATATACTTTAGAAGTTTCTTAAAGGTAAAAGAGTACACTTGTGGACTGGTTGCTAGAAGATTTTGGGTTTGTTGAAGATGAATGGTGTTAATTTATGCACTCCATAGCATAAATTTGCATAATGAGTTCAAACAGTCCTCACTTCAAGTGTAGAAGACAAAATTAATTAGTATGACCCATTGGCATTTTATTTCAAACATAAAATCCAGAGCATGCAATGTGAAATATATAATGGATTTCTCAACCAATTAATTTAATCTCTTTCTGGTTTATGAGGCATTTAGACAAACAGAAGTAGGGAAAAGAGGTTAATGGAGGCCAGGGTGAAGCCTGAGAGGGGATTCAGGGCAGGGCTCATCTTTTGGCCAGGAAGAAGTAATCGGTAGTATAATTTTCTCTGGGCTGAGGATTGCCAGTCCACTCTGCCATTTCTTTCCTATTTCTGTACCTAAATATATATCAGAGCTTTATCACTGTCTTCGTCTGTTAGGGCTGCTGTAATAGAATACCATAACCCGATGATTTAAAAAATAGAGATCTATTTTCTTTCAGTGCTGGAGGTTGGAAAGTCTGTGATCCAGGTGCTGGCTGATATGGTTTTTGGCGAGAGCTCTTTTCCTGGCTTGCGGGCGGCTGTATACATGCTGTGTCCTCAAAGGGAGAGAGAGGAGGAGGAAGGGGACAGAGAGAGAGGGGAGGGGGGCACTAATCTCATTGAAAGGACCCCACACTCATGACCTCATCTAACAGTGATTCCCTCCCGAAGCGGGTCAGCCTCACATCTGGGCTTCGGGCTCCAACGTGTGAATTCAGGGGGCACACAGTCTATGACAGTCAGGTCAGCCCAGATTTCAGACATATTAAAGCTCAAGTGCTTCTTAGAAGTTTAGCCCTTTTAGTTAGTTTTTAGTCGTGAGTACCAGAGTGCCCAGAGGATCTGAGAGTATGTTTTGATAGAAGGAGTGGCAGAGCAATGACTGAGAAAACTAGGATAAGAAATGTAGGCTATAGAGTAGGGGAAATAAATTTGTCCCCATCAACTGAGCAATACTACTGCTAGAAATTAGAAAGCACATTGAGGAGTTCCCGTTGTGGTGCAGCAGAAACAAATCCAACTAGGAGCCATGAGGTTACGGGTTCGATCCCTGGCCTCACTCAGTGGGTTAACGATCCGGTGTTACTGTGGCGAAGGCCGGCAGCTACAGCTCCTGTTAGACCCCTAGCCTGGGAACCTCCATATGCCGTGGGTGCGGCCCTGAAAAGACAAAAGACAAAAAAAAAAAGAAAAAGAAAAAGAAAAAGAAAAAAGAAAGCACATTGAATCCGCCTGGGTAGGGGCAAAGAGAAAAGCAGTTTTGTTTGCTGGGTCTATGCATTGCTTGCGGAAAGGTTAAAACATGGATGGTTTTGACATAGTGAATCTGGTATTAAGGAAATTCAACTTCTTGGTTCCACGGAGAACAAAACAGCAATGTTCACTACTGACATGGGGTTATTTAAATTTTAATCAAAATTAAATAGCGTTAAAATCTCAGTTCCTCGGTCACGGTGGCCATTCCAAATGCTCAGTATGACACGTGGCTAGTTGGCACCTACGTAGGACAGTGTAGAAAGGTCTGTTGGACGTTGCTGCTCTAGAGACTTCTGAAGCCCAGATAAGGCAGAGAGATTACCCTGATGCTTGTTAAATAAACACACACATAAACAAGTACACATACCATGATGAGCCACAGGGATTCTGACTGCTTAATATGCCTGGCGCCCATGCTGGAAATGGATTGCAGCAATAGATATCATTTGGGGGAGGGTTGATTACTTATCTACATTTCTCTCCCCTTTTCCTATTTGATACTAATTTATATATTCTTTTTTTTTTTTTTTCTTTTTAGGGCTGCACCCACAGTATATGGAGGTTCCCAGTGTAGGGGTTGAATCTGAGCCACAGCCTCTGGCCTACACCACAGCCACAGCAATACCAGATCCGAGCCTTGTCTGTGACCTGTACCACAGTTCACAACAATGCCGGATCCTTAACCCACTGAGTAAGGCCAGGGATCGAACCCGCGTCCTCATGGATACTAGTCAGATTTGTTTCTGCTGAGCCATGCTAGGAACTCCTATATATATATATATATATATATATATATATATATACACACATATATATATATATATATAGTTTTTTTTTTTAATTCACAGAGAACATCATAGAGAATATTCAGTGAACTGTCATTAAAATCAGTTGCCCCAGGTAGCTTGCATTTCTTATTTTCAGCTCTGAAACACACACACACACACACACAAACACATATACACATACTTGTTCTGTTCATATATCTTGCTCGTTCATACATTTATATAACTATGTATACATATACACACACACGTCTGTATTTAAGATGCATAGGTTTAAAGATTAATAGTAAAGTGGACATTCAGCTACCTCCCATCCAGATTAAGAAGCAGAACAAGTACCTCCCCTCCCCCGTCGCCCACCACGCTCAGTAAACTGATTTTGTATTTGCCATTCTCTTCATAGAGGTATAGTTAGCGCCAACATACGCATCCCCAGTTCAGAGTGGCTTTGAAAAACCGAGTAGCAATCCTACACCTCCCTGTGTAGACAAGGTGATCCTTTCACTTTTAGATGAAGGCTCTCAAAGGAGCTGAAAAGAAAGTCTCAGGATTATTGTCTGGCTTCAGCTCTCCCAAGAGAGCATAGGAGCCCATTCTTAGAAGAGTTAGTGGACAAGGTTAGGATTTGGCATAATGTTAGTGTAGGTTCTCGCTCTCAAGTGGAACTATGGTTAGAGGGAACGGACTTTGAATTTGTCTGCTTCACCATGACATAACTCTTGCTCTCGAGAACAGGTTAAGACAGAGCACATCTGCGGGTGATAAAGAAACTGGTTCAGACTCACTTAGACATTCTATTCTTGGGTGGAAAAATAACTCTCCAGTGATTATGAGACTCTTAATGATGACAGCTCTCTATGTGTCTTCCCGGCCAATACACCTGTCATCCTAGAATCTTCTAGCCCCATCCCCTTGGGGGTTCTTTTTTCTTTCTTCATCTCTTCTTTGTTGGATTCTCCATTTGCTATTTCCCATGCATTCCTTATTCTTGGTGCAAGTCTTGCAGTAACTTTTTAGTAGAGGGTTTGTCCTTTATTCAGTTCTTAGACTTGATTGATAGTCTGGATTAGGTGTAAAAGTCTTTGAATTCTGAAAGTATTGTTTCATTGCTGCCCTGACTGTACGGTTGCCTTTGAGACGTTGAGAACCATCTAATCCCTGAGCCTCTCTATGCCATCTAGTTTTTTTCTCTTTGGAAACTTGTGCGTACTTTTCTTTGGTTCCAATACTCTTAAATTTCAAAACAAAATATCTTCCCATTGTTATTTTGTTATTGTGCTTGTTGGGCTATTTAAATTTGGAAACCGAAGGTCTTCAGTTCTAAGAAATAGTCTTGATTTTTCCTTTGTCTCTACTAATCAGTCCTCTCTATTTTTCTCTGGAATTTTTGGAACTCCTATTATTGGGATATTGGGCCACTGGGCCAGTCTTATTTTTCTTACCTTTCCTCTCTTATTTTATGCCTCTTTTTATTTTTGCTCTTCTTTTGTGGAGATTTTCTCAACTTCATCTTCTAACCTTTCTGTTATACTCTGTTGTATCAAATTTCCAGGACATTTTTTTTTGATGTTCTGTGAATGATGCTCCTTGTCCTTTTTCTTCTTCATATCCTTAATCTTTTAATATAGTCATGTTTACATTTCATGGGTAGGACATTTTCTCTTAACTCTTTGAGGATTCCCCAGAGAAGAGTCTTCAAATCTCTCTCCAAGAAAGTAGGGTTCTGGCTGCCAACTTTCAGAAATTCTAGTGAGGAAAGAAAGTTGGGGATCTCTGCATTCCATAGATGATCATTTTATCTCCATTTTCTATAAAGTCACTGCATCTGTCAAGAGTGGGCAGTGGCATCTAGTGATCTAATATCCAGTGCTTCTTACTTCAGCTGCAGCTGATGCTGGCAGTTTGCATGTTTTCTGAGGGTTTTACAGTGTAAATTGTGTTGATTCTTACCCTTCCCCATTCATAGTTTAGGATTAGACTCTACAGGGGCTCCGAGCCAGTTCCCAGTTTTCTATCTGCTATATCTCTTACCATTTTCTTCTCATGGTTCCTCTTCTTTTTGTGGGTTTATATCTTTTAAAAATTCATAGAATTTAATTTAGTAGCATTTCTGGTGAGAGGGAAGTAAGTATGTGTTAAATCTGCCTTCTTAATCTAGAAACCAACTTGTTCTTTATTGCTTAGACTTGTAAATCCATTTGATCCCTGCAATAAAAGTTCCATTATGTAGGTTGAGTATTGGCTGAGGCTTACTGGCGTCAAATAAACTCTCCAAGTCCAAAATAAGATGAATTATCAAGATCAGGAATAGAGATGCTAATGCTCAGGTGATAAGTACTCTCACTTCTTCCAGTTAAGATGAAGGGAACTTCAGTGAGGTTTGGCAGCCGGCTGTCAGTAATGTAAAAGGAAAGTGGTAATTTTCCACAAGTTTTTGCTTTCTCTTCACTGTAAAGCCTTCAGTGGAAGTGTCAGACTACAGTATTTTTGTACTACAGTTATCTTTCTCATTGAAGAAAGAGTAAAAGTTGGTTTTAAGTAAATACATTATAATGTATGGAACTACTACCAGCTAATCCTTATAGTATAATGAATTGAAAGACAGGATATATCCATTTTCTAGCTCAAGATGCTTAAAAGGTAGTAAAGGGAATGAGGAAGAATTAACACTGATGTTCTCATTTTTCATTTTTAAATACACTGTTGCATTTAATCTTGACAAATTCCTAGAAGAAACCTATTCTAAATGCTCTAGTCTTCAATCCAAGGATCAGAGGAATTGACTAACTTGTTAAGACGAAAGCAGTGCTGGGATTTGAATCCAAGAGAGAATGACTGCAAATTCTTTCTGCTGCACACTGGTACCTTCATAGGATTTTTTTTTTTTTTTTTGTCTTTTTGGGCCCACACCCACAGCATATGGAGGTTCCCAGGCTAGGGGTCAAATTGGAGCTGCAGCTGCCGGCCTACACCACAGCTCATGGCAATGCTGGATCCTTAACCCACTGAGCGAGGCCAGGGAGGCCAGAGATCAAACCCATATCTTTATGGATACTAGTCAGGTTCATTATCCGCAGAGCCATGACAGAAACCCTCATAGGATAAATTTAACAACAGTTGTCAGCAGTCGTGCTATGAAACTGTAGGATGATTATTTATTTATTTATTTTTAGCCCAGTTGAATGACTAATGTCACTCAAATGCACAGTTTCTCCTCTTCAGCTTCTTGAGAAATAGGCGAAGTTGCTGATTTTATATCCAAAAATGAATGACACATCTTTGAAAACTTTTTCCTAGGCCATTCATTGATTCCAGGTCTGGAATATCCAAACTCTAATTGTAGTTTAAAATATCTGCTACCAAATATATTGGAGTTTGAGCAGATTAACTCCAAACATTCATAGTAGAAGGAAATAAGAGGTGTTGACTGAATTTCTGCCTTTCCATATAATGTGTCTCCTCATTTAAGTAAATAGATAGTGACTGAATTTCATTTCTCTACATTTGCACCTTTGAAATTAAGAGAAAATATCATTTAATAAGATTCTAACGTGGACTGTCATGATAATTATAGTTATATTCTATTTCCACAACCTTTGTTCTCCTTTCAAGGCCAACATTCTAGGTTTTTCCTCATCATTCCTCAAGGATTACAAATCCTTCTTCTTCTCTTACCTGAGCAGATCACGTTTCGGGGGTTGCTTTAGTAGTCTAGCTGAGGATGGTGACTTTAGTCATGCTTTTTAGGAATTTCTTTATTGAATTTCTTGTTTATTCCTTTCAAAGATGCATGATTACCATACTGAAGACTTTTGGGTATATTTCCATTTCTATTCAAAAAAAAAAAATAGAGAAAAGGTGTTTTTCCAGATGCTTATTCCCCCAAACATGTGATACTTGCCTGGTTCCTCACCCTTTTGCTGACTGGTTCTCTTGCTTAGCTTTTGGAAGAATTGAGAACAACGAGCTCCAGTCTAATGCACACTGTCTACCCCTGCTCCCAGCCCTTCTTCTTTGCCCCCAAAAAGCAGGTTGAGCAAAGACTCGCTTTTTCACACTTGAATAGACCTTAAGCCTGTCTTCCTCCAGCTGTCTTTCGATTTTTTTTTTTTTAACAAACGTTTATGGAGTATCTACCAGTCATTGGAGCCGTGAAAGGAAACTAGCTGTATTCCTGTGCTGAGAGAGTCCACGCTGCTTCCTTCCAGCGTATGTGTGCAGCACTTTGGGAACCTGACGGTATGAGGGGATGGCATCGCTCTCCCTCAGCCAGTTGAGGAGGTCGTGTTGAGAAACAAAATCCAACTCTATTTTTCTAGGCCACTCTCGCTTCTCTTAACTACAGGACCAGTGGAGCTCCACATCCTGCAGAGAGCATAAAACCCACCCTCTAGGCAAGAATTAGCCCCTCTCTCCTAGAGTTTTCATATGACTAAGTTCATACATTTAGTATAGCCTATGTTACACTTATTTTTTTATGTGTGCCTTTTCCAAATACTCTGTGAGGTCATCAGGATTTTCCCGTGCACTTTATTCTCTGTATTTTAAAGTCCTAGCAGTTGGCATTTTCAGATCTATTTATAGGTGATGAAACTTTAAAAATCTGATGAAAGATTTGGGGATTGCCATTGTGGCTCAGTCATAACAAACCCGACCAGTATCCAAGAGGATGCAGGTTCAATTCCTGACCTTGCTCAGTAGGTTAAGGATCCGAGGTTGCTGTGAACTGTGGTGTAGGTTACAGATGCAGCTTGGATCTCACGATGCTGTGACTGTGGTGTATGCTGGCAGCTGTAGCTCTGATTCGACCCCTAACCTGGGAACTTCCATATGCCACAGGTACAGCCCTCAAAAGCAAAAGAATTATATATTTTTTTTAAATAAATAAAAATCCCATGAAAGATTTTAAAAAATCCTTAGTGGAGACCGATTGTTCTGTCATCTTCTTGATGGTCTCTAGTTGGTTGATTCAAGATTTTGAAATATTTTTTACGTCATGGGTTTAAAATAACTGTACTTCTAAAATCAGAAATATACCCTTTTTTTTTAAGTTTTGGGAAGGAGACTATTTCAGTATTTCAGGAATCTTATGGCTATATCTGAAGTAGGAGGTTCTAGCCACTAAAGCCATTTTGTGACATTTTTACTACCACCTAAAAAGGGGGATTGAAGGCACATAACAGCTTCTCCTTCTTGTTTCCCGAAGGCCTGCTGCTACTACATTTCCACTATCTTTAAAATCAGTTGGAGTTTTAAGCTGTGAACCTTCTAGAAGCTTTTGGTATTCTTAAACATTTCTTGCCTATTTGGTTCTGGTATTGGCCGCCAAGTAGCATCAAAGCCTTGAGTAGCCTGAGTCTCTTAAATGGGGAATTGTCACAATGTGACAGAAAGATGAAGCCCCATGCATTTAGAAGGAAGAGAGTTAAGTGTCCAGAATTATGATTTTTTTTGTCATTCCTCTCTGGTATGTTGGCTATTGCAAATGCGGGCATAAATTAGCAGCTGGCTTGAACAGCCTCCAGTCCTGTCAATCCACTGTTTCCATGGCATTATACTTCATACCAAGGCCACTGAGACAAGATGAGATGAAGGCTGGCCCGGTGGCAAGGGGCAACACGGGTCATGCAAGGAAAGAGTATGGAAATTGCAGAAGTAAAGAGACAGGTCCTGGGGGCGGAGGGGTCGTGCTGGTATCAGCATCCAGTGAACTATCCAAAGAACCAATAATATTTATGAGAGTTCTCTTAACCATAGGAAACCCAGTTATATCAAAATAGAAAAATCAAACGTTATTTTATGTAATTTTTTATTATTATTTTTTATTAGCAATGTTTTTATTTTTTTTAACTTAATGGATTTTATTTCAAGTATAGGTGTACATAAATCATCACAAGTCAATGTGATAGATTTTGTGACCCAAACCCACAGTGCATCTCCCCACCCCCCAGATTGTCTTATCTGAAAAACCAGGGTTTTCCAAAGTCTGTGAGTCATTGTCTTCAAACATGTTATTTTAGACTTTTCTCTTTCCTTCACCCTCAGCCATCCCTCTGGGTATTCTAGTTGTGCGTGGAGACTGTGATTTGGAGACTTGCCGTATGTACATAGATCGCCTGCAGGAGGTGAGTTCCTTTAGCCAGTCATTTATTCTGCTCGGTTTTCCATTTTTTATCGACAATTTCCAGCCATATATATTCACTTCTAAAATGATGCATTTGGGGAGGAAATGGAAATATGGTGGCCTTGTCTGTCTTGTCTTTGAAGCGTATGCCGCTTTTCCTCCCTCCACCCACCCCACCCGCCAGCTCTTTTCCTTCCTCAGGTGGTTGAAATGGGAAAGAACTGATTGGGTTAATGACAGCATGAGGTCGCTCCGGTAGGATCCGTAACTGTAACTCGGAACCCCTGGCCTCTGGCCAGACCGCTCACCCGTTTTTTTGAGCTTTACAGAATTTCAAAGGGCACTGATGAAAGAAAAATGAGATCTGGGGTTACTTACTGTTTTGTATCTAGTACAGACTTCTGTCAGAGACAGCTTGATTTTTTTTTTTTAAATGTAACTTCTACAGGAAAGAAAAACCTGTATTTCATAAGAAATTGTGTCAGAACAGGAAAGAATAATCTGCCTATTACTTTTTTCTCAGTCTGCTCTTACCATAGAGAAAGGGAAGGGGCAGGTCTCACAGGTGACAGTCCCAGGAATGTGAACTCTGCACCAGCAAAGCCAGGAGACCCAGGCGCATCACTGCTGTGGTCACTGGTTGCTTTTCTCAGAATGGTGGGAGCAAGTATTCAGGGTCTTGTTCTACAAACGGAAAATGCATTAATAGCCACTTCTTCATCTTGGTTTCCGAGTGGAGGATACAGTTTAGAATCGCTTGTTTTTGGATGTGGTATAGACGTTTATACGCTAAAAGCTGCTGGGTGATTTTGATAAATACCCCAAGATGAGCAATTCTCTTCTAGACAGCATGTCATGCTTAAGAAAATATCCCAAATAAAGAAGATATATACTGTTTAAAACTCCTCAAATTGTAGCTACTTCAGTTTGAACATTAACTTCTCGGTGAAAGTCAACTCAGGTTGGAGGCATAAAGTAGTGTAAAAACTACTAATTTTTCTCTTCTGCATTGTTAAGAGGATAGAGAAGGAATTGTAAGTGCAGACATTTTTGAGCTAGATGCCAGATTGTGAATATTGATGAGCGTGAGGGAAGAAAAGTCAGTAAAGTTTATACGTGTGGCTTTATTTGGCTGTTTTAACCGAAGATGGTACCTTGGCATGCTAAAATTTCTGCATTTTTTAGCGTGTGACTCAGATCCGAATCAATCCCAGAACAAGATATAGGATCTCATTTTTCAAAATAACATTTGTCTTTTATAGTGGAATCTCCCTCAAAAATACCTGCAGTTTAAAAAAAGTGAATCATAATTAATACCAGATTAAAAAAAAAATGCTAGGGTGACGCTAGGGTAACTTAAGATTCCACAGCCACAAAATATACGACTAGTGAATTGACTTTGTTGAAAATTAACTTAGGCTTATCGCATCTATATTCAACAACTAAAAGTAGGATTCTTTAAAAAAAAAAAAAAAGAAGAAGAAGGAAAGAGCAGGTGCCAGTCAAGAGGAAAAGTTTTAAACTTAGGCTCAGAGAATAAGTTGATAAAGCCTGTGCCAAGTAGGTGTGGGAGCAAAGGCAGCGGGCGTGCTGCGGTCTGTAAATAGAATCACGACCCTCATTAATAAGGAAGCCTGCCGGACATGACAGTGGTGACAACTTAGTGATAAAACTTAATAAAAGGAGCCTGGCTCTCAGAATCTGCCAGGAAAACCTCATTAATTTCAACCCTGTTAATTTGCACTTCATGGTCATGCAAAAGTGGCCAGTGATTTTCTTTTCTGTGAAAGCCAAGCAACAAATTCGTATAAACCCAATTATGACAGTTTGTTTTTGGTCTTAGATAAATAAACTCTTCTTAAGCACCTAGAGGGACTTAAGAAGCTTATTTCACAGGCAAGCCAAAAGTCCAAGTGCAAGTTAAGTATGACCCCCATTTATTACAACAACATTGCTTGTGTTTTCGTCTCCTCTCACTGGAATCAGATCGCTCACCCCACACACTGCAGGATTTGTAGGTGTCAGTAGGCAAACGGCTTTTCTTCTCCCAGTCCAAGTTGATGTGCTTTTGTTACTTGGGGCGTTATCTTCGTGGTTTAACCTTGAGGGGCTGGGGAAGAGTTCGGTGCTTTCTGGATGGGTTTAACAGTATGAAATTGGGAGTTTAGTTGACAGAGTTGTGGAGGCAACTTGTTCAAACTAATTTAAGGCCTGTGTATTTTTTTTTTTTTCTTTCCATTCTCTCATTAGGACCTACAGTCAGTTTCTTCTGGCTCCCAGAGAGTTCATTACCAGGTAACATATAATTGACTCTCCTTGTTTCTTACCTTCCGGCCAAGAGAAGTCCATCTTTCAATTAACGTCTCATTTGGAGTAGAGCCCATATCTGCCCTAGGCACAGAGTGCTGTCCAAGAACCAATTGAAGTTGGCATCCTGGCTCTTTTTGCATTTTCCTGCAAGGTAGACGGTCCTAGTCCGGCACAGATTTGGGCTGTGGCTGTTCACCCAGATCATTTAGGAAAGAGGATTGAATGAAGGGTTTCTCAGTGACAAATACTAGAAAACTCCACTCAGACTGGCTTGACAGGCAGTCTGCTGGTCCACGTCAGCAAACCCGTTCGGATCCAGGGTGGATTTCGTGTACCTCGTCTGGCTGTAGTTCACTCTCCAATTCCCTGTCGGTTTTTTTGCTCTGTTCTCTTTCTGTCAAATTTCACCTCTGAACCAATTGTGTTCCCGGCCCCAGAAGGCTGCCAGTAGTGTGTCCTTCTCATCCGGGAAAGTGAATTCCCTGCTCTACAACCATCAGACCAGCCTTTTAAGATGGAGCCTCACGGGCTCAGCCCCGTCTCTTGAACAGGATCCGGTAAACCCAGCCTGCCTTTCTCTAGTGACCCACGTCCAGGCCCAGCAGCTACTCTCTGCCCCACAGTCCGCAGAGGGACTGCAGTTGCTTGTCACTTTCCCAGCCCGGCCCGGCCGTCGACCCTCTCACCCGCTGGATTCTTCTGCAGTGATTTAGATGCCAGATCGTGACATCACCCCAAACTGCAGAGGACACACGCAAAGCTCCCAGTGGAGTTGCCCCGTGAAAGCCCTTCCCTGGGAGAGGCCGGCACCCTTGCTGCCTGGGAGGGGTGCATGGGAGTCATAGCACGCCAGTGAGGCCTTCCAAATACGTCCTCGCTCGGACCCTCTTAGACCTTCCATGGCAGGGGGGGGACTTAAAGATGTCGAAATCTATAAATCCTAGTAGCACCTCACTTTGGGTTTTGGTATCTATTTTGCTGTACCTGAAACTTCTAGTTAAGCACCTTTTTGCAAAAACAGCAATTAAAGAGTCCCTGTGCCTTGTAGCCTCAAGGTAGCCTTCTTTCCCGGCGGTAGATTCCCTGTGTCTTCAGCCAAAGCAGCCTAATTATGCTGCAGCCGAATGACAGAAGTGGCCTTGTGTTCGCATTTGTTTTTATGTTATTTCTCAAAGTACCCCCCCCCTTCCAGAGTCCTGTCTTCCATCTGGCTGTAATAGAAGGGATGGAAATTCACTTAGGGTGTTTTTACTATGAGAAAAGAAAGTCTGCTTTGGGGACTTTTTTTTTTGCGATTAAAAGGCAAATGACTTTATTTTTTAGATTGAGTGCAACATTTCTCATATCCGTTATTTGCTTATTTCCCTGGAGTCTCTATCTAGGTTTCGTTTTGTTTTAAAAAATACAGGATTCTTGAATTCTACCCTTGAAGAGTTGGCACTGGTAGCTATAAGATTGTTTTTTAAAGAGTTTGTAATTTTTACACATGGACATTTTAAAACCTTTCTAATTTTATCAAGCATCTCAAACATTTCTCCTAGTTAGTTTTATGAATACATTGAGTTATTATCCTGGTTTATTTGACATAGTCATTTTGGCATGAGAGTTTTGATATATGGATATGTTGTGCCATGTTTTCTTGATAACATGTTTGTACACATTCACAGATATCAGGACGGTTGAGACTCTAGAATATGATGAGGTTATTTATTTTATTATTTGCTAATAAAAGCATGTAGAGTTTCTGGGAGTTCGCATCGTGGCTCAGTGGTTAACAAACCTGACTAGCATCCATGAGGACGTGGGTTTGATCCCTGGCCTCACTCAGTGGGTTAAGGATCCGGCGTTGCCAAAAGCTGTGGTATAGGTCACAGACTTGGCTCGGATCCCGCGTTGCTGTGGCTGTGGCGAAGGCCAGCGGCTATAGCTCCGATTAGACCCCTAGCCTGGGAACCTCCATATGCCGCGGGTGCGGCTCTACAGCAAAAAAAGACAAAAAAAAAAAAAAACCTTTCTGTGTTTTTCTGTTTACAGTAAGTTCAAACCCTGGTGTCAAAACTACTGCATTATAAATGTCACATCGAAAGATTTATTCACTGACCGTATCGGATGGCCAATGCAGTGATCAAAGATTAGTGTCAGGAGTGTTGCTTCACCCCACACCCTTCCTTGAAGAATTATGAAAAGCAGGAGCCTTTTGGATACTAAGAGAAGGCTGGAATAAAAATTCTAGGGATGCCCAGGATCTGCTCATTAAACAGGAAGCTTAACTGAGGGGGACCTTGTTTGAATTAACATGACGAGAGAGTAGGGAGCTGGTGCTGAGGAAGTTTCCTAAGCAGAGTGACAGAGCTGCTTGAGTCGAGGAGTGGGGGGTTAACAATGCTTTAGCATTTCTGGATGGATTAATTGGATTTTCTTTTGTACTGTATATTCTTTATTGTTGATTTCCTTTTTTTTTCCCATTGTAGTCAGTTGCTACAGTATGTTTTTATTTTTAAAAACTTTTTGTTATAGGGGTTTTCTTCTTGGATAAGCAGTTAACGAACCCCACTAGGAACCATGAGGATGCGGGTTCGATCCCTGGCCTCGCTCAGTGGATTAAGGATGTGGTGTTGCCATGAGCTGTGGTGTAGGTTGCAGACACAGCTTGGATCTGGAGTGGCTGTGGCTGTGGCGTAGGCCAGCGGCTGTAGCTCTGATTCAACCCCTAGCCTGGGAACTTCCATATGCCACAGGTGCAGCCCTAAAAAAACCAAAAAAAAAAAAAAAAAATTATTTGACTTGATTTACTATACTTTGTCAATTTCTGCTCTATAGAAAAGTGACCCAGTTATAAAGAATGTATATATACATATTCTTTTTTCTCATATTATCATCTGTCATGTTCTATCACAAGTGATTTGATATAGATCCCTGTGCCGTATACAGCAGGACCTGACTGCTTTTCCATTCTAAATGTAATTAATAGTTTGCATCTACTAACTTCCCCCCTTCGTTGACACTTCCTTCGTAACTTAAAATATAGCCAATTTTCATTAATTTTGCATGTTCTATTGAAAAGAATGTGTATTCTCTGTTGAAAGCAGAGTTTGATGTATATTTATTAATCTATAAATGCTTACTAGCGGTATTATTCAAATCTTATATATCTTCTTCACTTGATGATTTTGAATTCTAACCAAAGTATGAAAGCCATCTAGCGTAATTTTAGATTTGTCCTTTTTTTCTTTATTTCAATTAGTTCTTACTTTACCTACCTCAGTATGAAGTGTTGGCTGCTAGAGGTTCTTCATGGATATTTCTTGGTAAATTCTTCCTTTTGCCAAGATGTTATGCCTTTAATTACCAATATGTCTTACCTTTAATCCTGTTTTATCTGATATTAATGTTTACCTGGTATATCTCTTCCATCCTTCTCTTTTCATCCTTTCTTTGTGATTTTATTTTAGATACATCTCTCATCGACAGTATGTATAGCTTTAAAAAAAATTCACATCTGGCTGGGATCTCAGGCAGACAGGATGAGGAATCGGCTGGAGGGATGAGGAATAAAGCATTCTTTTTTGGCTACACTGATTTTGAGGTTCTTGTGAGTAGAAAGTTGGACGTATGGCTTTTCAAAGCTCATTGAAAAATCCAGGCCTTGGCAGAGCAATCAGAGTCATTAGAAAAGAGACAGTACTTCATTGAAACTGTGAGGCTGGAGATCACTCAGGGAGAGTTCACCTAAAGGCCCAGTGTCGTAGCTGTGTCTACTGAGTAGTCAAAAAGAGCCCAAGTTTTAGAGAATGATCAGTCAAGGAGAGTCATGGGAACATGAGCAGCTAGAAATCAAGGCAAAGTTGATATCAGGAAAGCCAAAATTGAAACAGATTTCAAAACAGGAAGAAGTAATGAAATGTGTCCAATGCTACTGAGAGGCTGAGATGATGCAGATTGACTTCTGTGTTTTTCCCAAGGGTGTGTATAAAATACATGGGCTAGAGGTGCTATTAGTTTTATGTAGAAAGTGACAAAACCAACTGGGCAGGAAATTTAATAATCTTTTATTTCCTGATGCAGAAACCGATAATATCAGGACCTCTAGTCTGTCTCTGTGGGAGTTAGGGGGCGAGTAGGAGAAAGACCTGTAAGGAACATGGGCAACAAAAAGCCTTAAAGACTTTTTAATGACCTTTGTATGAGATGGAACTAAATATGCTTGAGGATTAACCATGATGGAATGGATAACCACCAGTAAGCTTAAAAACCTGAGAAATTCCTGTGGGCTCACTAATTTGCAGTTGGGGTTTTTAGCTGACTGTTTTCCAAAGCTGAGAAAAACTCAAGAGAAAACCAGCATTTGGAGAAGTGTACAAGTTTCCGAGACAGCTTATTAGTAAGCTATGTAGCAGTTCTTAGCATTTCACTGCTTTCGTTTCCTCCTTTCCCAAATTCACAGTGAATTGCCAACAAAGCACTGAGGCTCAAAAATGACACTTTCTATTAACCTAACAAGGCATTATGGGTTATACAAGAATGTGTTGGCTATTAATAGCCTGCTGATCATTCCTGCCTTCACCATCTCTGAGGTCAAAACACAAAAGCCCCTCCATCCTAATGGCATCTCGTGTAACCTGTGACTGATAAATTAGAAGCTGAGAAGCAGCATGCATTGTGTTTGCGGATCCAGGATATTCTTGAGCTTGGCAGAGAAACTAGAATTCATAGGCCAATTGGACTCTGCCTCCCTACTTGATAAAGATGCTTCTTAAGGCCACCTGCTATGAAATGATTCCTCTCTACTCCTCCTGGACATCATTATATCCCTTCTTAACTCCAAGTCATAAGGTTCCTAAGGAATAGAGGCAGATTCAGGCATTCTCTTGCTTTCCAACTGGGGGAGGTCGTGCCCCTCATAGGGGACACTGGGCAATTTGGACATTTTTGTGGGTCATGACTAGGGGAGGTGGTGGTACCGAGTCGACAGAGTAGAGGACAGGGATGCCCCTCAAAAGCTCACAATTCACGGGACAGTCCCCTACAAAAAAGAATTATCCAGCCCCGAAAATCAGTGGTCAGCAGTTTGAGAAACCCTGAGTCAACCTGATGGTTCTCGGGACATGATGGGGGCCAGGCAGATGAAAGTTCTAGGCAAAGAAAGTGGAGGGAGAGAGAGGAGCAGGAAGAAAAATAGCAGAGGAAAATAGAAAGAGCTGCCTGTGGACATGGTGAGTAGAATAACCGGAGATCCCAGGGCAATGGAGCCAGGAATAAGTAGTTTCTGTGCACACTCGCAGCTCCCCATTTCTGTGGGTGTTGATATAATTGGCACACAGGAGTGTGTTTTCGAACATTATGAGCTAATAACTTGAGATTTTAATAAATACAGTAAGACTCAATAATTGTTGAAATAATTCAATAATCATTTGCATAATTGTTGAAAATGGCTCTATTCAGGTGATTCCTTCTCAATAATTAATTTAGTTAAACATAACACTAGAAATGGTTGGAATATTTCAAAACAGATGAAGCAATTTCAGAAAGTCCTTCATCCTTTAGAGTCTTTACAGATGTCTCTCATGTTTATTAGAAAACACTCTTGGTCATGTCTGAATCTCCAGCCATTTGTCTGTCCTCTGATGTCTGTCTGTCCTTCCTGCAGACCCGGTCTCCTCCTGGAGGACAGGTCTGCGTTGTATCCCTCAGAGCTCCGTCTAGTCCAAGGCACGCAGGTGCCCACAGATATCTGATATAGTCCCGTGTCCTCATACTGATTTCCCCTATTCACCTCTCTCTTTTCTCTGAAATTTCTTGCTCCTCAATTTGTTTTCTGGATTCTAGAACAGTCCTTGAATGGATGGATTAAGACACATCCCAGGGACTCCTCCTGAGAATGAATTTACCTCGTCTTAGAGAAGGACAGGGGTTAGCTAGGAAATTTGGAGAATGCGGTGGTTGTTTGGAGCTAGATCAGAGCTGTCAGAAAAGCATCAAATGGGGATAGAGTAAGACTTGCCTGGGTCAGGTCTCTTTGCGGTTTTAAGTGAAGGCTAGACAGCTAACCACAGACACACACACACAGACACACACACAGACATGTGTGCGCGTGCACGTACATACACACACACACGCACACACACACGGTTGTTATTATGGTTGTTAATGGAGGACTTTCTCACCGGGAAAGGGCTCTGGAAAATGTTGGAATATCTCTCATTTCCATTTTCTACCACACCCCCCGTATTTCATCATCTTTCAAAGCCGGATTTGGAAATGGGTATCCCGTTTCTGTACCTTCTCCTGTAGCGGGAGTTTTGGGTGGTAAAGGAATAGGTTTGAAGCTAAGAGTTCTGAAAGGAAAAAAAAAAGTAGCAAGTCCGTTTTGTGGGATTATAGTTGGACAGAGATGCATAAATGCATATTTGTAATCATCCCCAATGGTCTGCTTCCTAAGGATGAAGAGATGTTGGCATGCGACTGCTGATGGGAAGAGAGGGGAAGATGAATGAACGGATGGACTGGGTGCAGGAGATAGCAAGGAGGCGGATGAGTAATTTGGATAGGGATATAAGAGAGAAATTTAAATGTAAAGTGATAGTTGACTAGACATTATTAAATGAAGCAGAGATTCCCAGCTCAAAGGGATTTCTACTTTGCCTCTGCGTACGTCTTCCCTCAATTTTATGAAAGAAAAAGAATTTCATTCACAGCAAAGGTGTACTTAAATGCTAGGTGAATATTGCTTAATTGGATAACCTACTGGAGTGCATAATGGGCTGCTGTGCAATCATTAAATTATACGTGCATCACCTGTGAGTAATTGAATGAAAATTAAGGGCAAGTTTGGTGTATGTTTGCCAGATAGTGATTCTGATAATTTCCTTATCAATTGCATATAATTCATGGCAGTTGACTTTCAAATATATATATATATATATATATATGAGAAATACCAGGTTTGCTTTTGTGCTCTTGCACCTGCTGGATTTTTAGCCCGAGGGGGCAGATTTTTCATTAGCATATATCAAAAGAGAAAATTCACATATGAGGGATTTTTGAAGTGAATAGTGTTCGTTAATGTCATTCATTTAAAGAGCGTGCAATTTTAGAAGATAGGAGCATGGTTATGGCCAAGGTTATGTCATCCTGCCTGCACTGTAGAGCGATGACGGCTGCATTCATCTAAATCGTAGCATCGACGTGAAGAGGAATAGCAGACCGCAAAATGAGCAAGAATCTTATCTCTCTGATGGATCATTGATTTGATTATGCATTTTGAGAGGACCGAGAAGGCAAGAAGCCCTAAACCAGTGCGGACGGCTATTGATGCGATGTTATTGGCACAGCTCAGGGAGTTATGTGAGCGCCTCCTGAAATGTAGCTGCATTCATACCGTCACTTTTCTTGCATGTCTACAGCCCGGTCCTGCTGAAAGGTGCATATTCTTGGGCTTATTTTTTGGCTCCATCAGAAATTGTCTTTGTATATTGATTTTATTTACTTTTGTCTTTTGTATTTTTAGAGCTGCACCCACGGCATATGGAGGTTCCCAGGCTAGGGGTCCAATCAGAGCTGTAGCCGCCGGCCTTCGCCACAGCCCCAGCAACGCGGGATCCGATCCACGTCTGCGACCTACACCACAGCTCATGGCAACGCCGGATCCTTAACCCACTGAGCGAGGCCAGGGTTTGAACTCACATCCTCATGGATACTAGTTGGGTTCGTTAACCATTGAGCCATGACGGGAACTCCTGTATACTGATTTTAACATGCAGCATTTACAAAGCGTTTGTTCGAATGTCACTTGCTTAGCAACCAGGATGCTACCGTGCTCCTCATAGTGGGTCCCTGAAGCTGTGGATCCAAGGCCCCATGAAATCCTGAGAGTCAATACCTGACCCTTGCTTGGGCTATTTTGTTTCTTCATTTCCCCTTTTCCTGCTCAAGTCTGACTCGTGGTCTGCACTGCATTGCCGCTCGCTCTCCTGCTGCCCCCGAATCCACAGTCCCTTAATGCCAGGACCACCCGCTCTGCTTATATGACCGGCCCTCTGCGAGGACACAGATTACCCGATGCAACAGCCAGAAGGCATTAGCAATGAGAGTTCAGACACGGTCACAGCAAGTTCAGTATCACCTGTATACTAACATCACTACCATTTACACATGTTCTTTTTTTTTCTCTTTTTTAGGGCTGTACCCAAGGCATATGGAGGTTCCCAGGCTAGGAGTCTAAGCAGAGCTACAGCTGCCGGCCTTCGCCACAGCCACAGCCATGCCGGATCCAAGCTGCGTCTGCTACCTACACCACAGCTCAAGGCAACACGGATCCTTAACCCACTGAGCGAGGCCAGGGATGGAACCTGCATCCTCATGGATCCTAGTCAGGTTCATTAACTGCTGAGCCACAAGGGAACTCCCCATTCACACATGTTCTGATTCTATTTTTTGAATAGGAGAAACAGGGTTATAAGTTAGACAACCTGCGAGAGTTACATGAGTCCTGAGTACGGACGACCCTTATCACCACTGTGGTCGTTTTTAGTTGAGACCATCAGCGTGTAAGGAAGTTTACAGATCCTGACTTTGGGCTATTGTGAATTGCTATCTGGCAGACTGCTTCTCTTCATTCCTGCTCCCTTTTAATCCATTCCAGCATCTATGTGTCTTTTTTTTTTTTTTCATATTAACAATGAATTTTATTTCAGTTATAGGTGTACAAAGATCATAAGTCAATACGATAGATTTTGTGTCCCAGACCCACAGTGCATCCCCCCACCCCCCAGATTGTCTTATTTGAAAAACCAAGGTTTTCCAAAATCTGTGAGTCATTGTCTGTTCTTCAAAGAAGTTCATTGTGTCTCTTTAGTTT
>PVHT020000237.1:1909278-1972191 GCA_004024745.2 Catagonus wagneri | reverse complement strand
GCTCAGTGTTTCCTGTAAATGATCAATCTTTGCCTCCAGTCTATTTCCAATGCCTTGCATCATCTTCAGCATCAACAGTCTAAAGTCTCTTTCTGAGAGGCTGGTAATCTCATCATCACTGAGCTGTTTTTCTGGGCTTTTCTCTTTCTCCCTTATCTGAGTTAGAGTTTTCTGTCTTTTCATTTTTATAGGTTTTTGGGGTGGTGACCTTTTTGCCAACAATAGAGTGGTAGCCTCTCTTAATTCTGGCGTTTGCCTCCCCTGTGGCTGAAGCTGGTATGGCGGGGCTTGCTGTAGGCTTCCTGATGGGAGGGACTGATGCCTGCCCACTAGTAGGTGGGGTTGATTCCTAGCCCTCTGATGGGTGGGGCTTTGTCTCTGGATGAGATTAGAGGCTGGCTGTGTGACTGAGGGGTCTTTAGGCAGCCTGTTTACTGATGGGTGGGGCTGAGATCCCACCTGGATTATTGTTTGGCCTGGGGCTTCTCAGCCCTGATGGGAGGGACCAGATTTTCCCAGAAATGGCCACCTCCAGAGAAATGCAGGCTAATGAATGTTCCCGAGAGCTTCACCTCCAGTGTCCTTCCCCCACAACAAGCCACAGTCACCCCTATTTTCCCAGGAGATCCTTCAAGAATTGCAGTAAGGTCCACCCGGATTCCTATGGAGACTGCTTTGCCCTGGGACCCAGTGGACGTGAAAGTCTGTGTGTGCCTTGCAAGGATGGGGTCTCTGTTTCACCCAGTCCTGTGGAGCTCCTGCACACAAGCCCCGCTGGCCTTCAATGCCAGATGCTCCGGGAGCTCTTTCTCCCTGTGCCCGCTCCCCAGGCGTGGGGTTTTGACGTGGGGCTCAGAACTCTCAGTCCTGTAGCTGAGTCTCTGTGATGCAGTTACTTTCCAGTCTGTGGGGCTTCCCACTCGGGAGGTATGGGGTTGCTTGTATGGCGTAATCGCCCCTCCTACCTCTTGATATGGTCTCCTCTTTGTCTTCTGGAGTAGAATATCTTTTTTGGAAGTTTACAGTCCAGTTGGTTGAAGGCTGCTCAGCATTTGTTTGTAGTTTTGCTGTTTTTCGGGAGAGAAGTTGAGCTCCAGTCCTTCTATTCCGCCATCTTAATCCAATCAGCTATGTGTCTTTGACATTAAGGTCTTCAAGGTATTTTTCTTGAGTTTCATTGGCTACCTGTGTCACGAGGTCTGCCAGGTCTTGTTACCCTGGCTTATCTTGGTTTTCCTTCTGTACACAATTTTAGACTTCTGCTTGGTTTTTAACTCTACCCAGCGTAGACCTTAGGACAGCACCTTTCTGGTGTGTACCCTTTGTACCTTTCTTCACATCGATACAAAGCTATACACATAAACATACATGCATACACATACCAGGTTTATTGGTTTGTAAAAATAAAAATTGATTTACATTCCATTATGCATTATACCACAATTTACTTTTAATAGTAATGTACCACGAATATTAGGTGGTGCTAATAAATGGAGCAATAAGCACAACAGTACAATTTAATCTTTTTTAAATTGCTGCTAAAGTTCCCATCGTGGCTCAGTGGTTAACGAATCCAACTAGGAATGATGAGGTTGAGAGTCTGATCCCTGGCCTTGCTCAGTGGGTTAAGGATCCAGTGTTGCCGTTGAGCTGTGGTGTAGGTTGCAAACGCAGCTCGGATCCCGCGTTGCTGTGGCTGCGGTGCAGGCCGGCGGCTACAGCTCCTGTTAGACCCCTAGCCTGGGAACCTCCTTATGCCGCGGGCGCAGCCCTAAAAAGACAAAATAAACAAATAAATAAATAAATAAATAAAATTGCTGCTTTATTCTGTGGTATAGATTTAACCTTATCTCTGTGGATAAACATTTAAGTTATATATAGTTTCTGCCTAAAAAAAAAAAAAAAAAGGAAGGTTGCAGTAAGCACCATAGTACAACTCTGAATACAGAGTTGTGGCAGAAATGATAACTACATCACATGCTTAAATACACCACCTGTGAATATTGGCCATGCCCATATGGGAGTTTGTTTTTAATTTTTAAAAAATTTTTTTCTATTTAAAATTTTTTTTAATTACTCAATGAATTTTATTACATT
Source organism: Catagonus wagneri (assembly GCA_004024745.2). Lineage (NCBI taxonomy): Eukaryota > Metazoa > Chordata > Mammalia > Artiodactyla > Tayassuidae > Catagonus > Catagonus wagneri. The sequence goes on along the minus strand of PVHT020000237.1, from coordinate 1,970,094 downwards.
TATAGTTGTACATCATAGAGGAGTTTAGAATCGTAATCACGTAACCCATACGGGGACTTTATCCAAACTCTGTCATCAGAATTGTTTTTACATGGCTGTTGTCTCAGTTCCTTGTCTCTGGACTGTTTCTCTGAGGCTCCCACTGATTACCGTATTTCTAGAGGACTGACGCACGTGGGTGCACAGGGCTGGAAAGCAGGCAGCAACGTGGCTGTGGAATTTGAGGGAGGAAGAATTCGGAGTGACCAGGCGTGAAATGCCTGTTAAGAAATACTGAAGATTATTTTACAGAGAGCAAAGCTGAAACCACGGAAAACCCTTCCATCCCCGAGCCCAGGCAAGGTCTTCAGCGCCGTTAAGGTCATTTCTTCCTTTGCTATCCTCAGCAAGGAAAAGCTTGAGTCAAAAAACGTCCCTCAGACTTGGCCTCTGCAAACTCCATCCATCCTTCAGAACCCCCAATAATACTAATTCCTCTAGACACCCTAAAACCTGCGATGGAAGGTTATGGTTTCTGCGGTGAGGGAGGCCTGTATTTGAATTGTAACTTGCTCACTTCATATCTGGTTGCTTCTGCAAGTTTCTGTAAGTTCTCAAAGCTGCATCTTCCCTTGTAACTTGCTCACTTCATATATGGATACTTCTGCGAGTTTCTGTAAGTTCTCAAAGCTGCATCTTCCCTTGTGACGTGCTTTTCCGTGCTAGGAAAGAGGCTCAGGAAGAGCGGTGAGGTAGCTGGTCCGAGAAAGCCACCAGCTCGCAGAGCTTCGCCTGCTCGCTCCTTGAAGCCCTAATACCTTTGAAGTAGTCATTCCTATTTTTGTAAGTCTGGATATTGTGAAAGCATTTTAATGGTTAAAATCTTATTTTCTTGAATCGCCCCCGACCTAAACTTTCGATTACCTAAATCGGTAACCTTTTAACCTTATGGAGGAATCTCAGATCACTTTGATAACCTATGGGAAGCAATGAAAAATGCACATAAATGTAGACACACCAAATCTACATGAAATTTCAGAGGTTCAAGGATCGTCAGAACTGTTTGAGGTGTTTTAAAGAGTTTAAAGGGTTCTGTGCTAGGTTTTCAGAGAATGGACCTAACATTATCTTTAAGTAAAACCTTAAGGGAATTGAGTTATATCAAATGCTTTGTGGGTCAAGGTACAGAGTAGATAAATGAATAGAATATAAGCAGAATTAGCCAGGCACATGCATAAAGCCCTCCGGCTACACACACACAGGCACATTAAAAAGGTCTACAGTGATGTTAATATTACATTAACAGCTTGTGGTGAGCTGGTTATGTTACCGAGGCAATGTATCCATCTGCGTTTCATTACACTAAGTAATATCCAGCATTCTTGAAATCATATATTCTAGCAACAACTTTATCAATCTGTAGGTTTTACACATGATAAATGAAGCTTTTCTGCATTCCTTCAGAGTCAGTTTTTACCTAGGGAAATTCTTGTATTTTTTTCATGGCAGTCTCTGTGGCGCATTTGACCTCGTAATTCAGAAAGTATCCTTGGTGTTTAAGTCCCTTTCCTTTTAGGGAAGACAGTTACATTTCTGTTTGACATCTTTATTTATCAGCCTTCGTTGTTTCAGGTCACTTTGAAATTTCTTGATTTGTAATACAGTTCTCACCTGACATGTGTCCACAGCTTTATAAGTTTTACAAAAAATATGTAACTTTAGCTCCAATTAGACCCCCTAGCCTGGGAACTTTCCTATGCTGTGGGTGCAACCCTAAAAAGTCAAAAAAAAAAAAAAAAAAGTAGCTTTAGGCCAATGGTTCTAAAACTTTAGCATGCATCCGACTGAGCTGAAAGATTGGTGGGCGTCACCCCAGGGTTTCTGTAGATCTGGGGTGGCGCCTGGGAATTTGTGTTTCTGACAGCCTCCCAGCTGATGCTGCCAGCCAGGGTTCGTCCTTTGAGAACCACTCATTCAGCCAGAGCTTTGCGCAAGATCGCACAGGGCAGACTAAACCCTTCAGAAATCCAGAGCAGCCTCCGCTCGGCTCTCTTCTTCCCTCTTCTCTGTTCTCCCCGTTTCCTTCTCCTGGCTTCCCTCTGCTCACAGGGTCCTGCACACCCAGCCCACTCCAAGGATGCCCCTTACATCTGAATATCTCAGATCTCTAATAAGGGTCAGACTCGCAGTGCCTTCCCCGCAGAGACCTGGCCTCGCTCCTCATGTGGCGCCTTATTTCTGTCAGTGATCTCAGTTTCATGATGGGCCAGAGCTGGGATGGCTCCACAGTGTGCGTTGTAAACTAGAATGTGCTTTTTATGTTGTTACAAAATTATCAGTGGCAGAGGGGACATTGTTATTGCCAGGTGGAGAACTGAAATAGACATGATGGTCAGCCGCCTCTAGTTCCTTAACTTCATAAAGGGAAAGATGAGTTCCCGTCTTGGCTCAGTGGTTAATGAATCTGACTAGGAACCATGAGGTTGCAGGTTCGATTCCTGGCCATGCTCAGTGGGCTAAGGATGAGGCGTTGCCGTGAACTGCGGTGAAGGTTGCAGATGCGGCTCGGATCCTACGTTGCTGTGGCTGTGGTGAAGGCCGGCAGCTACAGCTCTGATTCGACCTCTAGCCTGGGAACCTCCATATGCCGTGAGTGTGGCCCTAGAAAAGGCAAAAGAGACAATGAATGAATGAATGAATGAAAAGAAAGTCCCCAAAGGAAGTGCATATCCCAAGTTGTATAATTTATGAATGTTTAATGGAATAATTGAAAACCTCCTGGAAATTCCATGTGAGAGTTGTTATGTGAAATGACTCCTTTGAATGCAGAGCCCCTGTGTGTGTGTGTTTCCAGTGAAAAGCGTGCTCCGCTCTCTCACCTGCGCTTTGTGTGGGAGAGGATGCTCGCCCTTAGAGACAGGTGACGGGGCAGAGTGCGGCGAGCAGGGCGGCACTCGTGACGTGCACGCGGACCCACAAGGGCATGTGTGTCTCTTTCCAGGACCATGAAACCTCCTTCCCCAGGGCGCTCTCAGCTCAGAGACTTTCCCCACGGTGGTGCTTTCTAGACGGTAAGTATTTCTGTATTTCCCAGAGTTGTGATCATCGGGGCGGGGGTGTGGTTGGGGAAGACACGGGGCAACGCATCGATGGCTGGAGCTGATTCCGATTTTCCAAAAGATGATTCAGAAGCCCTTCACGCGACTCCATGCCATTGGTATTTGCATCTCAAATGACGTGGGTTTGCTGATGTTGCAACATGCTTTCCTGAAGTTATTTCCCTTAAAACAGCTTGGTTAACTCTGGCTGAACTCAGCATTAAATGGCTCAAGCTGACAGTTCCCTTTAACTGCCCTTTTTTCTAAAACATGATGAGTGCCTGTCTTCACTGCAGACCAGTAGATGGATTCTGTATGCATGGGGCAGGTGCTAATTTGGATATTATTTGCATATTATGGAACCTCCACATTATTTTTAATAAACTGTCATTTCAGCAGGAGGTGGACATTTTTGTGAAAGGTTCGGCATTTTCAGTTGCATTCACATGTGCTCTGCTGAGCGTGACGCATTGCGTGAATAATAGATCAGTTAATTTTCTCATGGGATAGTGGGTCCACTTTCCATCTTCTCCTCCCATAATGCTCCTTAATCCATTTTGCTATCCAGTTACCCATTTTTTCAGTACTTGTGTACCGTATGTTCCCAGGGTATCTACTAGCCAGTATCTCTCTCGTCTGTGTGGACGTTTGGCTTTCACTGTAGGCCTTTCTTTTGTTCACCTGTGTGTGCATCTGAATGCATCTGAAATAAAAGTGGGTCAGAGAATGACAGATGTGGAAGGGTGTGAACATTTCATGAAGATGCGCGCTTGTATCTGTATAAAATCTAACCCACGTACCTCGTGACCTAGGTTTTCATTAGTGGAGTGTGAACTCCCTCTGAAGATAATTTACATCGCTTTTCCTCTAGTTCCTTTATTCCTTAGGATGAGAAATATAATCATTTGTTTTTTTCCTGAGTCCACAGAGGAACAACTTGTATTTAAGGAAATTATGAACTTGCATATAAATTGTTCTGTGGACAGTCTGGTTTATATAGGGTCTTAGATAAAATTACAGGTGGGGTCAGTGGCCTTAAGATACTAGTTGTAGCCCAGCAGTTTGGCTTATAAAGTTTAAAAGGTGACTGCAGTCAGAGTTAAAAGAACAAAGAGATTAAGTTCTTCTCAAGCCAATTTTATCCACCTATTGCTTACAGAGGGCAAGGTCTATGATTGTCTTGTTTCTTAGCTCATTTCCCTTGCAGAGAGGCTACTTGTTAAATATTTATGATTTTTGAGTGTTTATTTGCATTTTGAGGTTTTTCCCTCTAGTACCATGTCCTTCATAGAAAATCTATAATACTGAGGCTCAGATAGACTTAAGTGGAAAGGAACATCATTCTTGTGACTATTAAACGATAATCAAATTAATTTCTAGAAACCCAACGTTTGTCATTAAGATTTTTTTTTTTTTTTTTTTTGCAAACTGCAAATACAGCCCAGTTCCTTACAGAAATGTTTACATACATTTGGGTCCATTTTAGCTTTCCTCAGTCATGGCTTAGGGACTGAGTTTTCAAGTGAAAAGATTCCTTTAATCCCAGATGTGTTCCCTAGCTCTGCATCTTTAAGCTCTTTTCCGTAATGAGAAGCACTTGCTCAGGAAATCAGGCTACCTACAGGGTTTTTTTTTTTTCCTGGCTTTATTTACTTGATAAGTACATATTGAGTCCCAGCTCTGGTGAAGGTTCTGTGCTAGAATCCTGAGACATAAAATAATATATGAAACTCAGACCTTTAAAGAGACAGATACCTTAGTCTCAGAGTTCTCTGTGAAGATCGTTTCTATAAGAAGTATAAACAAAATGTAAACGTGCTTGGAGATGAGAGCAACCAGTTCTCTCTGGGGTAGGTTTCCCAGAAGAGGTAGCATTCAGGTTGATCCTTAAGACACCACTTCGGGGGGCATGTGTGATGGGGGCTTTCTGAGCAGTGGGATGGCAGCGGCAGAGGGGTCAAGTCTGAGTTTTTCTAAATTGATTGGCCCAGAATCCAGCATGACTGGGATATAAGGTTTTTGATTGTCACATTAGGGGGAAAGGTTGTAAATTTGGTGCCAGATCACAGGTCTCTGAATGCCATATACATTTTTTTTTCTCCCTAGCAACCTCTGCTGATCGCTTTTATCGAATAGACAGATCTCAGGTAAGTTTTCTTGAGCCTCTTTGTGAAAGTGAAATTCCCAAGTAAATATACTTTATCGGTAGCAGATTAATCTTATATATTTTCTCAACAAAAACACTGAAATGTGTACAAATTCTAGAATGGTACTCATAGTCTCAGCTGTGAGCTTTTTGTCTTCATATGTTTTATGATTTGTGGATGCAAGGTGATACGGCTTGACCTTGAAAATGAGTATAGGAATTAAGTAGGCTTGTAGAGACTGTCACCAGCCTGCACTCCAAATTTCCATTCACGCTGCTACTTTCACTGCTCTCTAGCCAAGTTTTATGCCTTTTAAAGTTTATTTCTGCTTGACAAAGTTGAGACCTCAAGCGTATATCTGTACTGCTTATAGTTTCAACTCACCACTTCCCAGAGTTTGGTAATAAGAAAAAAAACCTATTCCCAAATAACAAGTGCCCCCACTGTCTGGATCCTCCTGTAAAAGAAAGTTCAGAATGGAATCCAGAGGTAAAGCTAGTCGTTAGACCTGCCGCTTGTCTTTGACCAGATCCCGGGGGTGGAAGTCAGGTCATTGTATAAGCATGCTGGACCAGACTGCATGTAGGGTGTCACTTCTTTGACAGCATTTGGGAAGAAGCAGAGGAACGATCGTCTCGGGTTATACCTAACCAGATCCTGGTCCAGGAGTCCCAAACGAAGAGGCATTCAGCTTTCCGCTTCATCAACCTCTAGCTACCATGTTGCTTTCAGAGCGATGTCCACCGGCTGGGCTTCTGAAAATACACTGTGGTCATAGCCTGTGTCCCAAAATGTCATTATTTCTCAAGACCAAGAGTGCTTTGTTTTAGTATTCTTACGCTGGACTTGAACACCTTATCGACCATCTGACAGACTTCTTCTTCCTTAGGAACATTTGCACTTTGTGATGGAGATTTCTCAAGATGAGATTTTTATTCTGGATCCAGATATGGTGTTGTCCCAGCAGGCAGGGACACCTCCTGGAATGCCTGATCTGGTGGTGGAGCAAGCCTCGGGGTGAGTGGGTTTCATCCTTGGTGGCGCGGTGGTGAGGCTGGGCACAGGGCGACATCCACGTCTGCTTTGGAAATCAAACTATTTTGAAATATAGGTTTTCTTGTCTTTCCTTAGAATGTGTTATAGCTGTTCCATTTTAAGTTTGCCTTATGAATAGCTGAGTAGAATTACTCATTCACTCAGATCTATATCACGTCTGAGTCTTCTTTACCCAGCACACGAACACTTCCAACCAAACTAGAAAGCACTAGTATTTGTGTTGGTGCATATACATCTGTAATGCCTATATTTTCACATTAAAAACTTACACAGGTGGTTTGACAATTATTTCTCTCCTCTTCCTCTTTCCCCTTCCTCTTTTCCTCCACTTCCTCCTCCTCCTTTTTTAAAAACTATATCCAGATAGATTGTGTAACATGTAGATTGTATAAAAATAACTATGAAATATAAGGACTTCTTATGAGCCACATACTGTCATTACATGCCTTTCATATATCCCTCCAATTACGTGATAGTGACTTACTCATCTTAAATGCACTATGCTTTCTCCCCCCCTCATCTGTACAGTGGAAGCGATACTACCTGATCATGGAATTGTTTGAAAATTGAGTTGATACATGTAAAATTAGGATAGTCTGAGGCACTTGCTAAGAAGCAGCGGAGAGTGAGTTCCGCCAAGCTCGCCCAGGATTTGCTCTCCCAGCCATTCTGTTAGCTCTGTTATCTGCAAAGATAAAGTAGCCTGCAGATCCAGGAGAACTTAAATCAGTTCCTTTGTTTTTCTTTTTCATCTTTTGTCTTTTTTTAGGGCTGCACCCATGGCATATGGAGGCTCCCAGGCTAGGGGTCGAATCGGAGCTGTAGCCACTGACCTACACCACAGCCACAGCAACACCAGATCCGAGCCACATCTGTCACCTACACCACAGCTTGTGGCAACACCGGATCCTTTACCCAGTGAGTGAGGCCAGAGATTGAACCTGTGTCCTCATGGATACTAGTCGGGTTCATTAACCACTGAGCGGCAACGGGAACTCCAGTCAGTTCCTTTCTTATTTCCATCACTGCCTCTGGAAATAAACTAGGAACAGGATAGCCATGAGAGAATGGGCTGTTATTTTCTAATCCACCTTTCTACGTCCAGTGCTGTTACCTCTTATCTATGCCATATGTAAAAGTACCTAATCTTGAAATTCAGTTTTCTCGTGTATAAAGAGCGTGGCAGCATATAAAGAGCTCCTGATGGCTGAGAAAATCAAATGAACTGTAATAAATGTGGAATATCTCAGAAAGGCCCAATAAAGATTAATTTCCCTCCTCCCACTTGGACTCAAGCATCATCCTGAGAAAGAGCCGACGGAGGCCGGTGGCTGACCTTGACTGCTTGAATGTCTGGTGCCCTTCCCCCTCTCAGGATGGCAGACTGGTGGAACCCTGCCCTCCGGAAACGCATGCTGAGTGACAGCGGGCTGGGCATGATCACGCCGCATTATGAAGACTCGGATCTGAAAGACTTCAGCCACTCCCGAGTGTTGCAGTAAGAGCTCGCTCTCCTTGTCCTCTGCGCCACTGGGACTGGGGTGGCCAGGGGAGGGTTCCGGGGGGCGTTCCCCCAGGCAAGCGTTCTCGGCGGTGCTCCAAGGTGCTCTCGGTGGTGTCTCGAGTGTGTGACCCTGTGGGTTGACATTTTATTCACCTTTCTTCCTTTGACCCACCCCAAGAGCTTTACTTTCCATTTCTTTTGCTCCTGAGTCGCAGTGAGACCTTGCAGGTGGGTCTATAATGACTTTGAACCTGACCCCTGTTTGCTTTACTGGAACCCAGTGTTTACCAGACGGCCCTGTGTTTGCCAACCCGTGCGGACATGGATGGGTATGAACGTGAGCTGTTGGGAGTGAACATTCTGACTTGCTGTTATCGGTCTGTTTCCTCCTTCTTCAGCTGAGCCTCTGGATGTGATACATCGTATCGCCAGGTGGTTTTGGTGGCCACCGGCAGGTCGTGCTTTGGTCTCTGGGTAAATGGTTTTGCATTTGTTCATCAGAGGAGTGTGTGCGCTTCATCTGAGGGATGGATCTTAAGTTCTGCAACGGTGTTGGTACCGTGTCTAGTGAGTCCTCTCTCCTGTTACGCTCCTTGCAGGAGCAGGTGTGAGATGCAGCCCACGGTCACGGACAGTCATCTGCACCCAGTGTGTGACTGCAGGCTAGGCACCTCATCGCGGAGGTTACACAAGTCACTGTGATTAGTGCGATCAGGCTGGTTTCCAGCCCTGGTCAAGGTCCTAGTCGAATGGGGACGGTGTCCTTGTAACTATTCAGTCCTACCATTTTTATAAAATAACAGGATTACAGAGAGTTTCTTAGAAGCGCAGGGTTAGCTGGAGAGGCAGGACAGTGCATTGTTTCTGAAACCTGAAGCAATTTCGGTATGACAAAGGGGAGAAAAATGAGAAATCTGAAGCTAATTATTTCGGTGGTAAAGGTTTTCCTGAGACACCCACCCCAAGGGCAAAAGATGACTCTGTTTTAATTGCTTCTCTGTACTACCTCTTATTTTGTTGTGTGAAGAGTGGAAAGGAAAAAGTGAATTACTATGGATTTTCCTTTTTAATTAAACCGTGTTGTTAGTTTCTGATGGCATTTTGATTGCTTGCAGTTCAGGGTGTTTTTTCATGTCTTTTGTATGTGGAATTGAGGCTGGTAAACCAGACTGAGTCAGCCACCCACTGATAGCTTAAAAAGTGGCCATCTAGCTTCAGGCAGATTCATTTGAAAATTAGGGTTTTAATTACCTGTAGAAGTAGAAATTAAGCCTAGAAAAATCAGATGAATGTTTCAGTTATGCTTATGCACAGGCTATTTCCAAAAATTAGAGTGTGATCTCAAACTAGCTTTCTATACCCTGATTTTTCTATATATAGTATGTTAATATACGTGCCATCATAGCTGAAGTGAATGTTTCTAACATAGGAAATATTCTTTCCAAGGATCACAGATGAATGTAGCACTTTATGTAACAGCCAAGTTCTAAAACCCCTTTATCAAAACCAACTCTTATTTTCTAGCTAAGTGATATTATCCTTTTAGGGATTTCTCTTGATTTTTTATTTGTCTTCAACTGGCAGCTACGAGTTTTTCCTGGGTATTTGGTATTCCCTTAACTCTTACATGCACCAGAGCAGCTGACACCCTTTTTAGAAAATTTTTCTGCTAAGTCACTTAGAGAAAAAAAAAAAAAAGGTAACATTCAGACATTCACTTCTAGCTTTGAGTCTTTCCAGCTGCATCTCCAGACACTGTGCAGCAGAGACAAGTTGTCCCCACTGGCCTCTCTGAATCCTTGACTCACAGACTGGATGAGCAAGATAAAATCATTGTTTCAGATCACTTAAAAATCAAATACTTTACCTTCACCAGTTTGTCTATTAATTCTGAAAATTTTTGTGCATGTGCGTTCATTAATTCCTTTGGAAGAATGTCTCTTTACTTCAGGGATCATCTCATAAAAATCGGTATAATTGCAGCTATAAAACAATGCAATTATGCAATAAATGTATATATTGTATAAACATGTAACGTGTAATAAGTTCAGTTATAGCTAGCATTAAAACTTCCTACCTGCTTTCCACCATAGTTAAATTATCTTTAATTCTTCCAACAACTTTCTTTTTTTTTTTGGCCACACCCACGACATATGGAAGTTCCTGGGCCAGGGATTGAATCCGAGCTGCAACTGCAACCTACATCCCAACTGTGGCAGTGCCAGGTTCTTAACCCGCTGTGCCGGGGGTCAAACCCTTGCCTCCGCAAAGAACACCAGACCTTTAACCTGCTGTGCCACCGTGGGAACTCCTCCCAACAACTTTTAAATCTTACTATTGCTTAACAGATCAGTAAACTGAAACTCATAGAGCTTAAAATAGTTATCTTAGGTCACCCAAGATAACAAGTGTGGGAACTGAGGTTTGAATGAGGCGGGCTTGACTTCTGACCTCATGGCTTCTCTGTTGAACTCAACTGTCTTCCCAAAGGGCCAGTGCAAAGGCAGGGTGCCAAGAGCCCCAAGGCTCAAGAAAGATTTAATTTGGTGTCTACTTTTTAAGCATTTATAAAGTGAAAAATTCTACAGTATAGGGAGACTCTATATGCACATTAAATATATATAGCTGCTAATTTACCCACAAGTAAATGTTGCTGAGAACTAATTTTAAGGCAGTTTTTTTTGCTTTAAAAAAGATTAAAAAAAGGCTTTTATTTAAACATTATTAAATATGTATTAAATATGCCCCAATCTAAATAAAAACAAATATACATGAAAAATACTAACGAACCAACCACCCTGAAATATCATGTTATTGTTTTGGTATTATTTGCATTGTTTTCCTGTCCATACAGTCTGCATATAGTAACATAGATTTATACATACTGGTTTATGTTTTTTGTTTTGTGTTATCTTTTTACTTTTCATCACCTTCATTGTACAATACATGTACTTTTAGAACTAGACACTTCATGCAACATATTTTTAAAATTCATTCATATCGATATATGTAGATTTTAAATCATTTTATTTGGTATAGAGTATTGTATTATACAGCTATGCTATAACTTAATCCTCCATTTCAGTATTGATTTCTAATATTATTTAAAAATAAGGTGAACATTCTGCTGCATGTGTCCATCTGTGCCATAGGGTATTGATGTTGTTTCAACTTTGTGCAAATATTATACAATTTAATTTCCCATTAGGAATATTTAAGAATCAAGTATGAAGAATTAGTGTGCTGTTCTAGGTACAGTTGACATCTGTTTCTTTCAGCTTTAAAGTTCCAGTCAACTTGGAGAGGAAAAGTTCAATTTTAGCATGCTGTTGACCATGTTCAATAACCCACTCTATACAAAAATCAAAAAGAAAAAATTTTTCATCCTTTGTCTTTTTGTTCAGGGCCACACCCACAGCATATGGAAGTTCCCAAGCTGGGGGTTGATGCCAGCCTATGCCATAGCCACAGCAACATGGGATTCGAGCCACATCTGCAATCTATACTACAGCTCACGACAATGCTGGATCCTTAACCCACTGAGCGAGGCCAGGGATTGAACCCGTATCCTCATGAATGCTAGTCAGGTTCGTTAACCACTGAGGCATGATGGGAACTCTGCAAATTTTAAATTCAGAGAACTTAAATGCTGTTTTTCAGAATATGCAGAAATCCACTGAAGTGATATTCACAGAATGATTTATGACTAAATCATTTAGCAAGAGAGAAATGATTGCATACAAATAAAGCATTCAATTTGATAAACTGGAAAAGGAGTCCTAGAGTAGAAAACAAACCAGAGGCAAGAGAAATAATAAAGACGTAAATCAATGACAAGGAGAATAAAACAGACAAAATAAATGATCCAAGAATAAAACTTTTTAAATCTTTCAAAAGGTAAATAAGAGACAAAATTCTGAGAAGATTATTTTTTTTTTATTTTTGCATCATAGCTGCTTTACAGATTTCTGTCAAATTTTCCAACTGCACCACATGGTGACCCGGTTACATGTACACATATGGATTTGTCACATGTGATTAGACATAGTTCCTAGTGCTACACAGCTGGATCTCCTTGCTTTTCCATCACCGAGGCACTAGTTAACCCCATACCTTCCCACCCCCTCCCCCACCCCCTTGACAACCACAAGTCTGTTCCCCAAGTTCATGATTTTCTTTTCTGTAGAAGGGTTCATTTGTGTAGTATATTAGACTCTAGTTATAAGAGATATCATATGGCCTCTGTCTTTCTACTTCTGACTTACTTCACTTAGTATGAGGGTCTCTAATTCCATCCATGTTGCTGCCAGTGATATTATTTTATCTTTTTATGGCTGATAGTATTCCATCGTGTATATATACCACATCTTCCTAATCCAATCATCTGTCAATGGACATTTGGGTTGTTTCCATGTCTTGGCTATTGTGAATAGTGCTGCAGTGAACATGCATGTGCAAGTGTCTTTTTCAAGGAAATTTTTGTCTGGATATATACCCAAGAGTGGGATTGCTGGGTCATATGGTAGTTCTATGCATAGTGTTCTTAGGTACCTCCATACTGTTTTCCATAGTGGTTGTACCAGCTAACATTCCCACCAACAGTGCAGGAGGGTTCCCTTTTCTCCACACCCCCTCCAGCAATTGTTGTTTGTGGACATGTTAATGATGGCCATTCTGACTGGTGTGAGGTGGTATCTCATGGTTGTTTTGATTTGCATTTCTCTAATCATCAGTGATGTTGAGCTTTTTTTCATGTGCTTGTTGGCCATCTGTATATCTTCTTTGGAGAAATGTCTCTTCATGTCCTTTGTCCATTTTTCAATGGGGTTGTTGGCTTTTTTTGTGGTTGAGCTGCATCAGTTGTTTGTATATTTTAGAGATTAAGCCCTTGTCAGTTGCATCATTGGAAACAATTTTCTCCCATTCTGCAAGTTGTCTTTTAGTTTTTTGTTTTTGTTTTTGTTTTTTTTTTTTTCGGTTTCCTTTGCTATGCAAAAGCTTGTCAGCTTGATTAGGTCCCATTGGTTGATCTTTGCTTTGATTTCTGTTGCTTTGGGAGACTGACCTGAGAATACATTTGTAAGGTAGATGTCAGAGAATGTCTTGCCAATGTTTTCTTCCAGGAGTTTAATGGTGTCTTGTCTTATATTTAAGTCTTGAAGCCATTTAGAGTTTAGTTTTGTGCATGGTGTGAGAGTGTGTTCTAGTTTCATTGATTTGCATGCTGCTGTCCAAGTTTCCCAGCAATACTTACTGAAAACACTGTCTTTTTCCCATTTTACGTTCTTGCCTCCTTTGTCAAGGATCAATTGACCATAGGCGTCTGGGTTTATTTCTGGGTTCTCTATTCTGTTCCATTGGTCTGTATGTCTGTTTTGGTATCAGTACCACACTGTCTTGATTACTGTGACCCTGTGATATTGCCGGAAGTCTGGGAAGGTTATACCTCCTGCTTGGTTTTTGTTCCTCAGAGTTGCTTTGGCAATTCTGGGTCTTTTGTTTTTCCATATAAATTTTCGGATCATTTGTTCTAGTTCTGTGAAGAATGTCTTGGGTAATTTGATAGGGATTGCATTGAATCTGTAGATTGCTTTGGGTAGTATCGCCATTTTCACATTATTAATTTTTCCAGCCCATGAGCATGGAATATCTTTCCATTTCTTTGTATCTTCTTTGATCTCCTTGATTAATGTTTTGTAGTTCTGTGCATATAAGCCTTTCACCTCCTTGGTCAGGTTTATTCCCAGGTATTTGATATTTGGGGTGCTATTTTAAAAGGTAAAATATTTTGGTATTCTTTTTCTAATATTTCATTGTTAGTATACAGAAATGCAATTGATTTCTGAAGGTTAACCTTATATCCTGCTACTTTGCTGAATTTGTTAATCAGTTCAAGTAATTTTGGGGTTGAGTCCTTGGGGTTTTCTGTATATAGTATCATGTCATCTGCCTACAGTGACAGTTTTGCCTCTTTCTTCCTCTTTGGATGCCTTTTATTTCTTCTGTTTGTCTGGTTGCTGTAGCTAAGGACTTCCAATACTATGTTGAATAACAGCAGAGAGAGTGGACATCCTTCCCTTGTTCCAGATTTTAGTGGGAAGGCTTTCAGCTTTTCTCCATTGAGTATTATATTTGCTGTGGGTTTTTCATATATGGCCTTTATTATGTTAAGGAATGTTGCCTGTATTCCCACTTTGGTAAGAGTTTTGATCATAAATAGATGTTGGACTTTGTCAGAAGCTTTTTCTGCATCTATTGAGATGATCATGTGGTTTTTTACTGTTCTTTTGTTAATGTGGTGTATGACGTTGATTGATTTGCATACGTTTAACCATCCTTGTGCACCTGGGATGAATCCCACCTGGTCATGGTGTATGATCTTTTTGATATGCTGTTGGATTCAGTTGGCTAAAATTTTGTTGAGATTTTTGCATGTATATTCATCAAAGATATTGGCCTATAGTTCTCTTTTTTCGTGGTGTCTTTGGTTTTGGAATTAAGGTGATGTTGGCATCATAGAATGTCTTTGGGAGTGTTCCTTCTTCTTCAACTGTTTGGAAAAGCTTAAGGAGGATGGGTACGAGTTCCTCTTTGTATGTTTGGTAGAATTCACCTGTGAAGCCATCTGGTCCTGGACTTTTATTTGTAGGGAGTGTGTTGATGACATACTCAATTTCATTTCTAGTGATTGGTCTATTCAGTTGATTTATTTCTTCTTGATTCAGTTTTGGCAGGGTGTAAGTCTCTAAAAGGTTGTCCATTTCTTCTAGGTTATCAAATTTGTTGGCATACAGTTATTCATAGTATTCTCTCAAGTTTTTTTGTATTTCTGTAATATCCATTGTGATTTCTCCTTTTTCATTTCTATTTTGTTTATTTGGGTTTTTTCTCTCCTCTTCTTGGCGAGTCTAGCCAGAGGTTTGTCAATCTTGTTTACCTTTTCAAAGAACCAGCTCTTGGTTTTATTGATTTTTTCTATTGTTTTTGAATCTATTTTATCGATTTCCTCTCTGGTCTTAATGATTTCCTTCCTTCTGCTGACTTTAGGGTGTTTTTGTTCTTCTTCTTCTAATTCATTTAGGTGATGGGTTAGGTTGTCCATTTGATATGTCTCTTCTTTTTTGAGGAAGGCCTGCAATGCTATGAACTCCCCTCTGAGCACTGCTTTTCCGGCATCCCATAGATTTGGAGTGGTTGTGTCTTCATTCTCATTTGTCTCAAGGTCTTTTTTTTTATTACTTTCTTGATTTCCTCATTGACCCATTCGTTTTTTAGTAGCATGTTTTTTAGTCTCCATGTAGTATGTTTTTTCTCATTTCCTTTCCTGTGGTTGATTTCTAGTTTCATGCCTTTGTGGTCAGAGAAGATACTTGAAATAATTTCTATACTCTTAATTAAATTTGTTGAGGTTAGCTCTATGCCCCAGTACGTGGTCTATCCTTGAGAATGTTCCATGTGCACTTGAGAAGAATATATATTCTGATTTTTTTGGATGTAATGTCCTGAAAATGTCGGTTAGTTCTAACTTTTCTATTGTGTCATTTAGGATCTCTGTTGCCTTACTGATTTTCTGCTTAGAGGATCTGTCCATTGATGTGAGTGGAGTGTTAAAGTCTCCTACAATTATTGTATTGCCATCTATTTCTCCTTTTATGTCTGATAGTACTTGTTGTAGGTACTTGGGTGCTCCTATATGAGGGGCATATATATTGACAATTGTAATATCCTTTTCTTGAAAGGATCCTTTAACCATTAAGCAATGTCCTTCTTTGTCTTTCTTTATGGCTTTCTCCTTAAAGTCTGTTTTGTCTGATATGAGTATTGCCACTCCTGCTTTCCTTTCTTGTCTGTTGGCATGAAATGTCTTTCCCCATCCCCTCCCTTTCAATCTATCTGTGTCCTTTGCTCTAAGGTGAGTCTCCTGTAGGCAGCAGATTGTATATTTTTGCTTATTTATCCATTCTGCCACTCTGTGTCTTTTGATTGGAGCATTCAGAACATTGACATTTAAGGTGATTATTGATAGATATGTATTTATTGCCATTTTAGATCTTGTTTTCCAGTTGCTTCTATGTTTCTCTTCTTTTCTTTTTTTGGATGGATGGGTTCCAATTATTTTATACTTGGGTTCTTTTCTTTTCAGTATTTGTTGATTAGATGTCCCATTTTCATTTATGGTTGCCCTGTTTTTTAAGTATGTTAACACCTTCTTATATCTGCTTGCTGTGGCCTGATAACCACATAGCCTTAAACACATCATTTAGAAAAGAAAATAAAAAAAGAAAAAAGAAAAAAAAAAGTTTTTTTAAAGTTGAAAAAAAACAGAAAAGAAATAGTCTACGTTTTCCTACTTTCCCTCCCCACAATGTATGAGGTTGTCTCTTTTTTTTTTGTAATTTAATTTAATTTATTTATTTTAGCATCTTCATGTTTAGATCTGTATGCTGGCTTATTTGAATGATTGCTTTCCATTTGTGGTTTCCTCTATTCTAATTCTTACTTTTTACTTTTCTTTCTTTTTTTTTTATAGGAACTTTTTCAGCATTTCTTTTAGAAAGGATTTAGTACTGCTGTACTCTTTTAGCTTTTGTTTGCTGGGGAAATTCTTTATTTCCCCTTCTATTTTTTTCTTGCTGGGTAGAGTATTCTAGGTTGCAGACCTTTTCCTTTCAGCACTTTAAATATATCTTGCCATTCCCTTCTAGCCTGTAAGGTTTCTGTAGAGAAATCAGGTGACAGCCTTATGGGGGATCTCTTATAATTAACACTTTGCTTTTCTCTTGCTGCCTTTAGGATCCTCTCTTTATCTTTAAGTCTTGCCATTTTTAATATAATATGCCTTTGTGTGGGTCTGTTTGGGTTCAGCTTGTTTGGGGCCCTCTGTGTATCCTGTATCTTGATGTCAGATTCCTTCAGATTTGGAAAGTTTTCAGACATAATTTCTTCAAATATGTTTTCAAAGCCCTTTTCTTTTTCTTCTCCTTCTGGAATTCCTATTATACATAAATTGGGCCACTTTATATTATCCCATAGATCTCTTATATTGCTTTCATGTTTTTCATTTGATTTTCTGTCTGCTGCCCTGATTGTGTGATTTCCATTATTCTATCTTCTACATCACTAATTCGTTCCTTTGCATTATTCAAACTGCTCTTTATTGCCTTTAGCTCAGTTTGCACCTCTGCAAAGGAGTTTTCTAGTTTTCTGGGCTCCTCCTTATGTTTTCTAGTTCCTTTCTAAGGGACTCTGCATTGCTGTTTGCACCTTGAGAAGATTAATTTTGAAAGATAAATGTGGGAGACAGAAAGAAATATAACTACAATGCTTTCCAGGTCATTCTCGCTCCATGGCACCCAGTCAGCATCTGCTCAAGAGACGCTTTCCCCTCTAAACTCTAACTGACTCAGCCTACCACCCCAGGGAGGGGCGGAGGCTCCTTATGGTTTTCTCATAGTTTAACTTTAGCTTCTAAGATTCATCAGCCTCTGCCTTACTTCAAGGAGAGCAGATGGAATGAGCAAACAGAATGAATTAGATTAATTTTTTTACTGGAACAGGATACATGTGTATTAAAATATCCATTTAGATACAATTTTTAAAGATTTATAGAATTGTCCCTTAATATCCAGGGGGAATTGGTTCTAGGATGAAAATCCATGGATGCTCAAGTCCCGTTGTCAACCCTGTGTATCTGCAGTTCTGCATCCACAGATCCAGCCAGCTGTGGATCAGAAACAGTGTAAAATCCACAATTGGTTGACTTCATGGATTTGGAATTCATGGGTGTGGGCCAAAATAAACTAAACTAAAATAAAAACATATGTGTGTGTGTGTGTATATATGTATATATGTATATATATACACACACATACGTATATACACATATGTACATACAGTTGTGTGTGGGTGTATATGTGTGTGTATATACTTTATTCCTTTCTTGTCTTCAGCTATTTCCTTTACTCATTTTCTTTTTGGAACTTTAGGTGATGGCCTGATTCTAATATATGTAGATATTCCACGTGTGTATGTGTATGTGTTATGTATAGGTCTGTTTATCCTCTGCTTATATATAGGTCCTCTGGGGGAGATTATAATTCTGAAGAAGGATATACAACATATATGGGGTTTTCAAATCCCGTGAACATAGTAAAATCAATCTTTAAGAACCAATTTCGAAATAAATTGGTGAAAGGTGGTTGACTCACATTGTTACTGCTAGGACCATAATGAATTTGTCTTTGCTTAAAAAAACGTTCTCAGTGTTTAACAAAGTGCTACTAAAATAACATGTTTCTATAAATGCATTAGCTCTCATCATTAATTGTACCACCACGGTTCATAATAAGACGTTTCATTTTGGCAGAAGATTCATAAGGAAGTAATGGGCTAAAATTTTAGCAGACGGAATCTGAGTCCTAAGGAAGATTTTTTCCAACTTTAGAATCTATGAGATTAAAAAAAATAATAATAATAACCATGAGGTTGCAGGTTCAATCCCTGGCCTCGCTCAGTGGGTTAAGGATCTGGCGTTGCAGTGAACTGTGGTGTAGTTTGAAGATGCAGCTCGGATCCCGCATTGCTGTGGCTGTGGTGTAGGCCAGTGGCTACAGCTCTGATTAGACCTCTAGCCTGGGAACCTCCATACGCTGAGAGCGCGGCCCTAGAAAAGGCAAAAAGACAAAAAAAAAAAAAAAATAGGCAGTGAGTGAAAATTCTGGAATGTTCTTTCCAAGTTATTTTTGAGAAAAGGACAGACTTACCTCTGAGTCAGTTGGGTTAAGGGAAAAACAAGCAAAGGGCCTGGGAGGTATTCTTTAGTTTATGAATAAAAATAATATTTTCTAGTTCTTACATTTTGTGGTTTATGCAAAAGCCCTAGAACTGACTGAAGGAGATGTACTTTTTCTTAGTATCTTCAAGTCCTGAGCCTGAAAGAGCTCATACAGGTCATACGGGCAGAAATAAAATATCTTGCCACCAGACTGAGACACTGAGAAGAGAGATTGTGTGGGCAACCATCCCCAGACATCTGTGTGCCCAGGTATGTGTTATACCTGCTTAGCTAAGCAGGGCTGATGGATTTTTATGATCAGTAGAGCATTTATGTCTCTGACAAGAGACAGTGTTATCAGAAATTGAACTAAAATATATCAGGTCTGATTTATGATTTCATTGGAATTCTAGGAAAGGTGTTGAACCATTCAATTAGTCATTCACATATTGAGAAAATATAGAGAGAGCACCTTCCAGGCAGCAACATATATACCTAGGCATTGATGATATAAAACTAAGTGAGAAAGTATTATCTTTGAGGAACTTTTACTCAAAGGGGAAATATTACATAAGCCAGTTATTATAGTTCCTTCTGATAAATGTTACTATGATGGATATATGCAGAGTGTTCTGGAAAGAAGAAGAGAAGGAATTTGCTGCTTCCTCCAGGTTGCACCTTTTTATTTTTATAGGAAAAAGATGAGTATTTAAAGATTAATGAAAATGTATGCCTCTAAGAGAAAAAAAAAAGTTTTTTTTTTAAGGGCTCTATGATTATTTTCTTCAACATATCCCCAGGAACAGATAAACAGCTGCTTTTCATCATTCTGTCCCCAGAAATACCTCTCAAATAATTGGATGTACTCCATGAGAGTTTTACCTCACTCCGCTCTACCTAAGGTGTACCTGAGGAAGTCTGTATAACTGGCAAGTTATTTAGGTATATCCAAAAGACCTAATACTATCTTAAACTGGAAAAAAAAAAAAAAAGGCCTTTTCAGTGTGGTCTCCAATTCTGAACCACCCTATCCAGAGGATGGCCCTGAAATCCCCTTCTCTTCCCAAAACACAGAAGTTCTGGGCTGAATTTAGGAGTAATAGCCTCAGGCCTCTCTTGCCTTCAGCTATTTCCTTCACCCAGTTTCTCCCTGGAACATTTGGTGATAACCCCACACCACTAAAAAGGATAACTGTGCTTATTGTCAAAGCTTCAGGTTCTCAACAGGAAGACAGACTTTGGGGCAGTGATGCTGGTGGTGGAAATAGCCTTCGAGCCTCACAATCAGATAGGAGGGAAAGTTAATCTCCTTAGGAGGATGCAGAGTTTTTTTCTGGAATGGATCTTCGAGATGAAATCATGCTGTCAGGATAGACATGGACCCTTGCATCTGCTTCACTGAGATAGTCGGGCCCCGCCCCTGCTTCCCCTGTGATTGGTCTCAAGCTTGCTCCCCCTCGGCCGATCACTCAAGCTGGAAAAACTGGGGTTCAACTGACGTGTATCTTCCTTTCTTCTTCTCCTGGCCTTACCTCCCGTTGTTACTCTGTTTAGCCCAGCACATGACAGAGCCCTGTCCCTTTACGTGTGCAAAATACTTGGTAAGAAATTTTGCTGTCCTTCCTGCAATTGCTCTTCAATTTGGTCCCGAAGATTAACACTATAAAATAATAAAGGTGCCCCGAATCCCTGGCTCGGAGACATGTTGCTCTTTTTTAAGTCAGAAAGTACAAGGCGACTCTGGTGGGTGTTAGCGGTTGCAGGCGCTGGTGACAGGCGCGGTCGGGGGCAGGTCAGGGAGGGCGTCTTGTTTCTAGAAGCCCGCAGCGAGGTGCCCGCGTGTCTCCGTGTCGTACCTCCGCGTCGTATTATTTTGGTTATGTCAGTGAAGTTTAGTCCTCGAGCTTTTGGATGTTCTCTGGATGGAAGGGAAGAAACGTGGCATGTGGGGAGCCGCAAACCGTCACAATTTTATGGGCAGAACAGAATTCTCAGGTTTGCGACTAAAGGAGACACGGCAAAGCCAGAGCACAGGAAGGGGGAGCGCAGTCTGAGCGGCACAGCACTTTCCTCGAGTTTGCTCACAGGCAGAGAGCAGTGGCCAGAGCCTCTCGGGGAATTACTGAATCCTCTTTAGAAACAATGCAGAGGAGACTTCTCTTTCCTTCCAACACGCTCTGCCATAGGGCACGAAGGAAAGCAGTTAGGAAGGTAACAGGAGTCTTCGGTGACAAAATCACTTAGGCACCGTGTTAAAATTGGGAAAAATACCTTCATCTCCCTCTGCTCTCAGCGAGTTGGAGTGAGTATTGTTATGCCAGTGCAGGAATGGGAATTTTTGTTTTCAGTGGCTGTGCTAGAAGTGGGTGGTTGGACTTGGGCACACAAGGGACCCCCTTTTATCCCTCTGTCTTGGGTCCTCTGGGAGCTGTTGCTGTGCTGGTGCATGGTCACAGTGCAACATATTTTTGTGCGGTTGGTCCTCTGTTCCCTGAAACTGTTGTTGGATCTTCCTTGAGGACCTGACACTGCGATCTAATCAGTTTGGTAAATAGAGTAGGGATATAGAGAATATTGAATGGGATTCAACTAGAAAAAGTTGGCATAGATGCAGGAGATATCGGTTCTACAAAATGATAAGGGCTGAGGGTTTTTTTGTTTGTTTTTGTTTTCGTTTTTTTTAAGCATTAGGATTATAATTTAGTCAAGAACCATCCCCCAGGACTTCTGGGCAAACGTCCCTGCCATCAGGAAAGTGCCCACCGTTTCCGAGGGCTCTAACAATGAGTTTTCCTTTCTTTCCAAAAGGGGGAAAGTATGCAAAGTCAAGTCTTCTGTCACGTCACTCTTAGAGGACCCCACCCTGTGGGATCCACGGTCCTTGACGTGTGCCTTGTCACTGAGCTTCCACGGAGGCTTTGACCATGGCAGGGAAGGTAGGGCAACTGCTCTTTCCTGCAGACGGGAAAGTCTGTGTAAGTAAGGATGCCTGTCAGGATCTGAGCTACTTACCTGTTTTTAATTCTGACAATCGGAGAAGAGGTCATAGTTTCTCCTGAGTGTGACTTTGGCATATCCACCTGTGACATGAAATATTTCTGTATGTCAGTCCTCTCTCCCGACCACTGGTCTTGGGACTAACCCTTCCAAGGCTGTCCTCACCCCTTCTCATTCCTCACAAATCCCCTGGGAAGTCAGCTCGCTGCTGGCCAGCCTCTAGCCTTCCTCCTCACCTCCACTGAGAGGGCAGAGCTGTCAAGGCCCGCAGTTGAGGCTGTGCTGGGGAGAGCCCGTGAGCTCTGTGGCCTGCGCCTGCGTCTCATTCCCTTCACCCGACTTCTTCTTTTGTTCAGTGTTCAGAAGTCAGTTTCAAGGTTTCAGCTGCCTCCCGCCAGTGTCTCTGGTCACTTATCTCCAAAGTAACCCTCCCGTCCTTTTGCTGCTGTCTCAAACTCAGACTCCCACCAAAACTCTTGTTTTCTCAGTGCATCAGCCTTAGATGAACAGTTTGATTAAACTGATTGAAAGAATGATAGTTTTGAAATCCTTCCAAAAATATTTGCCTGGGACTCTCAGGTTGGAGGTAGAATTCACCAGTAACTGGCCGCTGGGGTCAGGGGGTAGGAAAGGGACAGATGCACCTGCTGCCACTGGAAACGGGGGGTGGGAGGTATGGAGTGTGAAACTTATCTCAGGAGCCTCTAGGGACTTTGGAACCCACCACCCTTAGGAGACCCAGACAAGAAAGATCTCTACAATGTAGAGAAGCTACTTACTTGGAATTAAGGGAATTGGGACCACATTTTCCCTTTTCATACATTTTCTGGCTCTTGTGCTGATCGCCAAGCCGAAGAGCAACTGCAGTGGCAGACATCATGATTTTCTGCAGTACTCGCAATAATGGCAGTCTCACTCCAGAGCCGCCTTAGAATCTCATTGATGTGGGTAGATTGTCCTAAGTTCAGTATCCGCCACAGCTCCTGGACTGGAGTTAAGCATATAAAGGTGTTTACTATTGAAACACTGAATTGCTTGACTTATTCTCAAAGAGTCTGTGGAGCCCATTTGTACTTCTTGGTCTTGATATTACCATAATTATTACCATTTTTGTATCAATGTATCATTTTCTCGTAGCTCTCCTTTATTGCTTTGGGTCATTCATAATAGATTTCTTAGAAATTTCCCTGTCCTTGGACACAGAAAGTTGAGATGAGAGAGACACCCTTTTTTTTTTTCTTCCAGATTTTGTTTTCCTTGCAGGTGTCTTAAACATGAATTCCCTCATTTGGGAAGTGAGGGAGGTGAAAGCAGATGTTGACAGGAAACCTCCTGGAATATATTATGGTGTTCTTCAGGAGAAGTGCCAAAGCATATTGCCATGAGCTGCAGTGTAGGCTGCAGACACAGCTCAGATGTGGCGTTGCTGGGGCTGTGGCATAGACCAGCAGCTACAGCCGATTCAATCCCTAGCCTGGGACCTTTCATAGGCCCCTGGTGCAGCCTAAAATGACAAAAAAAAAAAAGTGCCAGAGCAGCTCCCAATTCCACCTGTTTCTTCCTTCCATTTTCTAAAGCTGCGTTCAGAAATCCTTATTGCATTTCATAAAAGTAACTAGCTGTGGGTAAGCCCCTGATCAATTACCTTGGTCCCATAAAGTAGATATCGCCCATCTTGAATCATGTAATATGTGAGATGGCTTTTTGTGTTTCTTGTGTTAATACTGAATGTAGCACTCCTGTGATTTGCCTTCACAATTTAGAGCTTCATGTTTCAATTTATGCTTTAAAAAAAGTCCGTGTTCACAGAACTCCAGATAGATTGTGTCTCAACAGGAGTTGTTGGCCAGGGCTCAAGCATCATTAGGATAAAGCCAGAAGCTCTCTCTAAAAGAGACCCTACCAGCTCTCTGCAGGTATCTATCTCCCTCGGTCAGATTTTAGAGTGGCATGCCTTTTCTCTTCCTTTAATCCCTTTTTAGCACTTAGGCGGGCAACTATATTTCAAAGACCGATTTGTAATAGGAAATATCACATCTTTTTTATCTGCATGATTGTGCTATGCCTGATGTACAATTTTTTTTTTAAACATCTTCAAAATGCTAAAATAGAGCCTTCGTGTTTTACACAATAAAAATGTCATGGCCGAGTTTTCATGTTGAATGAACCTAGACGGTATTAGTTTCTTCTACGTCATCCTTTTTGTAAAAATCGGTTTCTTCTATCCACCGCCCACTTTGGCCCATTTCTCCTCATCCCTACCCAAGGATTACAAAGAAACTCTTTCCCCTCATCTTGTTGCAGTTCTTAGAGATGAACAGTAGGTGGCAGTACAATTTCAAGCGCCAAGGGCGTATAGGGGCTTCCTCCTCTGCAGACTGAATAAGGAGGGCGTATAGGGGAAATCAAATTATACAAGCTAGTGGGCAAACAGTGGTGTTTCTGAAACGCCAAATATAACTAAACACAGGAACTTAATTTAAAAAACACAGAGGAACTTAAGGTACAGCTCACATGGGGATCATCAGCTATATACTTGAAGAGGAGAGCCTCCAAGAATAGGAAATTATGAGCATAAACAGAATTAGAGGAAATTTATTTCAAACAAGGAACTCCCAAACAACCTTCATTACTTGGGTTTTGGGACTTAATTCCTTACCTCTACACAAATGCCCATCTCCCTCTCCCACCCCCCTCTGTGATTTTACCTTTTCTGCCCCCCTCCCCTCTTGGTGGTGAATGTTACCTTTGAGGCTATTTGGCATTCCCTGAATGCGTTTGTGACCACTTGAATAGAGAATGCGTTTGTCTTTCTCTCATTTCAATGCCACTTTGTGTGGTTGCTGTAACTTTCATCTCTCTCGCTCTCATTCTCGCCTGCTCTGTCTTTTACTGTATGTGCTTTTGTTCATTGTCTTAATAGCAATACTCATACTTGGAGGAAAAGCAGACAAGGGGAGGATTGTTTCATTGGTGGAGGTGCTCAGTGCTGAGGGTTTTCTGGTTCTGTTTTACCTCGTCAGGGATGCTTGGGGGCTGGAGCGACTGCAGGGAAGGTGTTACTTGGATCTGAGATCTCACTGTGGCCCCCTCAAAAGGATGTCATAGGCTGGTCATGGCAGTCCGTAGGCGGTGTACATCCTTGAGGCCAGCTCAGGGGAGAGAGCTATGGCCCAGGGTGATAACCTACAGCCCTGCTTTCAGACCCCCTGCAGTCATCCCGTGGCTGCTGGCTCGATTTAAATGAAAGTTATTTGTCCATCAACAGTTTCAGGAAATACGTTGAACTGTATGGCCTCTTCACTCCCAGGTAAAAAATAAAAGAAAAATAAAGGTAGTGTTTCTGCCTCAGGGGTGTGGGGAAGGCACGTCCAGCTGGGAAATCGGTTTCCACTTGGGCCATTTCTCAAGAGTCTGTGAACAGATAACTGGCAGTAATGGTCCAGGCAGGAGACCGAGTTCACCCAGGGAGCCTTGCCCAGGCCTGAGGTTCTTGTTGTTCTTCAGTGGGAACAGGTGCGTCGCCCGTGATGGGGAGCCGGTCACTTCCAGACATAGTGGATTTCCCCGACGTGTGAGAGAGGTGGGCGAGGTCAGCCCAGGGAACTTCCAGGGCTGTGGTCAGGAGCGGGAAGAAGAAATAAAAGGATGACAGAGGAGTGAGAGAAAGGACACTGAGAGTGGACAAGAAGCTAGAAACCAGACACTGGTCTTTCTCTCCTCGAGCAGTAAATGATCTCTGTGCTTAGAGAGAGTGGTGTCTTTGCTGTGGGCCCCATCCCAGAAGCTGGAGGGTAAAGGGGAAAGACAGGCATGAGAAGGAGAATTGGGGAAATCCACATGGAGGGACCTGCTTTCAGTGCATAGTCACAGACTGCCTTGTTCATGAAGACTTTACTGCCAGGGGATTAAGTGTTTATTTGCAGTGCGCCAGGCGGAGTCTGGAGGTAGCATAGCTTCTAGATGACCCTACTGTCCCTGCTGTGTTTTCTATTATAATTCCATGATGGTAACCAGGAAATGAAGGGGCCCAGGCTCCTCCAGCAAGGCCTGTGAGCGGGTATGAATAGCTCAGAGCTCCTCTTCCCCACCACGGTCTTATAGAAATACTCCACGGCTAAGCATTTTCAGAATATGCATCTCTGCTTTTGTGCCTCGTCGGGTGTCTCTTATACCTGTCCAATATTTATTCCGTCCTCACCCCTCTGTGGCCAAGTGCCCTCTGGGTGGTGGTTTAAAAATGCAAAGCATGGAGTTCTGTTGTGGCTCAGTGGTAACGAACCCAACTAGGATCTGTGAGGACACGGGTTCGATCCCTGGCCTTGCTCAGTAGGTTAAGGATCTGGTGTTGCCGTGAGCTGTGGTGTAGGTCATAGACGTGGCTCGGATCTGGCATTGCTGTGGCTGTGGTCTAGGCCAGCAGCTCCGATTCAACCCCTAGCTTGGGAACTTCCATATTCTGTGGGTGCAGCCCTTAAAAAAAAGAAAAAAAAAGGAAAAACAAAGAGATGAAAAAAAAGAATATTTTATAGAGGCTTTGAACATGTGGAGTCAGAGCAGTGTTCCTCAAATAATAATAATGATAAAAACCTACCGTGTTAGGGTGAGCTTGTGGATTTAGAGCATTTCATGGAGTTTTCCAATGCGTGCATCTAAAATGTATTGCAGGATTTCCGTTGTGGCTCAGTGGTTAAGGTATCCGACTAGGAACCACGAGGTTGCGGGTTCGATCCCTGGCCTTGCTCAGTGGGTTAAGGATCCGGCGTTGCCGTGAGCTCTGGTGTAGGTTGCAGACGAGGCTCGGATCCCGCGTGGCTGTGGCTGTGGCGAAGGCCGGCGGCTACAGCTACTGTTAGACCCCTAGCCTGGGAACCTCCACATGCCATGGGTGTGGCCCTAGATAAGGCAAAAAAACAAAAATAAAATGGATTTCAGAGCATTTTACCCCATCATAAAGGCTGAATTCGACATGATGCCCGTCATATCAGCTCTAGGTTTATTGATTAAAAACAATAAGACATCACAGGCAGCGAATGCAATACTTCACGAAGACGTTCGATTTAGTAACCATGACATTTTTGCTCTCTGTTTGGATCTTTCGACCGAAGCTGGTGGTCTTTAAGTGTCCTTAAGCCTTGGGATTGATCTACTTGAAAGATTAGGAGTCCTTGAAGGGAAGCTTCGATGACAGAAGGCCATCTACACAACTCTGAGTTTATCAGAGATTTCCTTGAGTCTTCATGATGACAGGGTCCGGAAGCAGTGACAGCCAATTCAGTAGCTTCAGATCTTTGATACCTGCATACATTAATCTTATAATTCATTCCAAGATGTGATAGCTGTATGTAAACAGATCATTTCCATAATTTGCCTTTTCCTTGGAAACACCCCCCTTGGGTACCTTGGAGACAATGACAAATTTGACCATCGCTCTCTCTCTCTTTTTTTTTTTTTTTAGGGCTGCACCCACAGTATGTGGAGGTTCCCAGACTAGGGGCATAATCAGAGCTGTAGCCACTGGCCGACACCACAGCCACAGCAACACCAGATCCTTAACCCGCTGAGCTAGGCTAGGGATGGAACCTGCATCCTCATGGGTGCCAGTCTGATTCGTTTCCCCTGAGCCACAATGGGAACTCCCTAAACTGACTATCTCAAACAGACTTCTTTTCCAAACTCGATTGCTTTAAGAATTCAAGCCACTTTTGCTTTCTTTGGGAATCCATTATATGGCTGTGCCAATTTCAGTATAAAAATAAGATTTAAAAAATATTTTACCAGTTAAATTACATAATTCCCCATCTGAAAACGGTGTCTTGTTTTCTTGGACCTTCCCTTATTTTCAAGTTCCCACATGTACCCTAGCTTGGGAAGTCTTCATTTAAAAGGAAAGGAAGGTATGAATATTCAATTAAGCAGGGTTAACATTGGCAGAGGGACTTTCACTAGGAAATCTTCAGATTAAAATTCATTGAAAAGTAAATCAAAGTGGCTAAAAAGCAAAACACTTCCACAAAGCAGATACTGAAAAGCATGAATAAATGGATCGTTTCTTTCCTAGTATATTTTTAATTGTTGTTCACCTCCTCTTAATCCTTCCCCCCCCCCCACTGCAGTGGTGACACAGAGAGAAAGCCCACAGCTTTTTTTTTTTTTTCTATAACTTAATAGTTCAAAGATCTAAGCAAACCTTTGTTCTTTTCCTCTGCTGCTGTAACTGTTTTAAAATCACTGTGTTTCTTCTGTAAGTTTCTATCCACAGAGACTCTATTTCCTGCTCTTGCTTCTTCCTTCCTCTATTCCTTCTCTGTTTTCCATTTCTGTTTCATGGAGATCTGTTAGCAGTTTTTACCTGTTTCATGCCATCATCTTTTTACTATGTTTCGTTAGGAAATTCTTGGTCTGCTCACTTCTTGGAGTCTTTTTGTGTAGGTAGAATGCTGGTTCCTTTTTATTCATTACTCATATTTGCCTTGTGAGAGTTCTTTTTGGAACCGCTGGGTCGGGATGGATAATTAGGGAGAGTGGGTTGATGTGTTTCTGAAAGCTTGGCTTTGGGTCTGTTGTCTTCAGACTCTTCCTTGGCAGCACTGTCCTCCAGAGTTTGATCCTGCTCCCGAATGGCTCAGGGCAGAGGGCTTTCTGTCAGGGGTTTTGTGGTACACGATGGAGCTTGTGTCTCCTTAGTTAACAAGATCGAAACACCCTCCCTGAAATCTGGTCCAGTGTTACTTCCTGTACTAGCTCTTCTTCATATGGGGTACTTTCAGTGTGTGGACATCTAGTTTTAGCCAAAGATGATGTCTCCTTTTCCCTGTTGTTTTTCAGGAATTTCAGAAAGAATTGAAGAGCAGAGGTACTGATGTAGGAGTTTAGGGATAACAGCCTGCAGCTTGTCTTCTGCCTTTGTTCTTGCTGTTTCGTAATCTGCCCTCCTGAGCTGCCCCATTGACAGCGCAAATGAGGATGTGTGACTTCTCTGCCGCAGAACTTTGCTGTGCGCGGTTTAGAAGGTGGATTACAAGCGCTCAGCTTGGCCCGTCCCTCTTGGGCCTCTAGTCCTACTGTTCGTTACTGTTGTAGCTTTGAGCAGTGCTGGGTTGCTTGTGATGAAGTTTCCTCTCTCTCCCTTTTTCCTAGACCTGTTGCTTCTACCTGGAATTCTTTTTTCTTACCTACCTAATAAGCTTCTACTTACCTTTCAAAACCCAGCTCAGATGGCTCTTGCATTTTGAAGCTTTTTTTTTTTTGCCTTTTTGTCATTTTATGGCTGCACCCGCGGCATGTGGAGGTTCCCAGGCTAGGGGTCTAATCGGAGCTGTAGCCACTGGCCTGCGCCGCAGCCACAGCAACGCAGGATCCGAGCCGCGTCTGCAACCTACACCACAGCTCACGGCAACGCCGGATCGTTAACCCAATGAGCAAGGGCAGGGATCGAACCCGCAACCTCATGGTTCCTAGTCGGATTCGTTAACCACTGCGCCACGGGGGGAACTCCTGAAGCTTTTTTTTTTTTTAACCTTTTTGGGGAAGAAAATTCGTCCCCCTCTCTTCTGCGCTAAGTCCTTCCCCCTGTCTTGATCATGGCACTCTTCCCATTATCGTACAATCATTTGTGTACATAGCTTCTCTTCCACTAGGTTGTGAATTCCCTGAAACTGATATCTTGTTACTTTTTTAAAATCTGCATCGCTGGGCACAAGGGCCCGGTGCTTAATAGGGTCTCAGATAATAATTAGCATTCAGGTTCGAATCAACGTAAGTGGAAAGATTCAAATCTGAATAATAATTATTCAGGGTTATAAAATTGGAGGAGGATTTTAAATGCAAGACCTGAGTTTTTTGTTTTCCTTGTCTTACTTTGCCAATTTTGAATGGAATGTCAATAAAAGTGTCAAGTAATACCAACATGAAGAAAGCAAAGAGAAATCAAGTATAAATATCCTGTAGCCCATAGTGAAAAACTAGTGTTCAGGAAAGAAGTGAGGAAGAGAACTATAAATTCTGGAGCTCTTCGAGCATCAGTAAAGTAATAGTTTGTGTTCTGAGAGCAGATAAAATTCCAAGATAAAGTGTATGTGGAAGAGAAAGAGTCTTGGACAAAACCGCAAGTCCTTCAGCTAGAGTAGGTGGAATGAGCAGTAAGCTTTCGTGCCTTCCTTAGTTGCCAGGTTGAAGAAGATTACCTCTTCCTGGGATTCAAAATATTGTTTTAAAAATAACTACTCGTAGCGCTGATTTCGTGGTATTTCCTCTCCCCTAAGCTAAGTTCCATAAAACTTTTTATGCCCCTTGCCAGCAATAATGGATGATGCGTATGTCTCAGTGGTATAATTTACTGACTCCTTACGGTGAAAGGTGAAGGACTGAGTGAGGACTGAAATACTCCATATGTCTTAAAATTGCACAAAGCCAGGCACGTGGGAGACATTCAGCACAGAAACTCAACGTGACTAATCCTTAGGAAAGAGTCTGAAATCGATCTCTCTTCCCCACCGCCTTGACGCTCTGCAGAAGGCGTCCCCTTGGGACGCTCACGGGGCTGTCTGGAATTTCTCAGGTTTAACGTTAGTGCTTGGCTTTTACAGAAAGGCAGCAAAAGCCCTTCTTCATGAGCCCTTCCACCTGAGACAGTGAGTCATCCAGGGGAATGGGTTTGCCTTTATTCCTATAGGTCTGTGAGGAATTAACTGTGAACCATCCGAGACATGCTTTTGCTCACCTCCCATCAGAAAAAGCCAGGAGTGGAGATGTTCTCTTGCTGCCGATTCATTTCTTTTTTTTTTTAATGCCCTAGGCAGCTTAAGGAATTCTCTGACTTCAAGTATATGTTCCTCTCTTTCTCTTTTTTATTCTTAATTCCCCCCCCCCTTTTTTTTTTTGGTCTTTTTAGGACCTTACCTGCGGCATTTGGAGGTTTCCAGGCTAGGGGTCGAATCAGCTATAGCTGCTGCCCTACACCACACTCACAGCAGTGCAGGATCCGAGCCATGTCATCGACCTGTATATACTACAGCTCACAGCAACGCTGGATCCTTAACCCACTGAGCAAGGCCAGGGATCGAACCCGAGTCTCCATGGAAGCTAGTCAGATTCGTTTCTGCTGAGCCATGGTGGGAACTCCATGTATATGCTTCTCTTTAGACTTCCGTTCCAATCCTATTTCACCTCTACTCAACCTCTTCCACCCCTTTGCTTGATTGTGGGCGTTTCTGTAGCCAGGGAAAACGGGATGTCTTTGGCTCTGAGAGTGTCCACACTGTCGCTAATTTGGAGCACTGGGTCATTCCTGGGGCCCTTCCCTCTGCGCTGACCTGGGAGCCAGCAAACTTGAGGGTAGTTTCAAGGGCAACCTGGTGATTTTTGAGGAGGTCCAGGATATATGAGTCCGCATACTAGCATGTGATGCTGAAATTAATGCAATATCTTTTTGTTGTTGTTGTTGTTGTTTAAAAACACCCGCAGCATAGGGAAGTTCCCAGGCTAGGGGTCGAATTGGAGATACAGCTGCCAGCCTACACCACAGTCACAGCAATATGGGATCCGAGCCGTGTCTGCAACCTACACCCCAGCTCCCGGCAACGCTGGATCCTTATCCTTAACCCACTGAGCGAGGCCAGGGATGGATTACTCGTGGATACTAGTCGGATTCGTCTCCGCTGAGCCACAGCGGGAACTCCTGCAATTTAATACATTTTAATCAGAGTCCCACTCTGTTCTCAAGAACATGGTCCTCGTTTCCAGGGCGCTGACAGCCTAGCAGGGAGGACTGGCGTGTGCACAGCGAGAAGCAGGAGAACTGCGGGGAGAGAACGAGTCCGCGCCGCCTGGGCCGCCAAGCGGCGTTTTCCCAGGCAGCCGACTCTGCAGCAGTGACCTAGCGTCACGTCAGCTTCCTTCCTGCTGCTCTGTATCCCCCTCCCAGATGCTAATTTTCTCTGCACTCTTGGGGCCCTCTGGAGTTTTCACATCCAAAAGTCTACCTGAAGAGACCTATAAGGTTGAAAGGATTTCACCCCTAGCCACCCAGTGGGAGTTCCCGGCTGTCTCACCGCTTCTCCTGTGTCTTCATATTGTCCTCCTTGTTCACATAATGGACAGAAGTGTTTATGATCAGTAAAATAGACAAGCATCAAGAATCCCAAAGTAGCTGAAATTTTCCTCAACCACTGTGTGTACCCACTGAATTTTTTTTTTTTTTTTTTCCTTTTTAGGGCTGCACTCGCAGCATATGGAGGTTCCCAGGCTCGGGGTCAGATTGGAGGTGTAGCTGCCAGCCTACACCTCAGCCACAGCAATGCCAGATCCGAGGCGTGTCTGCAACCTATACCACAGCTCACGGCAACACCGGATCCTTAACCCACTGAGCAAGGCCGGGGATCGAACCCACAACCTCATGGTTCCTAGTCGAATTCGTTAACCACTGAGCCATGACGGGAACTCCCCACTGAATCATTCTTGCCCCAACATTTGTCATCATTCTCATGAATATCGGTTATATGATGACCATATATAAATATTAGTGATATAAAATTTGGTAGCTTTGTTACCAAACTCATGCATTTGCCTTGGGTCATCTCCCTGCTATGGGCTCCGGCAGGCCCATCATTTAGAGAAAAGAACTTCTCCCTCCTGGTTTCTTGCCTTTCCCTTAAAAATCCCAACCCCTGTGAATACAGTATTATCCTGTACCCCGAATACAGTATTATGCGGCTCTTGCTCTCAAGAGAAGCGTGAGTTTGTCCTCAAGATTGTATCTTTCAAGCCCGAGGAATATTCACCCACAAGGTTGTATCTGTTGCTCAAAGCAACTCAAAGAATAACCAGCTGTGCAACTGCTTGATTTAATAATCTATTGCAGTGAATACTGTAATGAGAGCTAAGCCTGGAATTATATGCAAAAATCATTGGTTTGTACAAGTCCCATGGGACCCCAGTGGTTGCCCTCTTGCCTCATCCTAATTCTCGTGGATTTACAGACATAAGGCCACCAA
Source organism: Catagonus wagneri (assembly GCA_004024745.2). Lineage (NCBI taxonomy): Eukaryota > Metazoa > Chordata > Mammalia > Artiodactyla > Tayassuidae > Catagonus > Catagonus wagneri. Next base: position 1,937,545 of record PVHT020000237.1, on the reverse strand, counting down.
CCTAGAGGATCTACGTCATGTTCACTCGAGCATTAAATTCCACAAAGAGTGGAAGCGAAAAACCAGAATGATGAGGGCGCCTGCCATTTCTTTTACTTCTGTCTCATTTTTTTACTGTTCAAGTCAATTTCTTTTTACCTACAGACGACACTTGATCTAGAGCTAATTTCCATCCCTGATGTTTTCTCTGGAGGCCTGGCCTAGAGCACTGTGATATCACAGGATTTCATCCACTACCACATTTCTATGAGTGTGTTTTGTGTGTGATAAGTCCAGACTTAATTGTGTTCGGGTCTTACATCACCATGATAATAGACTGACATTTTAGTAACATTTAACACTCACCCAATCCAGGTAAGCTTTGGGAGTTACTAATTGGAGTAAATCACACAATCAAATATTAATTACACCATCTACTCTATGGAGTTTCTCTTTAGCTGAATTTTGGGGCTGTAATTTTCATGAGATTATTCTTGATCGTTGCTGTGCTTATAATTAATACTATTACTGACAAAAGATTTACTATGCTTATTATCTCATTTTAGGTCACCCGTCTCTTCAGAAGATCACGGTAAGAGTCTGTTTTACTTATACTAATTCGGGCTTACGAGTTGGGCTCTGGTCCTCGCATTTCACTGTCAGATGGGGAAATCGCTTAAGAAAATGTCTCTGAGATGTTTGCTTTGCATTTTGCTAGTGCAGGATACCAACTACTTTTAAAAAATTTACCTTCGTCCTAGGTAAATTTGATATTGTGCCTTATCTTCAAATCTGTTACAGTTATTTTGGTTGACAGATATTACAAAGTGTCGTGTATTCTGTTTGACTTCCGCTCCATCACCAGATACAGTGAACCTCTGAACAACGCAGGGGTTGGGGATACTGACCCTCCGTGCGACAGGAAATTTATGTGTAACTTGATAGCTGGCCCTTTGGTATCTATCATTCCTCTGCATCGGTGGCTTCAGCCAGCTGAGGTCCATGTGGTACAATGGTATTTACTATTGGAAAAAAAAAAGTTCCTCCCAGAAGTGGACCTGCGCCGTTCAAACTTGGGTTGTTCAAGGATCAGCTGTATTTGGGGGGACCTTGGGCCAGTTGTGTAACGTCTCTGAGTCACAGATTTCACCTTCACAGCGGGGACTTGTAGTAGGTCTTTCCAACAGCGCCTTCCAGACAGGACACTGAGGTTTGCAGAGGAGGTGACGAGTCTGAGATAAAGCTCATCGGTCAGTAGTCTGAGTTGCTCCACTGCTGAGGTGGGTTATTTGCCTTTCGAGATGACTGTTGTATTCAGAGGAGAAAATGGATCGTTTCAGCGCATTTAACCTTTGGAATTGTATGTTTATTCAGTCAGTCAATCAGAAACGTTTATTGGGTCGACGGTGGGCCAGGTATATAATCATGTTACACAGATATGCCATGTGCGGGGATAATGTGACGTGTGACAAGACATTTTCCCTCGAGGAGCTCTGTGGGTCCGGGGTGGGGGGGCGGAGGGGATGGTGGAATGCCACATAGCTACCGCAGCACAATGTGGAATATGCTTTTTCTTACAAAAGGGAGTAGCCAGGACTCTGGAACTCCCCCGGCATTGCTCTTGATGCTGGCCCTCATTCAGCTAAGGCACCATTACCCATTTCGCCAGTAGAAACATGGCAGCTGGTTTACGCTTTTCTCCTCACCCTCTCATTTCTACCTGGTCGCTAAGTTCCATCAGCTCTGTTGCTTATACTTCATTGATCTCTATTTTCTTTTCTGTCCCCATTCCTTTTGTTTAGCCCCCTCCACCCCACATCTTGCTGGGACCTTTAAAATTGTCTTGTAACTGATAGCCATACCTCTCGAATTCCTTCTCTTTGTTATTTTTTAGTATCTGCATACCTAGAGAGCACCACCAGACTGGTTGTTCTGCGGTAAAAGTCTATTCCCATCGCCTGTCAGGTGGAATCTTCAGTAGACCAGTAATGCATTTGTCTTTCCAATACCGAATTTTAACATGGAATAGAAAGGCCTAAAGAATGAACTCTTTGTCTTCCTCTGCCACTTATTGCACCTTTTGGCATCTTTTCCCCTTCTGTCCATGGTCTGTGCTCTAGCCACTCGGTGCTACCTCTAGTTTCTGAAACTCACCATATTTTTCATGTGTCTCCACTTTTAGCCGGACTGTTCGGATAGAAGCTACTCCTTCTTTTTGCCACGTATGGTTGATACTTACATTTGAGACTTCATTAAGCGTCTCATCCTCCCTGAGAGCCGTCTGCCCTACTTTTCATCGATATCAACTATTTTTTCCTTCCCTCTCGAATTTAACTTAAAAATGCGATGCCTGATTTATCTCTCTCCCCCGCTAGGCTAGAAGTCCTTGGATATAGATCCTAACAAGCAGCTACGTTCAAACGATGTTTATTAATTGAATGCATTAAAGAGAGAGAGAGGGAATTTTTGAAACAGGCCTGTTCTGCTGCCGTGTCATTAACTCTCTCCCAGTATTAGAATGAGTGGTTTCATCTTCTGTGAAACATCATCGGGCCAATTACTTACAGGCTGAATAAAGTCAGAATTAGGTAGCAACCACCTAATTGCTACCTAATGACTTACTGTTATATTCTGTTTTGCTTATCGGTGTTGGTAGGATTAGGTTTCTTTATTTCATACTTAGAGGTCCTTGGGCTTTTTCAGGTTCAAATGATAAACCAGAGACTTGTATTTCATTTTTATTTTGAACTCCTGTCTTCCTTAATGACCTTTGTTTCTGTTTGCCTTGCTGTGCGTAAGAACTTAGTCCCCATTCCAGAACAAAGGGGGTGGGGCTCCTAACCTGCAAGTCTGCAGTCCCCCAGGAATTCTTAAGGGGTCGTGAGCCATTAGCGAGCACATGTCCATGTCCTGGGGGTCCTGAGGGTGACCCCTACCAGGAAGACTTGCTCAGTGTCAACAGCACTTCAGAATTGATTTTGAAGAATGGACATGTGTGTTAAAGAAACATTATCCAAATTAGAGGGTGTTTACATTTTCATGATTTTAAAATATTTAGTACCTGCCTGTGCATCTTAGTTTTATTCAGCAACTTCCAAAAAGTATTCAAATATACGTTGTCAAATAATAATGCTGATTTTCCTAATTTTTCATCCTCTTATAGTTGGGTATCCTTGGCAAAATATCCTTCTTTATCACTAGGATTTTCTATTAGCACTTAAAATATTTTTATATTTTTATCTTACGTTTACAGATTCGTAAGTGTCCGTGATTGCTGTGGTTAGCATAAAGCCTTGACTATCCTGTCATCAATCTTGTATTTGTATACAGCAATGACGTGGCAATATACTAGTAAGAGAAGTAGTAGCATTTTTGACTTCTGAAAGTTACGAGTAAAAAAACTGAGGCACCGTGGGCAAATGGATTGTGAAACTGGTAAAGAAAGCTGTCTGCCTCTTGCTATTTTGTTTGCTTTCCGCCAGTGAGCCTATTCCACTTTCTAATAGCAGGTTACTCTGGCTGTCTCCAAAAGAGACTTCGTTCTTAAGGAAAATCTAATTTCCCAAAGTCTGATAACCCTGATCTTCCCAAGCCCCTCAGATTACTCTTTCATTGAAAATATACTGGGACATTGTGACTTTGTCATGGTCCCTCTTAATTTCGGTTCTTTTAGCTGGAAAGTGGGGCTCTTCATATCTACCCAGCCTGCCTAACAGGCTGTTCTGTGCTCCAATGCGAAATCATTTATGAAAACACTTTCCGGTTTGCTAAAAAGCACCCCAGACATGATGCTATTAGTGTCGGCTGTGGATGAGGAAGTGTGTGTTTCCTGTGACGTTTGCTCAGCAATGTATACTGCCTTTGACAAGTTAAAAGATGTTCTGGGGAGGAGAGGGTGTGTGAAAAATGTTTCCTTCAACATCATCATTAAATATTAACTTTTATTGGAAACCCTTTTATATCTGGGTGAGGAAGAGTAAAATGGTTAATACATAATTTAGGCTGCAGTGACACGGGGAAAGTTGCTGATGTTGTACGGGGTTATTAGTTGTGGGGAATTGATGCTATAAGGCATAAATGAAATGTAGAATATCTCTATCACTGAGTTTCAGAGTCATTAAGAATACAGGCTAAAGGAGTTCCCGTTGTGGCTCAGTGGTTAACAAACTCGGCTAGTATCCGTGAGGACAGGGGGTTGATCCCTGGCCTGGTTCAGTGGGTTAAGGATCCGGCGTTGCCGTGGGCTGTGGTGTAGGTCGCAGACGTGGCTCAGATCCTGCATGGCTGTGGCTGTGGCATAGGCCAGCAGCTGCAGCTCCGATTCGACCTGTAGCCTGGGAACTTCCATATGCTGCAGACGCAGCCCTAAAAAGACAAAAAGACAAAAAAGAATCAAGGCTAAAGTTTATTGAGTGCGTCTTATGCAGAATCACTGTGCCAGTGTTTCAACTATACTGTTTCATCTCTAACAAATCACACTGCACAGTAAACGTACTCTCTTCGATGTCTAGTGAGGGCCACAGGCTCAGCATTCTTACATCACTTGCTAAATTAAACATCACACAGCTAGCGAGTGGCAGAGTTCACGTTCAAAGCCAGTTGCAGCACTCCACTCTTGCTCAATTACCCACCATGTCCTTCGAAAACAGAAGAAACAATTGTCAACCTTCAGGTGAATCGACAGAATTATAGAAGGGAGAAAAAGAAATCCCTCTACCAAGGATGTAGTTACTGCTGGGTGAGTAATTTCTTTTTAATGACAAAACAAAACAGACTGAAAATAACCACTTCTCCCTCCTGCCGGGAATGATCTGTCCCCGTAGAACAAAGTAAATACCAATGTCACATTCTCTCATAATTAGTTCACCGAGTGAAACCGAAGCTTCAGGGAAGCGTGCCATGCAGCGCCCCGGGGGAACATTACATTTTAATGTTACAGCTGGAAGCCCGAGTCCAACCTCGTGTCAGGAGGTAGGCTCGGCAGTGATGGATTGCCTTATCCTAGGAGGTTCCTCTGCATTTAGGGCCCATCACTTCATCATCGGAGCTGCCCCGGAGCCACTTCGGGTGCCCCGGCTGCTTCACCTGCTCCCGGCTCTGGCAGTCCGTTCTGTCCTCCCAGCCCGCTTGCCTCGCGGGCGGGACGGGCGCCGACGTGGCGTCTGCTTCCGACCGGCCAGCGTCTGTTCATTTACAGACTGAGGGGCATCCGGTGACTCCCCGGGGGGAGACACGCCCGATCCAACACCCACCGGCGTGTCTGAAGCAGGCACCCCTCTCCTGTCCTGCCCCTTAGACCTGCTGTTGGTAAAAAGTGGCGCTCACAGGCTGCGGTAGTCTTTCTGCTGCTGCAGTAACACAGTGGATGAAAGGAGTGAGGCTTACCTGGAGGGAGCCAAGCTGTAGCGGCCACGGTCAGCTTGTGTTAGTGCCCGGGGACGCGGTCACTGCCGGGCCTGGAGGCGGTTTTGCTGGGTGGCGAGTTGTGCTCAGAGACAAGCTGTGGAGTGGCTTAAATTCGTTAGTGCATCAGTGGCTGTCTCTGGCTCAAATATCGTAGATTCAGTTTTCTTTCTAGTGTAAATTTATCTGTATGGAGGGTTTTAGTAAAATAGAGAATATTCATAAAATGGCTCGGGGAGTTCCTGTTGTGGCTCAGCGGTAACACACCCGACTAGGATCCAAGAGGACACGGATTGAATCCCTGGCCTCCCTCAGTGGGTTAAGGATCCTGCGTTGCTGTGGCTGTGGTGTAGGCCGGCAGCTGCAGCTCCGATTTAACCCTTAGCCTGGGAATGTCCATATGCCACAGGTGCAGCTAAAATAGCAAAAGAATAAAAAATTTAAAAAAATTTATCAGCTCAGTTTAAATTGTAACTGAAGGAACTACTGGGCGCTTAGCGCCCCCAGCCTAAAAATAAAATATTTGTAGTAATCTAGAAGCTTCATGTTTGCCTTTCTGATTACCTTCTCTTCCCTCTCTGATAGAGATAACCACTGTCCTGCCTTTTTGTTAAGAATTTCCTTCATCTCATTTTACTACACGTATGCACATTCTGCACAGTATACATCATATATATGCGTTCTACGTGTATGTGTATATGCATATAGTTTTGCTAATTTTTAGCTTTTACAAACTGAATTCTTTTGCAAACCCCTGTCATTTGCTTCTTCTATTTCAGAATGTTTTTGTGATTCATCCTTGTTGATGAGTATCATATTCTTTCATTTTTCATGTTGTATAGCATTCTGTTGGGTAAATGTATAACAATTGATATATCCAAATTCTGCTGATGAATGTTTAGGTGGATTCCAGGGTTTCTGCTTGTTTGTTTGTGTTTGTATTCGTTTTGCTCTTGCAGTGTTAGGCACATTCTTTCTCATGACTCCTCCTGGTGTCCATGTGCAAGAATTCCTCTAGGGTTTAAAACCAGGGATAGCATAGTTAGGTGGTAGGTTATATACATATTTAACTTAGCATATAATGACAAACTATTTTCCAAAGTGATCATTCTAATTTATACTCCCAGTGGTAGTAAGAGCTCCTGTTGATCCACATCCTTGCCAACACTTGGTAGTAACTGATTATTATTCTTTTTTTGCCAATTTGGTGGGAGTGTCAAATGGTATCTCAGGGTTTTAATCTGCCTTAAATATATATTACACATTAAGAGTGGGCATTTTTTGCTTGAGTATGAAAATTCAGTGACTAGTATTTAATGCTGATCTATTGCTATAAAATATTCTGTATTTATATGACTTCAGAGACTTTCATGACTAGGACACACTCCCTCCAGTGTCCAGCATTAAGTGCCAGCCCCAGAGGGTAGGACCGATTTGCGTATTTGTCTATTCTATAGGTTTACCTGTCCGGAATCCTGTTTAAGTTTACATATCAGATTGAGCATTTTTCATATATTTATATGTCATTTGTGTTTACTCATCTATGAAATACCACTTTATTTCTTTTGCCAATTTCCTCCCACTGGGTTGTCTTTTTCTTAATGATTCATAAACATTTTTATGTATTCTGGGGAAAAAATATTTTGTTGAGTATATGTATTGCAAACTTTCTTCAGTTTGTGGTTTATCTAGGTATTCTTTAATCTAATCAAATTATTAATATTTTCTCTATGGTTTATACCTCTGCTATGTTCTTTAAAGAATTCTTTTGCAGTATAACAATACAGATATTGTCCCATTACCTTCTCTACAGTTTTTGTACTGTTGTCTTTCAATTGTGTCTTTAATACCTTGGAAGTGATTTTGTGGTTTTGTGAGAGGTAAAGGTCCAGTTTTATTTTGATTTTTTTATAACCGTAACCAATCATTATTTATTTCCTTCACTGACTTGCAAAGCCTGTTCTGTCACCCCATAATGCTGTGTTTCCAGATTCCCTTTTCTGTTTTATTGATCCATGTCTTTCCCTATACAATATCATGTTGTTTTGTTTTATTATTATTATTATTATTTGTCTTTTTGGGGCCACACCCATGGCATATGGAGGTTTCCAGGCTAGGGGTCCAGTTGGAGCTGTAGCTGCTGGCCTACACCACAGCCACAGCAATGCCAGATCCGAGCCGCATCTGGGACCTACACCATAGCTCAGGGCAACGCCAGATCCTTAACCCACTGAGCGAGGCCAGGGATCAAACCCGCGTCCTCATGAATACTAGTCAGATTTGTTTCCGCTGATCCACGACAGGAACTCTTCATATGTTGTTTTAATTGCTCTAACTTTGACAGACATCTCGATATCTGGGAGATACCTAAAACTTGTTCTTCTTCAGGAGGGTCTTAATTGTGTGTGGACTTTTGCTCCTTCATATAAATTTCAGAATCAGCTTATCAAGTCTTATGCTATAATTTTCATTGAAATTGCATAAATATATGAGTATAAAGAGAATTGATATTTTTATGATAATGAGTCTTTAAACCATATGGCCCTGCATTTAATTTTTTTTAAGACTAACTGGCCTTTTAAAGTGCCTGTCAATAGAGTTTGATAATTTTATTCATGAAGGTTTTGGCCATCTTTTGTTAAACATATTCCTAGGAACTTTACATTTTTAGTGATATTTTATATTTTTTAAATTATGTATATATTTAAAATTACTTTAAAATTTAAAATAATTAAGCTCACAAACTTATACTTTCTAAATGATCATTGTTGGCACATTAAAAGGCAACTGACTTTTAGACTGTTGTTTCAAAATCTTGAATCAAGATTCCTGCTAGTGTTTTATATTCATCAACTTAATGTGAAGGGTCTTTTTGTGAGGAAAGATGTTACACAGACAATACGATCTGCAAGTACTGAGAGTTTTGTTTCATCCCTTCCAAATGGTTATGCTCCGTATGTGTTTTTCTTGTTCTTTTGTGCCTGTTAGAACCTTCGGTACAGTATCAAATAGACATAGAGACAGACGGCATCATTGCCTTGTTTCTGATCTCTAAGTGAATGCCATCCACATGTCACCACTATTTGTGAAGGTCACTGACAGGTGGTCCTGCTGCTGGCGCTGTGATGATTTGGCAGATACCCTTTTAAGGATTTTCCCCTTCATTCAAACTTGTTAAATTCAGTGAGTACTGAATTTTACTGAACACTTTTTTCTTTATCTTTTGAGATGATAATATTATCATGCTTTTCTCTCATTTGTTCTTTCATTGTGGTGCACTTGATTGATTTTCCAATAGAAACCAGTATTATATACATGAGATGAATTCCAATTGGTTATTATATTCATCTCCTTTATATTGCTTCAGCTTACTAATTTTCTGTTTTGGATTTTTACATGCATGTTCGTGAGTGTGACTGGCCTCTGACTTTTCTTTTTATTATATAGTGCATATGATAGTTTCCTAAATGGAACTGGAAAGTGTTTCCTCATTTTCTAATATCTGGGGCTGGCATTTCCTCTGTGGGAAAAATTTCAATCATAAATTTAACGTTGTTGTTGTTATTGGCTGCATATGCAGTGGCTTGATGGGGGATCTCAGTTACTAGAAGAGGGCTTGAACCCAGGGTGCACTGGTGAGAAGAGGTGAAAGTCCCAAGTCCAAACCACTAGACCACCAGGGTACTACCATAGAATTGTTTTTTGTTTCTTGTTTTTTAGGGCTGCTCCCATGGCATATGGAAGTTCCCAGGCTAGGGGTCAAATTGGAGCTACAGCTACCAGCCTACACCACAGCTCACAGCAACGCCAGATCCTTAACCAGCTGAGCAAGGCCAGGGATCAAACCTGCATCCCCATGAATCCTAGTCAGGTTCATTAGCTGCTGAACCATGAAGGGAACTCCCAGATTTGTATTTTTTAATGTTTGGGGAGATAGTGAGAATTTCTGTTTTTCTTGAGTCAGTATTGTTAGCTATTTTTTAAGGAATTCTTCCATTTTATTGAAGTTATTCTTCATTCTTGGCATAAATTTTTGAGTTATATCATCTTATCCGTGTAATATTTATGAGATCTGATTTTACAACTACCTTTTTCTTTTTCTTTCTTTTTGCTATTTTAGGGCTGCACCTGTGGCATATTGGAGGTTCCCAGGCTAGGAGTCAAATTGGAGCTGCAGCTCTACCTATGCCACAGCCACAGCTGTGGTCTGAGGGGTCCACACGGGGTCCAAGCCGAGTCTGCAACCTACACCACAGCTCATGGCAACGCCGGATCCTTAACCCACTGAGCAAGGCCAAGGATTGAACCCACATCCTCATGGATCCTAGTCAGGTTCATTAACTCCTACCTGTTCATTTTTAATATTGTTTGTACCTGCTTCTTGTGCATGTGTTTGTGTCTTTCCTTGTCTCTTTCCTCTCACTAAAGGCTTGGAGCTCAGGTTATGTTACTGATATTTCAAGAAACAATTTTTTACCTTCATTTATCCTGTTACACAATTACCTTCTGTTTCATTAGGTTCTTATGTTTATAATTTCCTTCCTTTTTGGCATATTTTTATTCTTTTGGCATATTTTTATTCTTTTTCTACTTTTTTTTCTAATATAGACATTTAAGTGCAAACATTAGCTAAGTGTTTTCTCTTCCCTTTGTATCTCATTGTGGAGTTCCATTTAGATGCATGTTCATTATTTTTGTGCTTTCCTTTTGTATTTTACCCTGCCGTCTCTATTTTGTATCTATTTCTTTGGAATACATCCTGGATAATTTCTTCAAAATTATTTCCTTGTTCACTTGTGCTGGTTTTTTATTCCTGTTCATTTAAGATGATTCTTGGTGAGCTGCTCATGTCCTTGAACCTTTATGCATGAGAATTTGTTAAGTCCTTCAAGGGGTTTTCCAGTCACCGGAGAAAACTATCAAACTTGATTAATATAAATTAAATTCTCCATTTGTGAGTCTGCGTGCATGCAGGTGCTTGTCTGGTTCTGGTTTGCAGTGCATAGGAAACACAGATAGATGAATTCGGAGTGCACTGTATTCAGATGATGGCAATAGATTTACATGAGGGGTCTGTTTTTTTGTTTTTAATTCCACACAGCACCAACTTTTCTTGCCAAGTGTTTTGTAGTCTTTCTTATTCGAAAGTAGTCTTAGCTTTTCGGGGGCACAGTTTTATATAGGGTCTATAGGGGCAGGTTCCAGGCTTTGTCTTGTCTCCTGTGCCTCACACAACCATCAGAGTGGCTCCATGTCCTCAGGCTTTGGCAGAAACCTTAAGGGCATCTGGTAGTTTGGGTACCTGCTCATCTCCTAGAATAACTGAATTCACTTTAATAGATGTGTGAATTCCTGTCTTTCTTAACAGTGAGGTACACTTCATGGTTCCTCGTCGGATCCGTTTCCGCTGAGCCATGACGACAACTGCGCATTTCTTATTCTTACTGAAGTTTAAAGTACTCTACCTTTGACTAAAGGGAGTAGTTTCTGGTTGGCTTTTAAGACCTCTAACATTGCCATAATATTCTTAGGTAAACTTCCTTCATATGACAAGATGCTTCAGGCTCATCTTCTGTATTGCTTGTCCTGGACATCATTTCTCGAAAACCTCTTAGATCCTTTTAATGAGAAGCAGTATTTCAAGACCAGAATCTGGACTGTAGCTAATAGTGTTGGTCGTTGTTTCTGAGTCATCAGAGCTAAGACAGATTTATATGGGTTAAGGGTGTATGTGTATTTATGTGTGTGTGTGTGTGTGTGTACATGTGTATATATATATATGTGCATATACTTATACACATGCACGTACACATCCTTAAAATTTTATCATACAGTATTCTCAGAATATTACCACATTCAATTTTGATTATTGAAAGCTATTACATTTTCTTGCATTTTTATTGATTTATAATATCCTGATGTTTATAGATCATATAGCCACTGCATGCTAAGATTTCTCCCTTTGATCATTTGTGACTTAGTTGTAAAGGTAACTAGTTAATGCTCATTGCTAGTCTTTAGGTGGAAGTCTCCATAGTTATTTTGGTTGTCTGAACCACACTGTTTAGTAGATTTCTTAGGAAAATAGTTCTTTTATGTAATAGCAATTTGGGTCTTTTACCCTTGAAAATTAGTTGTGCTTATAAGAAACCCATGGACTCGGAGAACAGACTTGTGGTTGCCGAGGGGGAGGGAGCGGGATGGACAGGGAGTTTGGGGCGAGTAGATGCAAAACTATTGCATTTGGAGTGGAGAAGCAATCAGATCCTGCTGTATAGCACAGGGAACTGTATAATATGATGGAGGATAATGTGAGAAAAAATATGTACGTATATATATATGTATGACTGGATCATGTTGCTGTACAGTAGAAACTGACAGGACACTGTAAACCAACTATATAAAAAATAATCATATAAAAAAAGTAGTTGTGCTACTTACAGGCTCATAGGGGCACATGGTCTTTCCTTGATATTTAAATGGTGCATTTTTCTCTCACAATAAAGCATTGCTGTTAAAGTCTGACAGTAATAATATTCTCCTTATAAAAGTCACTTTTCTTGGTCTTAAGATATTTTACTTCCCTTTAATGTCCAGCATTTTTGTGATACTATGACTGTGTGTAGATCATTTTGAGACTTTACACCAAATACGTAGTTTACTATTGTTTATTATTATTGAATTGTTCTACTTTTTTGCTTTGGCTTTCTTCTTCAGAAATTCATTTTGTATGTTTCATCTTCTTTAACATTTTCTATTTTCTCTCATATTCTTTTTATCCCTTTCCTCTTTTTAATTTTTAAAAGTTTCTTTACATCTTTTTTCCTTAAGGCTTTACTGGTGGAATTTATTTGTTCTTGTGTTCTTTGTGGTTTAGTGCTAATTTGCAAAATGTTTTATTCTTTTATTTCTAGTGTTTTGTTGAGTTATATCACCTCATTTACGAGCCATTCTGGTTTGTGCTGTTTCTTTATGTATCACTTTACTAATGCCTTTAAGCTCATTTGAAATATTACTACTTTATACTTTTTTTTTTTAGCAAGTCTTTGTGATACACTTCCATTGTCTATAGGAATGTTATTCTATAACAGAGGTCCTTGTTACCCATTTTATATATAGTAGTGCATATATGTTAATTCCAAACTCTGAATTTATCCCTCCCCCCGACATTTCCCCTTTGGTAACCATAAATTTGGTTTCGAACTCTTTGAGTCTATTTTTCTAAGTTCTTTTGTATCACTTTTTGCTAGATTCCACATGTTACTGATCTCGCATGATATTTGTCTTTGCCTGTCTGGCTTACTTCATTTAGTATGATAATCTCTAGGTTCATCCTTGTAGCTGCAAATGGCATTATTTCCTTCTTTTTTATGGCCGAGTAATATTCCAGTGTATATATGTACACAGTGTCTTTATCCATTCCTCTGTTGATGGACATTTATGTTGCTTCTATATCTTGGTTATTGTAAATAGTGCTGCACTGAATGTTGGGGTGCATGTATCTTTTTGAATTATGGTTTTCTCTGGATGTATGCCCAGGAGTGGGATCATATGATAGCTCTATTTTTAGTTTTTTAAGGAACTTTTCAGTTAAAGAATTCCATAGTGATTATTATCAAATTACATTCCCACCAACAGTGTAGGAGTGTTCCTTTTTCTCTACACACTCTTCAGCATTTGTTATTTTTAGACTTTTTGATGATGGCCACTCTGACCAGCATTAGGTAATACCTCATTGTAGTTTTGACTTGCTTTTCTCTAATAAAAAGACGCTTAGTGATACTGAGCGTCTTTTCACTTGCCTTTTGGCTATCTGTATATCTTTGGTGAAATGTCTTTTAGATATTCTGCTCATTTTTTGTTTGGGTTGTTTTTTGGATATTGAACTATATGAGCTGGTCATGTATTTTGGAGATTAATCCCTTGTCAGTCACATCATTTGCAAATATTTTCGCCCCTTCTATAGGCTGTCTTTTTGTTTTGTTTATGGTTTTCTTTGCTGTGCAGAAGCTTTTAAGTAGGTCCCCTTTGGGTTTTTTGTTTTGTGTTGTTTTTATTTTCATAACTCTAGGAGATGGATCACAAAAGATATTGCTGCAATTTGTCAAGGAATGTTCTGCCTATTTTCCTCTAGGAGTTGTATTCAGGCTTACATTTAGGTCTTTAATCCATTTTGAGTTTATTTTTATATACAATGTTAAAGGATATTCTAATTTTGTTCTTTTACTTGTAACTGTCCAGTTTTCCCAGCAACACTTATTGAAGAGACTGTCTTTTCTCCATTTTATATTCTTGCTCATTTGTCACAGATTAATTGATCATAGGTTTGTAGGTTTATTTCTGGGTTTTCTATCCTGTTCCATTGATCTCTGTCTTTGTTTCTGTGCTAGTAGCATTGTTTTGATGATTGTAGCTTTGTAGTATAGACTGAAGTCATAGAACCTGATTCCTCCAGTTCCATTTTTATTTTTCAATATTGCTTTTATTATTCAAAGTCTTTTGTGTTTCCTTACAAATTAAAATTTTTTTTGTTCTAGTTCTGTGAAATATCATTGGTAATTTGACAGGGATTGCATTGAATCTGTAGATTGCCTTGAGCATCATTGTCATTTTGATAATACTGATTCTTTCAATCTAAGAAAATGGCATATCATCCCAACTGTTTGTGTCATTTTCAATTTCTTTCATCAGCATCCTATAGTTTTCAGAGTACATGTCTTTTGCTTCTTTAGGCAAGTTTATTCCTATATACTTTATTCTTTTTGATGTGTTGGTAATGATGTTAGCTGTGGGTTTGTCATATATATGGCCTTTATTATGTTGAGATGGATTGCCTCCAAGCCCATTTTCTGGAGAGTTTTTATCATAAATGAATGTTGAACTTTATAAAAAACCTTTTCTGCATCTGTCAAGATGATCATATGGGTTCTATTCTTCAATTTGTTAATGTGGTATGCCACACTGATTGATTTGCGGATATTGAAAAATCCTTGCATCCCTAGTACGACTTCATCATGGTGTTCGATCCTTTTAATAAGTTGTTAGATTCAGTTTGCTGGTATTTTGTTAAAGATCTTTACATCTATGTTCATCAGTAATATTGACCTGTAATTTTCTTTTTTTGTGCTGTCTTTGGTTTTGGTATCAGGGTGATATATCATGTGGCCTTAAAGAATGAGTTTGGGAGTTTCCTATGCAATTCTTTGAAATGGTACATTACACATTTTTTTAAGCAAGTCTTTGTGGTATACTTTCATCGTCTGTAAGAATGTTATTCTGTTGCTTATTCTTGTTTTTTCTTCATGTGATATTTTACCTCTTTTTTTTTCCTTCATGTGATATTTTACCTCTCTTTTTTTTTTTTCTTTATTTTTAGGGCTGCAGGTGCGGTATATGGAAGTTCTAGGGCTAGAGATCGAATTGGAGCTGCCACTGCTGACCTACTGCACTGTAGCCACAGCAACACCAGATCCGAGCCGTGTCTGTGACCTACACCACAGCTCACGGCAACACCGGATCCTTTACCCACTGAATGAGGCCAAGAATCAAGCCTACATCCTTATGGATACTAGTTGGGTACTTAACCTGCTGAGCCACAACAGGAACTCCATTTTTTTTGCTCTTTTGTATGAAATTAGTTTTCTGAATTTTAGAAAGAAAAATATTTGTTAGCTCTTCTAACTTCAGAGAGCTCTTTCATCAGTTGGTTGTATATACTGTTAAAACATGGTACCTTGCTTTCTCAGACTCTCCAGCTTTGGTCTCTGTCCTTGCTTTTATCCAGACCTCTTTCCTTACTCCTGTGCACCCTGTGCTGCTCTGCATGTGTTCCACTCAGAAGTTGACCTGCAGTTTGAGTCCTGTCTTGAAGAGGGGACCCTGGATGGTCAGTTCTAAAAGTTCCCAGGGGCTGCAGTGCTCTAGGTACTTTAGTCCACACTGGGGATGCTTGCATTTATGTGCCGTGGGTGTGGGAAGAGCTTCTGATGGTTTCTGTATCTGTTATGACATTGGCCCACTTTACTGTTCAGTGAACACCTGTGAGCTCTTTCGAGGCCTCCTCTTCTCAGGTCCATCAGCTGGCCCACTGCATCCTTGCACAGATGTTAATAGAGGACAGTTCATGTGGCTGTTAGTGGCTTCTCTCCAGCCACTCATAATTTTGAGGTTTGTAAGGACATCTTATTTTGTCTTAATCATTTCCTATATGTTTTTGGTTTTTCTACTTAGTTTATATACAGAGACCCAGGAATATTCAAAAAGTCTACTGGGGAGTTCCCTTCGTGGCTCAGTGGTTAACGAATCCAACTAAGAACCATGAGGTTGCGGGTTCAGTCCCTGGCCTTGCTTGGTGGGTTGAGGATCCAGTGTTGCCGTGAGCTGTGGTGTAGGTCGCAGACGCGGCTCGCATCTCGCGTTGCTGTGGCTGTGGCGAAGGCCGGCAGCTGCAGCTCCTGTTAGACCCCTAGCCTGGGAACCTCCATATGCCGCGGGTACGGCCCCAGATAAGGCAAAAAGACAAAAAAAAAAGTCTACTGCACCTATTACCACCATCTTCCCACATTTGGTGATTTTTTAAATTCAGTATTTTAGCTTAAACTGTTAAGGAGGTTCAGTGTATCTCATCCCCCTTCTCATCAAGAAGAGAAACCTATATTCATTCTTATTCACAAAAAAGTTAGGAATCTTGAGAGTTACAGTTTTTAAAAATTTCTGATACCTCCTGAGATGGAAAAAAAATTAAGCAATTTTTGAGAAACGAAGTTTGGAGGGATTAGTGGCTTGGATCCTTGTAGTTGAGCAAAAATAATTTCAGCTACTCCTTTGAAATTATTTGGCATTAAATACTCTTCTGTGTATGTAAAAGAAAGGTCAGTATTTATTAAAACTGAGTAAGTTCCAGGCAGCGGCTTAAGAGATGTTTTCTGTTGCGGGTTAGAGAGGTTAAATAATGTTAAAGTCCTATTGTATGCTTTATAATATGTTTATTAATGTTAAACTATTATATGCTGAACCAGCTGCTCTAAATGTTTTATATATAATTAATATATATTAACATATATATAAATTATATTATATATATAAATTAATATACATATTAATTAATCTTCACAACGGCCATAACACTACTGTTATTTCCACTTTAAGATGAGGAAACCTATTAAGTGACTTGTCCAAAGAAACATGTATAACTGGTGAGGGTTAGAACTCAGATTCAGACTCAGATACTCTAGATCCAAATCCTGTCTTAGCTACCCCTCTACACCGTCTCTTGGTAGCACAGCTATGTTTTGAGCTAATGTGATAGGAAATCTTCATTCCTTTTATTAAAAGGAGACCTCATAATTATGGGGGGGGATTGATCATTAAAAAACAAGGTTTTATTTTTTTTCCTCTCGTACTAGTGAGCAGTACCCTTAACAGAGAAAAAAGATTTAGATATGTTCTTAGTCTACTTCTTATACCTCCATGCTTCCATAATCAGGGAAAATGGGATCTAATTTCCTGGAGGTAGCAACCATTCTTTAAAAAGGTAAAGCTCTTTAAAGAATAGCTGTTTCCTTAAGGAAATATTACATGAAAAGACAATTACTTTATGACCAGAAAAGTAGATTGGATTAAGAAAGTTACTTGTTTTTCCCTTTTATTTTCCATAAGCTGTTTATTAGTAAAATGTGGTAAGTCAACAAATGAGACAGATGGAAACATCTGCCCATCTTTAATTGCCTTGCTAGGAAGAGTTTCCAATGTTGGCCATCACGGCATGCCACTTTGCAAGTGACCTTGGGCCAGCTCATGCAAAGCTGCTAGTTTTTTGGTTTTGCCTCAGATTCAGTTTATGACCATGGACTCCCCCATCGGCTTTTTAATTAGATTCAAACTTTTTAGTTCTCATCGTTGAGGTTCTTCCTCACCCTGGTTTTGCTTATGTTGTTTTAGTGAATTATTTCTACTCCCTGCTTATGGGCCCTTCTCCAGATCTCTGCTCCCTTGGATCCACAAAGCCATAAGGTTTATATCCCCTCCCACCGTCTCTGGCAGACCACCTTTCTTGTCCTCTATTCAGGTCTCTCCTCTGGGCTCATTAATTCCCATGTTTTGGAACCACCTCCATTGATTCTACGGACAGACAATGATGAATTTTTCTGACAACTCAAATGCCCATGATTTCTCCTTCCCTATTCACGGACTGTTTTTGTTGAGCGTATTCCAAATTTTTTCCCCATGGGTGGTGTCGCCCTTCTTATTTAACTCTACACTCGATGAATAGAGAGAGATGTTGCCCCATTCTGTGCTGTGTCCTGGCACAGAACTTATTCTCTCTATAAACGTCTCACTGTTACATTTGCTGCGGTATGTGGTGTTAGCAAACAGAAACTTTCAAAACACATCTTTTGAGTGCCATTGTAGCCTCATTAACATTGTTCTGTGTTGTAGAAGATAGGTTCATGCTGGTCCTTTTCCAAAGAAATTCACTTACTCATGTACTGAAAAGAGGGCCTATTATGGGGGTCTCACTGCATGCTCCCCAAAGGCTGTGTGAAAAGAACAGAACAAAAATGACAGCATGTTTTTCCTTGGCTGGTCTTTCGCATTTCCTAGGAAAACAGACCATCACTGCTGATTAAAAACAAAACAAAACAGAACAAGCAAACAAAGCCAAACAAACCCCTAGCCTGCACTTTCGAAAAGCAGGTTATATTCCCTTTTTTTTTTTTTCCTGACCCTACTATTCTCTCTCCTTCCCCCTTATTAATTCTGACTATCGACTGTAACTATAAAATCCTTTGATCCTTTTGGTTTCTTTGGAATGCTTTGTTGGTGATAATTATCTAATTATCTTTTGAAGCCTTATTCTAGATGCTGTGTGTTGGGGGGAGGTATTCTGTACTGAGATTTACCTACAGCTTTGTTTTAGATTGCCTTTGGCCTCAGAGAACATTTAAGTTAAAGCATTTAAAACATTGCAAAATGAGAAAGTAAGAGAAAAAAGGAAAGCATAAAGAAGGGAGGGAGGCTAACCCTCCTGGGCTTCTTGTAAGTGGATGGGTAGGAAGCGGTCATCCCATGGGTTTTGTCATGGATCCTCCAGCAACAAATGCAGCTTTCCTGGATCTCATTCCTACAGAGGCGTCACTTCTCCTCTAGGTAAGCGTTTAAAAAGGGAGCGGGTAAGAAACGGGCTTGGTTCCCGGGTAGCCCTCCTTGAGAAGAAAGGAAGAGTGGAATTGTGCTTAGTTTTGAAAATGTGCTGTGTTGATTCACGCTTTCTGCCTTCTAGAATGTGGCCTGGGTTCGACTGCGACTCAGGCAACCAAGGGGCGAGGCAGTTTCCGTGACAGTTAATGTAGTGCAGGCCTCATCTAAAGACAGCTGTCTTCTACGCGACTAGAAATCTTAATACCCGATGAAAATTTGCCCCCAGTGTACTCCACCTAAAGCTGATTTTTCATTTTGATGGCTCTCTCTCTCGAAGAACTGGGTGGGTATGGGTACCTGGTTTCCCTGAATCATGGTGTTTGTTAGACTGAGTCTCGCTCATCGTGAGTACCTGTTGCAAAACAATAGACTGCATTGTCGCTTTTTTTCTGTTGGTCTTAGAAATTAATCCTGGATATGTTACTTCAACCTGTATATTCCAGGATCTTGGAAGCGTTTTTCTGGTGTGACTTTCTGTTTGCCCAGGATGCATATTATAGCTACGCAGGCCTGTGCTGTCCTGGACAGAGTTGGGAAAACAGTCATCAGTCTAGCTCCTCTTTTTCAAAATAATGAAGTCAACTAAATGCTTCCTCATTCTGTCAGCTTTCTACATCTCTTTTTCTGGGTCCATTTTGGATGCTCTAAATTTTAGGGTATGGCTTTCTTAGCTTCACGCAATATTCCCTCTTCCAGCCAATGTAACGCCACATAATACCTATTAGAATTTCATTATTACTCCATTTCCTTTCCCCGGAACTGCAGCTTTATTTTCTGCTCCTTCCGTCGTCTGAGCCAGAAAAGTATGGGGCATGGGGATGCAACTAAAACCGCACCCCTTGTGGCTGAGCGGGGAAATGTTGGGAAGAGGGGACTTCATTTCATCACCTAAAGGCTCCCGAGTACTGTTTGACAGTCTGTGCAGCCAAATAACGGGGACCAGTGTGATCCCCTGCTTGAGAGAACAGGCTCTCTAGTCAGTCTTTCGTAGGCTGGGTGACAGCCTGGGCTTTATTACACTCGAGTTATGTGGCCTTGAGCACATGTCAGCCTCACTAAGCCTCAGTTTCTTCACCCTCCAACTGCGGGGTGATAATAATTATAATATTGAATATCTAAAGATTAAATTAGATAATGAGGAAAAGCAGTTAACCCTATGCCTAGCATATAGTTGGCTTGCAAACATTAAAAAAAAAAAGAGAGAGAGATCAGGAGAGTAAAAAATGCAACAGAGAGCAAGAGAAACTACCAATGCCAAATAACCAAAATAGGAATATATTTTTCTGTAAGTAGACCTGATAGATCCTATTTGTATGGAGCTATGGCTTTAAGGCTGCTATTCTCAATTCACTGGAGACAAGCATCTCCTTTAGCGTGCAGCCCAATTAGCAGAAAAAGACTTGTGTCCCAGGCAATGGTCACTTGAGCATAGATGGTCGCTTTAGGCAAAGCCAAGAGCCTTGGTCTTGGATTGGGGAGGACCAAGCGCCATCCTGGCTCTGCTTTTTACAGGTTGGGTAACCTTGGGCAGAGCACTGCCCTCACGCCGCAGTCTCTTCATTGAACAGGCTGAGTGGGTTAACACCTAGTTGTACAGACTCGAGCCTCTAAGCTAAGAGTGGACAATGAAACATATGAGGTGGAACCAAAAATGTCGCCTTCCATTTTGGAAAGGTATTTTGCTGACACCTGTGCCCTGTTTTCTATGGTGCGCGTTGTATGGGTTCCTGCAGCTGAGTGTCAGTATGTTACTTCTGCCGTGATGACAAACAGCACTGTTATTTCCATACCTCACCATGCACCCACCTTCTGAAAAGACAGTGACTGAACTTTGCAAGCCTGTAAATGCTGCAGGCAGCCTTCCTACTGCTAGCTTTATCATGGCAACAAAATACATTATTATTTAATTACGCAGCTTCCAGCTTAGCTCCTGACAAAGCAAAGCCCACTGCTTATTGAAAAGGGGATTTTTCACCAGCCAGAATCCACTCAATTTTACTCAGTCTGGTGACATTTCCCTCCCCTCTTTCACTCTAGGAAGTAAAGGCCATTATTTTAGCCACTGCAAAAAAAAAAAGAAAAAAGGAGTGGTTTGTTTTGCTTTTTTGCTTTTTATGGCTGCACTGGTGGCATATAGAAGTTCCCAGGCTAGGGTTCAAATCGGAGCTACACCTGCCTGCCTACACTGCAGCCACAGCAATGTGGGATCCCTAACCCACTGAGAGAAGCCAGGGATCGAACCAGCATCCTCATGGATGCTAGTCGGATTCATTTCCATTGTGCCACAGTAGGCACTCCGAGAGCGGTGTTTTACAAGATAACAAAAAATCACTTAAAGCTTACTGTTTGTGGAACTGTTGCCTCTTTGTCTGACCATGTGCGTCTCTAGTCCTCATCTTCCCCAGTTAACCATGCAGCTTTCTCGTTCACAGAAAGCATGACCCACCCAAACACCTTCTTCAACTATCTGCTTTCCTGCAGTTTTTCCTTTTCTCTCTACTCAAGCTCTTTTTACCTTGGAGGAAAAGGATGATTGATAATCATGACCAAGGCTATATTCTGAGAATGGAGTTGCTAAATGATTTTCATTACCATTTTTTTTTTTAAGTGTTCTTGGCCTCCATTGCTCTCTGGGTCTTGGAAGCACCCTCTTTATCAAGTGAAACTGCTTATCACTTTGACCTCCATGCCTCTTGCCCACCGGTCTCCTCTATAGAAAACTCTCCTCCCATTTCTTTTGCCAACACGAATCTTCTCTTTTTTGAACAACCTCTAGCAGACTCTCTGAGAAATGATTTCATACGTCAGGGTACTTCCTGAGCAGTCGGGGCGCTGTGGGGCTGAGTAAGAGCACACGTCTCGGTTTCTGGAGACTTACTTTTCTGTTTTTAGAGCATATGAATCCCTAAGGAGAATGAAGGTTTAGTTTTCATTTTATTTTTCTTCTTAGCAGCTAGACAGCAAAATCTGCTCTTTAATATCACTGAAGTTCAGCTCATAGACTGAAACCTTTTCTACTTTGTATCTGATCCTTTGAGCAAGCTGCAGAACTAGCCATTTACTTTACAATTCTAAGATGTGATATCGATTAGTCAACTTTGCCTAATATTCAAGTGGAGGTTAAAACTTATTTTCATTTCTCTAAAATAAATGCTCGATGTTTCTATACTTTCAATGAATACCTGCTGTATTCTGATATGGGGAAGAGTCAAAATTAGTGTTTTTATTGTAACAAAATTACAAATACAAGTTACCTTGTCTGTCTTTACCCTTACAAGGAAGGACAGGCTCTAGAAATTTTACCTTTTTTAAAAACTGGCACAATTTTATTGTATGTGCATTTTACTGGTATATGTCCTGGAAAGTGACCTTTGCTCTGTTAACTCCTCCTTGGCTTTGCTTTTGTTCCAAGGAGGAGTGTTTTGGCTCAACCCATTCTTCTTCTTCTCAGTTACAAAAGTCTCCATTTAACACAGTGGTCAGCACGCTGCTAGGCAATGATAAGGTACTAACTGGACATCCTAATGTCCAAATGACCCATAAACCTATCATCTTCTTGAGCTTTCAAGCACATTTATTTGTACTTGGATCCTGGCCTTAAACACCATTTCCCATGCAGTCTTGATGTTTGGTTAAAACCAATAATCATCCATCACTTTCAGGCCCCGTCAGATCTGCTTGCAGTTATCACTGAATGAAATATGAGCACACTTTTTCAACCTAAGTTCCTTTTAGAGGTCCTGAAGGACACTGCTGAAATACATCAAACAAATTCAAGGAGACCCATCACAGGAAGAATGCCAGCCTGCCGGGGAAGGAAGGGATAAAACCAAATCCCCGATGCTATCTTGAAGATCCTCAGTAAAAGTTATTAGGACCCATGGCCAGAGGCAGCACCTCTTCTCCTTGGCCCCTTCCTCTTGTCTGTGAGGCTAACAAGGGCTTTATTTATTCTTCCATTCCTCTTACCCTCTCAGGATTATGCTTTATCATCCAAAGGCCAGGAAAGCAAAAATAAACAAAGTTCATCCGTCTAAATTAAATTCTCTCAGCATTCAAGGGATGAAGGATTTTTGCAGAATGCTAAAACTTTTTCTTTTAATTTCTTGCATGGCTTACACAATTTACAGTGTACTAAGCATTTTAATATGTATGATTTTATTCAGATGTTAAGAAGTAGAATTATTATTGTGTACTAGGATCATTTGGGGTTCATAAACTTAGGAAGGTGTAATCGGATGAAAACCCTTTACAAAAAGGAAAAAAATCCTCCTTGATGGAAGCTTAGTATTTATTGAACAAAAATAGTCGATAGGATTCTATAACATTGATGCTAAAGTGAATTTGTTTTTCTAGCTTTATAGGAGTTATTGGGTATTACTTTAGAAGATGGTACTGCATTAAAAAGTGTGTTGACTCACTTCATCCAACAATGATTATCTTAATCAGTCATCACTAGAGAAAACATTAATTTTGAGTTGACTAGACTGTCAAGAAGATTTTTTCAAGAATGTCTCTCGTCCCCCAGTGACTTTTTAGCACTTATGATAGGAAGTAACACATTCTGACTATGGAAGAATATGAACCCAATCGTCCCACTGACCTATGAACTTGTCTTCTCTAACCCAGTGCCCAAAGCGAATTAATTGCCCTACTGAATTTAACTCATATTCTGGGAAGTGACATGCATTATTGTTTAGTATAAGGCTCTGATTTGACCCATAATGTAAAAATTTCTGGTTTATCGAGATACTTTCAATGGTATTTCATTGCATATGATAGATAAATACCATTTTATACCCAAAAGAGATATGAAAATATTTTCAACTCCAAAATTGACTGTCAGATATAACAGGGGCCAACAAAGTGGGCTTTCTTCTATTCCTTAGAATGTCTTCCTTGACCCAGAGTTTGAAGAATACTGAAACGAGAGCCAGCTGAATCATCAGACCCTAAGTATCAACCAAGTAATTAGTAAACACTTCATGTACTTCCTGTACCATAGAGGTTTCACCGAAAGGTGGAGTATGGATACAATGAAGAGGAAAAAAAGGTTTAAAACACAGTCTCTGTGCTTGTGGCTTAATTGCAGAGATGGAACTTAAACATGTAAAACAACCAGAGAAGAATTTCACAACAAGAGATAAACAAATGAGACGTTTATGGGAAAGACATCTGGTTCCTGCTCTGTTCATAGCTAATTCCAGTGGTTTATAAGAGAAATGGAACTAACTGTTTTTGAAAGGAGCACATCCTGGTCCTCTGGCAGCAAGGTACAGGTTTTCTGCCAGGAGGGAACACTGGATGGGGACCATTTGTTTTTTCTCCAAACAGGAAACCTCTTCCATGCTGATAGTAGCTTCAGAAAGACTGCTGCAACAGATGGAAGGAACCCATATACATGTGTGCATTCAGTTCGCTGGGACTAATGGACTTTGAGGATTAACTCTGTCATTAGAAACAAAACCTAGTTATTGCCATCCATCCCTGGAGGCTCACACTAAGAGGAATTTGGCACAGGTGGTATTTGAGTACTAGACCACAGTAGCATGTAATGGCTTTTAGATGCCACTGATGGGTTCACGCCAAGGATGAGATGATGACAAAACATGGGAGATGTGTGCTCTGTACCCTCTGCTCCATATTTCGGCAGAGTATGAGAAACAGGACTTGAGTTCTCTGTCTGCCTGACTAGAGAAGAAAGAGGAGGGGGCAGCCTCTTCTCACATCTGATGATTAAAGAGTGCTCAGCTTGTATAGAATTCCTAATTTGGTCCCATCAGACTGAGTTTTCTGAAAACCTTCTACTTGCCTGTCCTTTTCCTGCTCCAAAAAGCTGGTCCTTCAGATGAGCAGTTCTCGGCCTTTAAAATTTATCAGCCTGGTACATGATGTAAAGCCGAGGACAGTGTGTGCAGGATATACTTCCATAGGTGACAGAGGTCATGGTCAATACTAAGACAAAGTCAGCACCAATTTACTGACTCCAGGCACATCATGATGCACTTTTAGGATGTTATAGGTTGTATTTTCCAAAAACAACCACAGCATTATCTCCCACCCCACACATTCTATTGCAACATGACTTTGACCTATTTTTTCGTCAAGATCTAAGGTATGTCTCCTTTCCTTGATTATGGGTTAACCTTAAGACTATATCAGAGCTGAGTGGCACTCTTTGATTTCCAAGTCAAGGTGACTTCCACAGGGAATGGTTGCTCTCAAAACTTAGTCATGAGATTGGATTAAGATGGTGGAATAGAAGAACTGGAGCTCAATTTCTCTCCTAAAAACACAAAATTACAACCTTCAACCAAATGGACTGGAAACTTTCAAAAAGATATTCTACTCCAGAAGACAAAGAGGATACCACATCAGGAGGTAGGAGGGGCGATTACACGATATAAGCAACCCCCATACCTCCTGGGTGGAAGCCCCAAGACTGGAAAGTAACTATCACAGAGACTCACCTAAAAGTGATATAAAAGATTGAAGGGAAATGAGGAGAGTCTCAGAGAACACTGGGATAATGTTAAACGCATCAACGTCCATATTACAGGGGTGCCAGAGGGAGAAGAGAGAAGGGGACAGAAAAAATACTCGAAGAGATAATAGCCGAAAACTTCTCTAACATGGAAAGGAACCACTCACTCAAATCCAGGAAGTGCAATGAGTACCATATAAAATAAACCCAAGGAGGAACACCCCGAGACACATATTAATCAAAATGACCAAAATTAAATACAAAGAGAAAATACTGAAAGCAGCTAGGTAAAAGAAACAAATGACATACAAGGGAACCCCAATAAGGTTATCAGCAGATTTTTCATCTGAAACTCTGCAGGCCATAAGGGAGTGGCATATATACTTAACGTGATGAAAGGAAAAAACTTCCAAGATTACTCCATCCAGCAAGGTTCTCATTCAGATTTGAAGGAGAAATCAAAACCTTTACAGATTAGCAAAAGCTAAGAGATTTCTGCAACACTAAACCAGCTTTACAACAAATACGAAAGGAACTTCTCTAGGCAAAAAAAAAAAAAAAAAAAAAAAAAAAAAAAAAAAAAAAAAAAAAAAAAAAAAAAAAAAAAAAAAAAAAAAAAAAAAAAAGCCACTATCAAAAATAAAACCACCACAAATGACAAGGCTCACCAGTAAAAGGCATATATACAGTAAAGATACTAGATCAACCATGCACAATTGTGCTATTAAAATCAGAAATCACGAGAAGAGAGCACAAATGCAGCACACTGGAGATGCACATGCAATTAAGAAACCAACAACTTGAGATTGGATTAAGATGACGGAATAGAAGGACTGGAGCTCAGCTTCTCTCCTGAAAAAGCAAAACTACAACCAAATGCCGAGCAGCCTTCAACCAACTGGACTGTAAACTTCCAAAAAAGATATTCTACTCCAGAAGACAAAGAGGAGACCACATCAAGAGGTAGGAGGGGCAATTACACGATAGAAGCAACCCCATACCTCCCGGGTAGGAAGCCCCACAAACTGGAAAGTAACTGCATCACAGAGACTTAGCTACAGGACTGAGAGTTCTGAGCCCCACGTCAAAACCCCACGCCTGGGGAGCGGGCACAGGGAGAAAGAGCCCCCGGAGCATTCTGGCATTGAAGGCCAGCAGGGCTTGTGTGCAGGAGCTCCACAGGACTGGGTGAAACAGAGACCCCATCCTTGAAAGGCACACACAGACTTTCACGTGCACTGGGTCCCAGGGCAAAGCAGTCTCCATAGGAATCCAGGTGGAACCTGACTGCAATTCTTGGAGGATCTCCTGGGAAAATATGGGTGACTGTGGCTTGTTGTGGGGGAAGGACACTGGAGGTGAAGCTCTCGGGAACATTCATTAGCCTGCATTTCTCTGGAGGGGGCCATTTCTGGGAAAACTTGTTCCCTCCCATCAGTGCTGAGAAGCCCCAGGCCAAACAACAATCCAGGTGGGATCACAGCCCCACCCATCTGTAAACAGGCTGCCTAAAGACCCCTCAGGCACACAGCCAGCCTCTAATCTCATCCAGAGACAAAGCCCCACCCATCAGAGGGCTAGGAATCAACCCCACCTACCAGTGGGCAGGCATCAGTCCCTCCCATCGGGATGCCTACAGCAAGCCCCGCCCATACCAGCTTTAGTCACAGGGGAGGCAAAAGCCAGAACTAAGAGAGGTTACAACTCTATTGTTGGCAAAAAGGTTACCACACCAAAAACCTATAAAAATGAAGACAGAAAACTCTAACCCAGATAAGGGAGAAAGAGAAAAGCCCAGAAAAGGAGCTCAGTGATGAGGAGATTACCAGCCTCTCAGAAAGAGACTTTAGACTGTTGATGCTGAAGATGATGCAAGGCATTGGAAACAGACTGGAGGCAAAGATTGATCATTTACAGGAAACACTGAGCAGAGAAATACAAGCTGTGAAAATTAAACAAGAAGAGATGGAAAATACAATAACTGAAATAAAAAATTCATTAGAAGCAGCCAACAATAGAATACAGGAGGCAGAAGAACGAATCAGTAAGGTGGAGGACAGATTTGTGGAAATCATTAATGCGGAAGAGAAAAGAGATAAAAGATTGAAAGGAAATGAGCTGAGTCTCAGAGAACTCTGGGATACTGTTAAATGCACCAATATCTGTATTATAGGGGTGCCAGAGGGAGAAAGAGAGAGAGAAGGGGACAGAAAAAATATTCGAGGAGATAATAGCCGAAAACTTCCCTAATATGGGAAAGGAACCACTCACTCAAATTCAGGAAGCACAGCGAGTACCATATAAAATAAACCCAAGGAGGAACACCCCGAGACACATATTAATCAAAATGACCAAAATTAAAGACAAAGAAAATTTTGAAAGCAGCTAGGGGAAAGAAACAAATGACATACAAGGTTACCCCAATAAGGTTATCAGCAGATTTCTCATCTGAAACTCTACAGGCCAGAAGGGAGTGGCATGATATACTTAATGTGATGAAAGAGAAAGACTTCCAACCAAGACTGCTTTACCCTGCAAGGCTCACATTCAGATTTGAAGGAGAGATCAGAACCTTTACAGATAAGCAAAAGCTAAGGGATTTCTGCAGCACTAAACCAGCTTTACAACAAATCTTAAAGGACCTTCTCTAGGCAGAAAAGAAAAGGCCATGACCAGAAGCAAAAACACCACAAATGACAAGGCTCACCAGTAAAGGCATATATACAATAAAGATACTAAATCATCCATGCACAACTATGCTACCAAAATCAGAAATCGTGAGAAGAGAGCACAAATGCAGGTCACTGGAGACGCACGTGAAATTAAGAAACCAACAACTTAAAACAATCTCATTTGTATATAGACTCCTATATCAAAACTTCAGGATAAAAAAAAAAAAGGCAACAAAAACCCCAAACAGTTAATACAATGGCAATAAGAGCATATATATCAGTAATTACCTTAAATGTTAATGGACTGAATGCCCCAACCAAAAGACATAAACTAGCTGAATGGATACAAAAACAAGAAAACAACCAATGGATCACTGAAGAAATCAAAGAGGAAATTAAAAAATACCTAGAAGCAAATGACAACAAAGACACGACACTCCAAAACCTCTGGGATTCAGCAAAAGCAGTGCTAAGAGGAAAGTATATAGCAATACAAGCCAACCTCAGGAAACAAGAAAAAGCTCAAATA
>PVHT020000237.1:1846114-1908278 GCA_004024745.2 Catagonus wagneri | reverse complement strand
AAGAAGCCAGGTCATGGAAACAACCTAAATGCCCATTGACAGAGGAGTGGATAGGGAAGATATGGTACATACACATAATGGAATATTACTCAGCCATTAAAAGGAACAGAATAACATTTATAGCAACATGGATGAACCTAGAAATTATCATACGAAGTGGAACCAGTCAGACAATTAGACAGCAACACCCAATGCTACCGCTTACATGTGGAAACTAAAGAGACACATGAACATCTTTGAAGAATAGACAATGACTCACAGATTTTGGAAAACCTTGGTTTTTCAAATAAGACAATCTGGGGGGTGGGGGGATGCACTGTGGGTTTGGGACACAAAATCTATCGTATTGACTTATGATCTTTGTATACCTATAACTGAAATAAAATTGTTAATATGAAAAAAAAAAAGAAACCAACAACTTAAAACAATCTCAAATATAGACTCCTATATCAAAACTTCAGGGTAACTGCAAACCAAAAATCCACAATTGATACACAAACAAATAAGAAAAATCAACTCAAATACAACATTAAACGTAGTCATCAAACCACAAGAGGAGACAACAAGAGAATAAGGGAAGAAAAAAGAGCAGCAAAAATCCATAACAGGCATTACAGGCATAATATTAAAATGGCAATAAGAACATACTTATCAGTAATTATTTTAAATGTTAATGGACTGAATGCTCCAACCAAAAGACATAGACTAGCTGAATGGATACAAAAACGAGACCCATATATATATGCTGTCTTCAAAAGACCCACTTCACTTCTAGGGACACATAGAAACTGAAAGTGAGAGGATGGAAGAAAATATTCCATGCAAACAGGCATCAAAAAAAAGATGGAGCAGCAAAACTCATATAAGACAAAACAGACCTTAAAATGAACATTTATTTTTCATCTATTTGCCTTTTCCTAGGGCTGCACTCTTGGCACATGGAGGTTCCCAGGCTAGGGGTCTAATAGGAGCTGTAGCTGCCAGCCTACACCAGAGCCACAGCAATGAGGAATCCAAGCCATGTCTGCAACCTACACCACAGCTCACAGCAATGCCAGATCCCCAACCCACTGAGCAAGGCCAGGGATCAAACCCACAACCTCATGGTTCCTAGTCGGATTCCTTTAACCACTGAGCTACGACAGGAAGTCCCTGAAGAACATTGTAGGAGACAAGGAACGGCACCACATAATGATCAAAAGATCAATACAAGAAAAAGATATAACAATTTTAAATATCTATGCACCCAACATAGCATCACCACAATATATAAGGCAACTGCTAACAACCTTAAAAGGAGAAATCAACAATAACACAATCATTGATGGACTTGAACATCCCACTTACAGCAATGGATCATCCAGACAGAAAATCAATAAGGAAACACAGGCCCTAAACGAAGCATTAGATCAGATGGACTTCATAGATATTTATAGGACATTCCATCCAAAAGCAACAGAATACACATTTTTCTCAAGTGCACACGGAACATTCTAAGATTGATCAGATCCTGGGCTACAAATCAAGCCTCGGTAATTTTAAGAAAAATGAAATCATATCAAGCATCTTTTCTGACCACAGTGCTATATGACTGGAAATCAACAAGAAAAAAACGGCAAAAAATACAAACACATGGAGACTAAACAACATGCTACTAACCAACCAATAGATCACTGAAGAAATCAAAGAGGAAATTAAAAAATACCTAGAAGCAAATGACAACAAAGATACGACACTCTAAACCTCTGGGATGCAGCAAAAGCAGTTCTAAGAGAAAAGTTTATAGCAATACAAGCCTACCTCAAGAAATAAGAAAAAGCTCAAACAACCTAACTTTACATCTAAAGCAGCTAGAGAGGGGAGAAGCTAGAGAGGGGAGACAAGACCTAAACTTAGTAGAAGAAAAGAAATCATCAAGATCAGACCAGAAATCAATGAAATAGAAACAAAGAAAACCATAGAAAAGATCAATGAAACTACAAGCTGGTTCTTTGAAAAGATCAACAAAATTGATAAGCTCCTAGCCAGACTTATCAAGAAAAAAAAGACACAAATCAATAAAATAAGAAATGAAAAAGGAGAAGTAACAATGGACATCACAGAATTACAAAGAATCATGAGACTACTGTATGCAACTATACAGCAATAAAATGGAAAACCTAGAAGAAATGGACAAATTCTTAGAAAAGTACAATCTTCCAAGACTAAACCAAGATGAAATAGAAAAGATGAATGGACCCATCACAAGTTCTGAAATCGAAACTGATTAAAAAACTTCCAACAAACAAAAGTCCAGGACCAGATGGCTTCACAGAAGAATTCTATCAAACATTTACAGAAGAGCTAACACCTATCCTTCTGAAGCTATTCCAAAAATGTGCAGAGGAAGGGACACTCCCAAACTCGTTCTATGAGGCAACCATCACCCTGATACCAAAACCAGACAAAGATATCACAAAGAAAAGAAAATTACAGGCCATTCTCACTGATGAACATAGATGCAAAAATCCTCAACAAAATACTAGCCAACTGAATCCAACAATACATTCAAAGGATTATACATCATGATCAAGTGGGATTATCCCAGGATGCAAGGATTCTTCAATATCCGCAGATCAATCGGTGTGATACACCACCTTAACAAACTGAAGAATAAAAGCCATATGATCCTCTCCATAGATGCAGAAAAAGCCTTTGACAAAATCCAACACCCATTTCTGATAAAAACCCTTCAGAAAGTGGGCATAGGGGGAACCTACCTCAGCATAATAAAGGCCATATATGACAAACACAGAGCTCACATCATTCTCAATGGTGAAAAGCTGAAAGAATTCCCGCTGAGATCAGGAATAAGACAAGGATGTCCACTCTCGCCACTGCTATTCAATATAGTTTTGGAAGTCCTAGTCACAGCAATCAGAGAAGTAAAAGAAATAAAAGGAATCCAAATTGGAAAAGAAGTAAAACTATCACTGTTTGCAGACGACATGATACTATACCTAGAGAATCCTAAAGACTACCAGAAAACTGTTAGAGCTCATCAATGAATTTGGCAAAGTCGCAGGATACAAAATTAACACACAGAAATCAACTGCATTTCTACATACTAACAATGAAAGATCAGAAAGAGAAATTAGGGAAGCAATCCCGTTTACCATCACATCAAAAAGAATCAAATACTTAGGAATAAACCTACCTAAAGAGACAAAAGACTTGTACTCTGAAAACTAAAAGACAATGATGAAAGAAATCAAGGATGACATGAACAGATGGAAAGACATACCATGCTCTTGGACTGGAAGAGTCAGTATTATCAAAATGACTATACTACCCAAGGCAATCTACAAGTTCAATGCAATCCCTATCAAATTACCAAGGACATTTTTCAAAGAACTAGAACAAAATATTTTAAAGTTTGTTTGCAAGCACAAAAGACCCAGAATAGCCAAAGACATCCTGAAAAAGAAAAATGGAGCTGGAGGAATCAGGCTCCCTGACCTCAGACTATACTACAAAGCTACTGTCATCAAAACTGTATGGGAGTTCCCTTCGTGACTCAGTGGTTAACGAATCCGACTAAGAACCATGAGGTTGCGGTTTCGATCCCTGGCCTTGCTCAGTGGGTTAAGGATCCGGCGTTGCCGTGAGCTGTGGTGTAGATCGCAGACGTGGCTCGGATCCCGCGTTGCTGTGGCTGTGGTGAAGGCCGGCGGCTACAGCTCCTGTTAGACCCCCTAGCCTGGGAACCTCCACATGCCGCGGGTGCGGCTCTACATAAAAAGGCAAAAAGACAAAAAAAAAAAAAAAAAAACTGTATGGTACTGGCACAAAGACAGAAATGTAGATCAGTGGAACAGGATAGAAAACCCAGAATTAAGCCCACGCATCTATAGTCAACTAATCTATGACAAAAGAGGAAAGAATATACACTGGAGAAGAGACAGACTGTTCAATAAGTGTTGCTGGGAAAACTGGACAGCCACATGTTAAAAAATGAAATTAGAACACTTCCTAACACCATGCACAAAAATAAACTCAAAATGGATTAAAGACCTAGATATAAGACCACATACTATAAAACTCTTAGAGGAAAACATAGGCCAAACACTCTCGGACATAAATGACAACAACATCTTCTCAGACCCACCTGTTAGAATAATGACAATAAAAAGAAAAATAAACAAATGGGACTTTTAATTAAACTTAAAAGTTTCTGCACAGCAAAGGAAACCCTAAATGAAATGAAAAGACAACCCACAGAATGGGAAAAAATACTTGCAAATGATTCGACTGACAAGGGATTAATCTCCAAAATTTACAAACACGTCTTACAGCTCAATACCACAAAAACAAACAACCCCATCAAAAAATGGGCAGACGATCTAAACAGACAGTTCTCCAAAGAAGACATGCAGATGGCCAAAAACACATGAAAAGATGTTGAGCATCACTCATTATTAGAGAAATGCAAATCAAAACCACTATGAGGTACCACCTTACACCAGCCAGAATGACCATCATCAAAAAGTCTACAAACAACAAGTGCTGGAGAGGGTGTGGAGAAAAAGGATCCCTGTTACACTGCTGGTGGGAATGAAAATTGGTGCAACCACTGTGGAAAACAGTCTGGATATTCCTTAGAAAACTAAAAATAGAATTATCATTTGATCTATCCAGAAAAAAAAAAAAGACTCGAAAAGACACATGTACTCCAGTGTTCATTGCAGCACTCTATACAATAGCCAAGTCATGGAAACAACCTAAATGCCCATCAATAGAGGAATGGATAGGGAAGATGTGGTACATATACACAATGAAATATTACTCAGCCATTAAAAGGAATGAAATAACATTTATAGCAACATGGATGGACCTAGAAATTATCATGCGAAGTGAAACCAGTCAGACAAGGAGACACCAGCATCAACTGCTACCACTTACATGTGCAAACTAAAAAAAGGACACAATGAACTTCTTTGCAGAACAGATACTGACTCACAGACTTTGGAAAACCTATGGTTTCCAAATGAGACAAGTTGGGGGATGGTGGGATGCACTGAGGGTTTGGGATGGAAATGCTATAAAAACTGAGTTATGATCATTTTTGTACACCTATAGTTGTAATACAATTCATTAAGTAATGGGAAAAACAAACAAAAAAAACTTAGTCGCCATTTCAGGAGGAAGCCCAAGCAGCCCATGGAAGCCCATGTAAGAGGAATCAAAGTTTGCAGCTGACACCAGCTCCCCGTTGCTAGTCACCTGTGCAGTCATCTTGAAAGTGGCTCTTTGGAAGTTCCTGTGGTGGCTCAGTGGAAACAAACCTGACTAGTATCCATGAGGATGCAGTTTCAGTCCCTGGCCCCGCTCAGTGAGTTAAGGATCCAGTGTTGCCGTGAGCTATGGTATAGGACGCAGACATGGCTCAGATCTGGTGTTGCTGTGGCTGTGATGTGGCCCGGCAGCTACAGCTCTGATTGGACCCCTAGCCTGGGAACCTCCATATGCCACAGATGCAGCCCTAAAAAAAAAAAAAAAAAACGAAAAGAAAGTGGTTCCTTGAGGTTTCCCGGAAGCCGGAAGCTGCCCCAACTAACCCCAGAAGGTGGAGCAGAGACAACTGTCGCTGTTGATCCCAGTCCAAACTGCAGCTTTGGAACAAAATAAATAACCGTGTTTAAAGCCACCGTGTTTTGGCATGGTTTATTCTGCAACAACTGAGGAACTGATACAGATTTGTGTGTCATTGTAAGAATAAACTTGAATTTGTTCTAATTTATTATTAAGAACCCTTAGCATTTTAGCTCTTAACAAGTAACTTGGCACCTATCTTATTGTCAACACTTCCTCTAGGCCTCGATTAAAATGCAGAGGTCTTTAGATGCCCAGCTCCTCCTTTCTCTCCCCTCATCCCGAGTTCGTTCAGTAGGCCTATGTAAAATCATATTAATTAGAGTCGCTTTCATGAGCTGCTTCCTGCTTTATAACTAATAAGCATAATTCATGATTGTTATCCATACCATTCAATGTATGTCAGATTACCTTTGCTGTGTTTGATGATTATGTTCCATTTCAGGGAGCTAAGGCTTCACAGTTTGTTGCTCACATACTGTGGCTGGCTGCTCACAAGACAGAAAAATTGGACAGAATGCTGCTGATAAAGAAACTACAGGAAAAGCTAGGCAGAAATATGTATCTCCAAGAAGTAAGCCCTTGGGCAGCTGACAGTACAGACTATCTGGTAGCTAAGCCGTAGGTAATAAAGGAAAAGTATAAAGACACCAGTCATGGTCTGATCAAGGGAATTATGAGTGTAACATTTGCCCTGGGGATGCTTGTTATTTAGGTTCTCCTTTGGCATAAAAAGTTGGAGCCTAAAGCCATAAATCGACTTCATTTTGTATGTGATGCCTTCGTGAAACTTTGATTTGAGGTTGTTTTCATTTTTGCCCTCATTGCTCCAAGTTAAAGGAGAAACAGTACAGCGGAGGAGCTGTGGCGCCTCTGTCTCTCAGCTGGATTGTTAAATAGCTGTGTGACCTTGGGGGAGTCCGTTGACTTCTGAAGCCCCGTTTTCCTCTTCTGTGAAATAAGAGGGTTCGACTAAGGCCAGGTACAGAGCTCCGAAATGTAGAATATGACTTCTGCAGCATTAGTTTTATGTTGTGAGTCTTGCTTCGCAGATGTAAATATTTAAAAGCTGTGCAAAACTTGGCAAAGCCAGATGCATATTTATGGTTCTCAATAAATCAACTGATTTTCCCCTGTGGGCCCCCACAAGCCATTCTTTGTTCAGCAGTTTTTGTTTTTACTTTTTTTTTCTTCCACAATTTTTTTAAAAAAGCTTTAGATGATGGCTATCATTAGTAAGTGACAACTCAGCCACAGAATATTAATTTAAAAACTGAAAAATAACCAAACTTAAAGATTAATAATTTAAATTGACACACATGCTCAGAGTTGTGACCCTTTGTGTACGATGTAGTTATTTTAGTGGATCTGTTGAGATTTATGAACATGTCTGTGGCCTTTGCCAAATTCTTTCTGTTTGTGAGTAATCTTGTGTACTTTGTCTACTTTTTGTTTGTGAATAATCTTGTTGCAGAGCAAAATTCACCAACCTTAAACTCTTCCTTTGGAAGTAGTCATATGCCAAATTCTAGAGTCGTAATTGGCCTTAGCGTGACCTTCTCGTTTCATAGATAAGAAGTAATTCATTGCTGTGTAGTGCTGTTAAGGACCTCAGTATTTCTTGGTGTTCTACACAGGGGACGGCCGTGGTCGGATTCACTGTTTTGTTTTGTTTTTTTTGAGCTGACTTGCAAGGCAGAGTCTCACAAGAACGGATTATGGCTTTATTTTCCTAATGAGAGAAGTTAAACTAGCATGCCCAAGGTTACAGCTAGTTAAGCGTGCTCATAAGACTTAAACTCAGGTAGCTGGATTCTAGACTCGTCACGGCATATCCCCTGCTGATGTGGATTCTCGCCAGAACATCGGCTCCCCGCGAGGATGGGGTTTACCTGGCCCGGTCTCATCCCCACAGCCTCGAGCAGAGCCGGGCGCGGCAGAAGCAGGTGTACCAGCCAGGCGGCCCGTGGACCGTTTTCTGCAGGTCCTGACTCCCCGCAGCAGGAGTCATTTTCCCTTTCATGCACAGATACGAGAGGACGTCCAGGCTTTAGAAAGAGAGGCTGTGAGAAGGAGGGCGGTGAAGCCTGTCTCCCTTCCTGACCGGTGAGCCCCGACCCTTCTGGTCCAGCTTTCTGTCCCGGGGGGCGTGTCATGTCCAACAGTGAAGGCGCAGCACTGAAAGAAGAAGAAATCACTTCTTTTGAACTCGTGATTCAACTTCAGAATGCTAAAACTGGCCGCGTTTTTGGCTCTCTGCGCCCTCGCCTTCCTGTGTGACTGCAGCAGT
This sequence comes from Catagonus wagneri, assembly GCA_004024745.2. NCBI lineage: Eukaryota > Metazoa > Chordata > Mammalia > Artiodactyla > Tayassuidae > Catagonus > Catagonus wagneri. The sequence continues at coordinate 1,900,357 of PVHT020000237.1, read as the reverse complement.
TTGTGGGATGTCACAGGTCGGGAGGCTTGCTCTCCACCTGCTCCCTAAGTTGTGTCCCGTTGACCCTGTGACTCCCTGTGTCCCTTTGAATTTGGGAGCATTCTCTTCCTCAGCATGAAGGGGTTGGGAAAAGGCAAGAAGGCAAGCTCGGAGCTGAAGGAATGAGAGGGAATAATACAGTGATCCTAACAACTCATTATTTGTTTTTAAGCTCGATCTTTCAAAAAGTTGTTATCTGGAGTTGAATACTAATGGATCCGGGCTCTGTTTGTACAGAGGGAATCTTACAACAACAGTGTTCGGGGGGGAAGGACGTGAATTGGAGAGAGAAGAGGGCCTTGGGCCTCCTCATGTTTGCATAATAGCTACCCCTGAGTGGATTGCTTGCCTTAAAAATAAATATTCATGGTTTCCAGCTCCAGTACCTTTGGAAATTATTGGTGGTTATGATTCTTTTATATGTTCTTCGATGAGTTCATGGGGACTTTAAATTGGGAGGCTGTAGGAAAGCAAAAGACATAAATAAAAATGCCTGTGAACAAGTCTCAGGTAGCAGGGGAAGCTGCTATGATGTGAACAATCCGGAGCAAGTGAGTGAGAGCAGGTCGTAACTCTGTTTGCAGGAGGGGAGGGGAATAATCAAACATGCATGCTTCAGCACGGTTATGTGATCCTTTGATTTACTTTGAACTTCTCCATGGCTTCTCATTACTTGTGGAGTAAAAATCAAAGTGTCTTTTTTTTTTTTTTTGCTTTTTTAGGACCTCATCCATGGCATATGGAAATTCCCAGGCTAGGGGTCTAGGGGCCGAGTCAGAGCTACAGCTGCTGGCCTATGCCACAGCCACAACAATGCCAGATCGGAGCCGTGTCTGTGACCTACAGCTTAGGGCAACGCTGGATTCTTAACCCACTGAGCGAGGCCAGGGATCGAACCCGCATCCTCATGGATACTCCTCGGGTCCATGACCTCTGAGCCATGATGGGAACTCCAGATGCCTTCTCTTGATGTGGAGGAGCTCACTGGAGTGGCCCCTGGGGAGCTCTGCAGTAATGACAACCCAGCCTCAGATGTGACAATGCAGAACTCTTCCCAGGGCCCCTCAGACAACGGGACTCTTCACTTCCAAGTCCTTGTTCATATGCTCCTGTCATCTTGTAAGGATTTTCCAACTCTTTTTTTTTTTTAATGCTAATTAAATCCACTTATCATGGTAGACTCATCTTAAACTTCACCTCCTCCAACAATCCTTTGAACTCTGTAGCTAGCCAGTAAGTGTTCCTCCAACCTCTCGTCTATTTGTTCGTTCATTCATTCCTTTCTTGTAGTGCCCTTTCAGTAGTCTCTGTCCTGGGCAATGTTTTCATCGTCTTGATTTACATGCACCAAATTCTATTCACTAGTGCTTTAAATAAATTCATTTTCCTTTTTCCGCTCCTCTATTCTTTCCTTTTCTGTTTCTTTTAAATTTCTGGGACATGTTGCACGATGGTCTTGAAAACATAGGCTACCCACTGCTAGGAACTTCTTCGTGCAAAGTTCCAGGCTCTTGCTTAGCTTCGGGCAGCTTCCCTAACCTTTCTTCCTAGGTGGATATTCCACCGGAGGTCAGACAACATCCTGGAGTATAAAAGCCCCAAGTGATTTCTCCTTCCTGACCTGCAGTTGCTCAGACTCCTCCTCTCCCTCCGTGTCCTCTGATGTAGGCTTGACAGCTTGGGGTTAATCAGGACCATGCCGCCGGCTCCTTCGTCCATGCCTCACCTCTGCTGGGTCCCCAGGAACAGACAGATGTCTGCTTGACTTCACACACCATTTACCCTCCTTGCTAGGCTCCTTCTCACGTGTTCGTATGTCTTTTTCATGTACTTATGTACAGTTTCAGGAGCGCTCTGAACTCTCCCTTCTCTCCAAAGGACATATCCTCTTTGTAAAGCACTTTTGGGGTTTCATCTTTACTGCAGAGGGGTGAGTGGGGAAGTGAGCAACCTTATTTTACAAAGAAAAAAGTTGGCTTAAAAAGTTTGACTTCTTCAAAGCTCACGTGTCTAGTAAATTCCAGAGATGGGAGTCAGACTCCCATCCACTGCCTTTTATGCAAGCCTGTGAGCTTGATAACCCTTGATAAAGACCATTTTCTAAAGGCTGTACAGAGGCCTAGCATAGCCCTATGTGGCGACATTCCAGAGGGCACTGGATAGAGGCGGGACCTGCTTACAGGGATCTGCATTATGGTGGTAATTGGACCACCGTTGGCTCTGTGCCCCAAGAGAATTGCTTTATTTTCAGAGTAAAGCCCATCTTTAATAGCAAGAGTGAGACATGTGTTTCTTAGATTCTTTTTGACACATAACATCTTATTAATTCCCTTCCTACCTTTTTGGTTTTTTTTGGCTTTTTAGGGCCGCACCTGAGGCATATGGAGGTTCCCAGGCTAGGGGTCCAATCTGAGATGTAGCCGCCGGCCTTCGCCACAGCCACAGCAACACCAGATTCAAGCTGCATCTGCGACCCGCACCATAGCTCATGGCAACACCGGATCTTTAACCCACTGAGCAAGGCCAGGGAACCAAGCCGTGTCCTCATGGATGCTAGTCAGGTTCATTAACTACTGAGCCACAACAGGAACTCCCCTTTCTGTTATTTTTTCTCTGTTGCCTCTTCACTCCTTTTCTCTTTGCTTTCTCTGACTTTTAGGCATTGATAATGTACAAAGAACACTGTGCTAGGAGCCACAGGGAGGTGAAAAGAGTTTATTGCCTACAGCTTGTTATGGAGAAGAAAACCAACTTCATTCTTTCCTGTTCTTTTTTTTCCATTCTTCCCCAGTTCTTCCTCCTCCCACGCTCAAGCAACCCTCAGCATTTCCGCAGGTTTTTAAGGCTTCTGCTTTGATCAGAGGGAAGGCACTCAGCCCTGGGCCAGTGACCAAGTCTAAGGTGCTGGTGGTCCTTTCCCTCTGGTCACCCAGGGCTTGTAATTGCTCATTAAAAAAAAACCTCAAGGGCTTTTGTTCAGTGGTCAAGGACTACATGATTCTACCTTTTTGGCTAATTCTGAGCGACTCTCAAACAAGAATAAAACGACGCTTTTGAAAATCATTTTCTTCCATTTTTTTGTGACATTCAAGCCTGAAATAATCTATTTTTTGAGTTTTTGAGTCTAGGTATTTATTTTTCTAAAGGGACCGTTTTTGACTTAATGCAAATGTTCCCCTCACGAACCATAATTGTTATTAGACACTCATCTATTCCTTTCCCCCATTATCAGTTACATTTTCTCATTCCTCCCTTACACCCACTTGAATACACATGTACTTATATTGCTTTTCCCTAGGTTACATATTCTTACAATTAGTTTATGTGACCTAGGACTCTTAGAGTTCTCTAAGAATCACCAGTGAATTATATGCTCAACACATTGTAATTATGTTCTGAAGAAAATAACTATGTATTTCTTCCTTACTGTCTCTAATCCTAGTTCCATAGCAGTAGTCCTATATTTATCATTACAAAACACCCAAAATTACTGGGGTTATTTGAACCCCAAGAGGACAGAGTGGAAGGAACTGGAAAGAAGGGAGCAGAAGCAGTCATGGATAGGCACCTACTTTGCATCAGTGGATGAGTTAAGAACATTCATCTGATTTAATTAATCCTTTTGACAATCCTCTATGATTTAGACTTGCTCTTTAACAGGTGTAGAAACTGAGGCTCAGAGGAGTTAAATACCTTGTCTGTTGTCCCACAGTCTGTAAGCGTCAGGGCTAAGATTTGGAACAGATATGTACGACTCTAAATTTCACCGACTCTTTGCTGTACCTGGGCCAGAGAGGGCTTGGGTAGGCTCTAGAATGATGAATGAAATGAGCTCCCAGGAAGGGAAGGGCTGAAGGGAAGACCTACGTCTGTTCCAAGATTCCACCTCTGGAATGCTTCTCCTCCCCTGGTCCCTGCCCCAGGTGCAGGCTATGTCTCCAAAATATGCATCCAGCCCTTTGTTAAGATTTCAGTGAGAGGGTCTTCTACTAATGGGACATCTCTCTTTTGTCTTTCACAGCAATTTTGCAGGCGGTAATAGCTGGCGACCTTATGAAGGTAAGGTATCTTCCTCCCAGGACTCTGGGTGGTTCTCTTTAAGAACTTTAAGTCAACATCATCTCCCACCAAATCGTCACAACCCCACATATCGGTTCTCCCACCCCCGCCCGTGCTCGCTGAATGAAAGGAGGAAGGATGCTCCCTTGAGAACCGAGCAGAGAGGGTGAGGAGCTGTGCCAAGGCGCTGTGCCGTTGGCCTCGACTAGTTACGACGGATGCATGTCCCCATGAGCCAGTGTGCACAGTGCCTGGGGTCCCCGCTCTCTGGAAGCTGCTATTTGATGGTTATAGACCTCTTTTCAGATAGGTCTTAGAATGAATGCATTGGTGAGAATTACCTGGACAACACCTAGAAGTACGTTCTCCAGACCAAAGCCTCTCTGTTCCAACAGTTTTTAAGTTCTGTACTTTGGGAATCACAGTTAATCCAAAGAAGATACCGCCGGGTCCACTCTGAATGTTTTGTGCTCATGTTTTCTGGTGAATTTAGTTCAGAGGGAAGCAAGTGGTCACTGCTGCCTCTAGAGCCAATGCAGATTTTGAAATCAGACTGCCCTGAGTTCAGATCTTGGCTCTGCTATTCACTGTACGTGTACCCAGTTCTCTCTGTGCCTCAGTTTCCTCCTCTGTCAAATGGAATTACTTTGCCCCTCTCTTTCCTTTATTGTGAGGAATGAATGTAGGATTCATGTAAAGCTCTTATGACTGATGCTGTTACATAGAAGGACTCTAAAATGATGGCTGTTTTATCAGTGACGTGTTAAATATGTGTTTCTTTGATAAACATAGTGGGGGTTCCAAATATTTGTATAATGGAGTCTGTGAATACCCTCCAGTCTCTCTTTGGCCCCACGTTATTTTCAGACGCGAGGACTTACGAGTGCCCGTATATCCTGGTAGAACCCACACCCGTGCTGATCTGCTGTGTGACAGCCGCAGCCCCCGTGGGTGGAGGCCCTGCCTTACTCAGGGAGGACAGCGCCATCATAATGTTAAGAAACCTGAGCCTTGAAAGAAAGCCGAGAAGCCCGGTCCTTGTCTACAGCCTCTTTGGCAGCCCATCTGTTGAATCAACTGAGAAACTTCTGTGCTACATTTTTTTTTTTTTTTTTTTTTTTGCTTTTTAGGGCCGTACCCATGGCATATGGAGGTTCCCAGGCTAGGGGTCGAATCGGAGCTGTAGCCGCCGGCCTACACCACAGCAACACCTGATCCAAGGTGCATCTGAGACCTACACCTCAGCTCATGGCAATGCCAGATCCTTAACCCATTGAGCGAGGCCAGGGATTGAACCTACAACCTCATGGTTCCTAGTCGGATTCGTTTCCGCTGCGCCACAACGGGAACTCCCGTGCTACATTTTTAACAGGTTACTAGCAGAAAACAAATGGCGGGAAGGTTGCCGACATCTTGATAAAGTGCTGTCCTTAGACACCTGACCTGAAACGGGGCCTGGGCCAGTCTGCACTCCAGGCGTCATTAAGACTTGCTCCCCACAAGAGCAAAGTACTCTCTATTAAGCCTTCTACCTGTGAGGGCAGTGCCACTTCCCAGCCATGGCATAAGCCGGTCCTAGCCTGGACTCCCTGCAAGGCCCTACATTAGATTCTGTGGAAAGAGAGGCACGAGTGAAGACCTGGTCCCGGCCCTCGCAGGGCTGCGAAACCAGGAAACTTCACAAAATGTTGTCCATTTGAAACCTTTTCATTTTATTTTGCATAGACTTTTTGTCTAGGCGACAGATTTTCCCGGTCCCTGGGCACATAACCACACTTGGTTTTTGTACTTAATTATTCGAGAGATGGGAGATCACGGTGTTTAGCAGGTTGTCTTATTACATCCCCCGTGATAATCATAAAAGGGCTCCCCTCCTCATGTTCGCGTCCATCTCTGTGCACGTCTGTCTACATCTGTCTCCGCCATGGGCTGTGAGGCCTGGGAGGCCAGTGGCCAAGTCACATTCCTCTCTGTCTCCCTGTAACCTGGCACAGGGCGGTTCTGTTGGTTGTATTTGACTGAACGCGTAGACTACAGGCTTACACTCTTTGACGATATGATTTGTTTGATTTTATATAAGGCTGTGCTATCTAACTTCTTGATGGAAGACCTTCCTTTTGCTTTTTTTTTTTTTTTTAAGGACCGCATCTGTGGAAGCATATGGAAGTTCCCAGGCGAGAGGTTGAATCGGAGCTGCAGCCACTGACCTACACCACAGCCACGGCAACGCGGTATCTGAGCCCTGTCTGCGACCTGCACCACAGCTTACAGCAACACCAGGTCCTTAGTCTGCTGAGTGAAGCCAGGGATCAAACCTGCGACCTCATGGATACTAGCTGGGTTTGCTACGAAGAACGGGAACTCCCCCCTTTTGTTTATTACCTGCTGGGTTATGTGATTCTCATTTGTCCTCGAACCACCTTTTAGAAAACTCCAGAAAGGCGCCTCTTGTTCTGACATCTGCACTTTGGAGAATAGAGATCCGTTTACACTTTCCATAACGTTCAGTATTTCAAACTCAGACTGTGTCCTCTTTGAGCCACTTAGTTCTTGGGCTTCGAAATCTGCTTCTTTCCAATCTGCTCTCACAATTGGGGTCTTTTAGGATTCTGCTGCTACGTGCTCTGAACCCTTTGGGTTCTTGTGCCATGGATCCTCTCAAGCCTTGTTGGGTACATGGTAGATAATTGTCAGAAAGCATGTGGATCAGGCTACAGAGCTGGATGAAGGTGGGAGCCGTGTGTGTGTGTGCGTGCATGTGTGTCTGCTGTGTGCACATGAGACCTGGTTTCATTCTGAAAAATGGGAAGCAGCTATCTACACTCAGTAGCTAAGTTCATTAGAGACTGAAGAAAAACTGAAGGACAGGAAGGAGCTTAGCTATCAAGCTGTTCCTGCCTACAGACTTAATCGTTCTTTCACTCAAGAGAACGTTGAGCTAACCTGCACGCTGAAGCTGTTATTGCCTTCTCCACTCTTAATTCCCTTGGGACAGAGGCCAGTGCCCAGAAAAGAAAAAAGACCAAAAAAGAAAGAAAGAAAGAAAAACAATTTAGCATCTCTTCATTTCCTTAGGCTGTTCAGTAGCACATGCCCTCCCCGGAGTCAGCCGAGACACTTGCCAGCTCTATGAGTAATAACACAACCCAGGAGTGGTACTTCTCTGACTTTTCTCTGTGCTCTGAGGCTGGAGACGTGTGTGGTCTGCTGCTTTACTTTTATCACCAGCTAGCTGTTAGGCTCGTTCCAGCCTCTGCCTGAGCTGCTTTTTCCTCTGTCTCTTTTGCAGCTAATAGAAAGCTATAAAAATGGAGGCAGCCTGCTAATTCAGGGACCGGACCACTGTTCACTCCTTCACTTCGCAGCTAAAACCGGCAGCGGGGAGATTGTGAAATATATCCTTGACCATGGTGAGTAGGCACGGCCACCCAAAGATCACTTAGCCATGAAATAGGCTGAATTCTCTACACTGCCTTTCCTCCCGGCTGTCCTCGGAATGGGGGAAATGCTCTCCTGCTCCAGCTGACTCTCCTCATTTATTCGGGGCTGCCGGGTTTGAAGACACCTGACGCATGTGGGTCACCTTAACCAAGCAATTAATAGAAATAATTTTCCTACCAAGGCCTTTGCAGGGTATTCTGGGGGCTGATTAATTAAAAAAAATCAGGGGGTCCCGTCGTGGCGCAGTGGAAACGGATCTGACTAGGAACCGTGAGGTTACGGGTTCGATCCCTGGCCTTGCTCAGTGGGTTAAGGATCTGGCGCTGCCGTGAGCTGTGGCGTAGGTCACAGACATGGCTTGGATCTGGCGTTGCTGTGGCTGTGGTGTAGGCTGGCAGCTGCAGCTCCGATTGGACCCCTAGTCTGGGCACCTCCATATGCTGTAGGTTCGGCCCTAAAAGACAAAACCCAATGTGGCCTTGGCCTCATGTGCTTTACTGTTTGGGGAAGAGCTTTTATATTTTTGGGAAGTTACCTGGTTGGGACCAGGTACCTAATCATCCATATTCATAGCTGATTACTCCGAGGAATAAGGAGCATGTTTTTTTCCCATCTTCCTACTTTGCTTTTTTTTTTTTTTCTGTTTGAACCTCATTCATCTTTTCAACTCAAGTCATGCTCTATTCTCTTTGAGAACAGCTGGAATTCTCAGGTGCTCTGTGACAGGCCATGTTCCCCTCCCGGATGGCTTCCTACCTAGGCTTCCACACTCAGTAGCAAAGTTCATGAGCTAACACCATGTTAGCCCATGTACCGTAGTGTCTAACTCGGTAGCCTTTTAGAGACACAAACACACGAGAGGAATATCATATCCTGTCCACACTTGGAGCTTCCCATGTTTACAGTGTTTCCAGGGGGGGAAAAAAAAAAAAACCCAGGCGTGAAGGAGGTGGGGAGTCTCCCTAACCTGTGCTGGATACAGGTACTCAGAGATCCTGGAAGTTTCTGTGAGCCCCAGCACTAAGCCTGTGGCCTGTCCTCTTATATCCAGACTTAGGCTGTAAGTAGGAAGCATACAGGTCCACATTCACATTCCCCTCCCCCTATTTCCTCCACCTTTTAGGGCCGCACCCATGGCGTATGGAAGTTCCCAGGCTAGGGGTCGAATTGGAGCTGCAGCTGCTAGCCTACACCACAGCAATGCAGGATCCAAGCCCTGTCTGTGACCTACACCACAGCTCGAGGCAATGCCCGATCCTTAACCCCCTGAGCAAAGCCAGGGGTGGAACCCGCATCCTCATGATACTAGTCAGGTTCTTTACAGCTGAGCCACAATGGAAACTCCACACATTCCCTTTTTGGAAATCGAAGTATTATTTGATTTACAGTGTTGGGTTAGTGTCAGGTGTACAGCAAAGTGATTCAATTATATTCCTTTTCAGATTATTTTCCTTTATAGGTAATAACAAGATATCGAATATAGTTCCCTGTGCCATATAGCAAGTTCTTGTTGTTTATCTCTTTCATATATAGTAGCCTATAAATTTCCCAGTTATCTCTCCCTCACCCTTTCCCCTTGGCAACTACAAGTTTGTTTTCTGCGTCTTATTCACATTCCTTATTATTATTGTTTTTGTTCAGTCCAGCAAACATGTTATTCCATTCATTCATTCATCGAATATTTGTGGGGTGCTTCATAGGAACTACCTCTTTTAGACCAGCACACACCCCAAAATAAAACACAGTCACTGTTTTCAAGCAGTTCTAAAAAATATAACCGTACACATCACTAAATGTAAAGCAGTCGTATGTAGATGGCTTAAGTCCTATTGTAAAGCCACGCGTGGGTAACAGAGCTACCATTTCTCAAGCGAGGATTATATGCAGGTGCTTTTAACTGAACACATCCTATATTTAATCTTTACAAGGATCTTGTAAGGTACGTCTTAGACTGTTAGTCACTTCATTTTTTTTTTTTTAACTATGATGATTTTTATTTTTTCCATTATAGCTGGTTTGCAGTGTTCTGTCAATTTTCTACTGTACAGCAAGGTCACCTAGTCACACACATGGGTATACATTCTTTTTTCTCACATTATCATGCTCCATCATAAGTGACTAGACATAGTTCGCTATGCTCCACAGCAGGATCTCATTGCTTATCCATCCCAAAGTCAATAGTTTGCATCTGTTAACCCCAAATTCCTAGATTCACCCTCCTTTGTCTTCAGTATCTTTTGACCATAAAGACTTTGCTTGAAGTCCTGGCTTGACTTATGGCAGAAAGATTGCTTTACAAAAAGAAAAGGGTGTTGAAGTAGGATGGTGGTCATTAGAGGATTTCTTTCCACCCAATAGGCTGAGTTAGATAATCCCAACCCTGTCTGCCCCGGAAAGCCTAGATCTATTACTGGTACTGTGTCTGGGGTGTGCACACTCTATCGCCTACTCCCCTGCAATTAAAGCATTCCTCTTTGAGCAAAACTGGAAAAAGCAATGGTGGCATAAATTTTGCTTGCCTCCTACAACACAAACCCACACAAACCATAGGTGTTTTCTCTTTCCAAGTGACTTCTCCAAAAGCTGGTGAGAGGCAGAACCAGATTTTAGCCCCAGCCCCACAGACAGTGCAATAAGGTCACAAAGCTGCCATGGTTATTTTTCTCTTAATAGAAAAGTTCTCATGATTTCCACTGCCCAGAGTTCAGGTGCACTTCAGCTAGATGCCCTTCCTCTGTTTGCCTTCAGCTTGGGTTGAAGTACTCCTGCTGATTTTCATCTTGATCACCCTTTCTTTCCTGGTTTGCCCTCTACTGGGTGAGGTTGAGTGCCTGCCCACACACCTCGGGCTGCCGAGTACCCACGGACCTCCGTGGAGTTAGGTGAGGCCCTGGCCATCAAGTTGAATGATAAGATATTCTCAGGAATTCTGTCTGTCCTGAAGAATATGCATTGCCCCCCCCCCCCCCGGCTCTGGGATCCTCTCCGTATCCCTGATCTTCTCAAATCTCTCATGGAGCTGCTGTTTTGACTGAGTCTGTATTGAAGACAGACTCTCACGTGTTTGGGGCTTGCACCCGGGACACCTGAGCCTTTCTCTAACACTTGGTCTTTCATCCCAGGCTTTTGCACTGCATGACAGTCATCGGATACCACAGGGGTGAGGATGGAAGGAAGCTTCCTCACATTCTGAGTCCAGGCTGGAGAAGTCGGCCTCATCCCTGTGGCACTCTGTCAGCTAAAGCAAGTCACAGAGCCAGCCCCAACTTGGGTGGGTCAGGGGGGATAGATTCCTCTGCTTCATGGAAGGAGCTGCAAGTAATTCATGGCTGTATTTAACCCACTCCCCTCCCTTGTCTTCCTCACCTGGCATGACCCTCCCTTCTCAACATCCTGAATTACTGACTCACTTAGAACTCCCTGGAGCTCCACTTGGATATTTTCCTTTGGTTCTGGGTCCTAAACTAGGGTTGCAAGATTTATCAAATAAAAATACATGACAATAATTTCGTTTTAGCATAAGTATGTCCCATGCAGTATTTGGGACATACTTACACTAAAAACCAAAAATCCTCCTTTCAGTGGGTCTCCCCAGGGCCTTGAATGGTGAGAGTTGAGATAACATTGCTCTAACACCAGGGGTTGTCACTCCCCGGGCTGCTTCTCTTTCTACTGCCTTTAAAAGGTCCTGTAGGAGTTCCTGTCGTGGCTCAGTGGTTAACAGATCTGACTGGCATCTGTGAGGACACAGGTTCGATTCCTGGCCTTGCTCAGTGGATTAAGGATCTGGCGTTGCCATGAGCTGTGGTATAGGTTGCAGATGTGACTGGGATCTGGTGTTGCTGTGGCTGTGGAGTAGGCCAGCAGCTACAGCTCTCATTTGACCCCTAGCCTGGAACCTCCATATGCCTCGGGTGTGGCCCTAAAAAGGAAAAAAAAAAAAAAAGGCCTGTAACTCAAGCTCACAGGGCTTCAAGTTTGCAGCCCCGACCATGGAAGGCATGAAATCCAGCTGGCACATTAATCTCTCAGTGTTTTAACCAGAGCCTGGCATTCCAATACTAAACTCTTTTCTCTTCCATTCCTGTGTCTTTTGCAAAGAGTGAATCATGCGATATAGCTCTCTCTATCAAAACTGAAGGACACAAGGAATTTGTTAGGAACTTGGCATAGGGAGAAGACTTATTTTTCCAATTTCTTAGGTTAGCTTTTTAAAATTAGGTTTAATATTTGTCCTAACAACAAAACACTTGAGATCCTTGTAATCATCTCAACTTGAATCACAGACAAACAGTTCCTGTGGTCACTAGGGGCCATGCCTGCCTCCCCAGGGTCTCTAACTGTCCAGCAGATTCTCTAGTCTTTCCCCCGTGTCCCAAAATCCATCAATTCTGTTGGAAAACAAAATCTTACTATGATCTACAGTCCAAGGATCACTGTGTATTTGATGGGTAGCAATTGTAAGCTCTTAGCACTATAGCCAAATAATGGACACTGAATTGCAGCTGATTTTTATTAAAATCAGGATTTAACCAACCCAAGAGGCATGACCAATTTCATTTTCATTGTTTCTCGTTACTCAGGAACGTGGATGTAAAATCTTTTGACATTGTCAGCCTAGTCTTCCCCATTCCTTAAGAGCTAAGCACTTTGGCTCAACCATTTCTGTTGTTATTGAGAACGACAATATCTTTAATATCTTTAGCTGATATGATTTATATGAACCTGTGCATTTTGGAATTGAAAACTCTCTTTGCAGAACCATTCATTTCTTTTAAATTACAAACCAGCTTTAAATTATGTGCTCTTGAAGTCAGTGACCTGTACACAGGAAACCTGACCCCTCTTATACTCTGTAATCATCTTCTTAGTGTGATCTCTGCTCAGCGAAATAGTCTCTCCTAATTTAATAAGGATGATGACTCTGAAATCCCCTTGATCTGACTGGAAAAGAACCTTTTCCAAGACATTTCTGTGAAGCTGGCATTCAGGGAAATACACCCACCTGTAGCACACTGAATTTACAATTTAACACCAGAACTATGGAGAACAGTGTGGAGGTTATTACTCAAATAACTAAAACTCTAGTAGCCATATGATCCAGTAATCCCACTCCTGGGCATACACCTGGACAAAAACTAATTCAAAAAGATACCTGTGTCCCTATGTTCACGGTAGCGCTACTTACAAGAGCTAGGATATGAAAGCCACCTAAATGTCCATCGATAGAGGAATGGATAAAGAAGACGCGGTGCATATCTACAGTGGAATACTACTCAGCCATAAAAAAGAATGAAATAATGCCATTTGCAGCAACATGGATAGACCTAGAGATTATCATACTAACTAACTATATCAGAAAGAGAAAGACAAATAGAATACCATATAATTTCACTTATATATGGAATCTAAAATACAACACAGACCAGTGTATCTGCAAAACAAAAACAGACTCACAAATACAGAGAACAGACCTGTGGTTGCCAAGGGGGTGGGGAGGGGGGGAGGGGAGGATTGTGGATTTGGGTCTAACAGAATCAAACTGTTACATATAGGATGGATGAACAAAAAGGCCCGACTGTGTAGCACAGGGAACTATATTCACTATAGTGAATATAAATTAATGAAAATTATAAATTATAATGAAAAATAATTATATGAAAAAATTATAATGAAATTATAATTATACTGAAATTATACGCTGCCAGCAGACCATTCCAAAAAATTATAATGAAAAAGAATATATAACTGAGTCACTTTGCTGTCAGCAGAAATTAATACAACATTGTAAATTACATACATTTCAATATTTAAAAAAAATTAGCATCAGATTTGCAATAGGTAGGTCTGATCAGTTTGAATTTATGTAAATAAAAAATAAATGAATACAAATTTTATGCTGTGCCAGAGATCAAGAGACAGCCCTCCCTAATCATCCTAGTTGTTGCAGAACTCAAGTTTTAGGGTTCTTTTTTTAATTAAAAAATTTTGATTCAAGTCTTTCCTTTGGCTTTATGTTACATAAATCTTAAAAACTATTCAAAGACCTGCCTGTAAAGACACATTTAAGGACGAGTTTCTGAGAAATCCCTGGGCCCTTTTCTTCAAGGCTCAGGATGATAGGGCTTGTTTGCTGACAAGTCCTTCCTCCTGGGAGCCCCCTCTTCCCTCTGCCTCACCTCCGCTTCACCGGTTACTCACGGGGAGGAGGGGGGCCCACAGTCAGGAGGACGCCCCCTGAACCGGAGTCCTGAGAGATGAGTCATTCTCCATACACCGCATTCAACAACCTGCTGCTCTTCTCGGGGCCCTTTTAAAGCTACGCGGGGGCGCGGAGGGGGGCACAGGACGTGTGGTTTCCTCTGAAAAGCCACAGGAGGCTTGAATTTTTCTCGTCCCCCATCTTCTTTGGGACCTCTTCTCTCAAAGACCCAACGCGCCGCTTTCCTTTATGAAAAACTGGAATTTGGGCATTCGGAGGGTTGAAAAGAGAACGGAGGAGGGAGAGAGCTTAAAGAATTCCACAGGGACAGGGTGGAGCGAGGAGGATGCGAGGAATTCCAGCTGAGAGCGCCCCCATCTCACCCCCACGGCGGTCCCTGCTTTTCAGCTCCTTTCAACCATATTTTTACCCACTCCCTCCTCCCTCATTTTACCCCTCGGAGAGACTTTTGTGGGGTTTTAGGCTTTTACCACCCGGCACATTTCGCTCCTTTGTTTTTATTCCCCCCCAACTCCCGCCCCCCTGCCCCCTGCCGCGTTTCCTGATAGAAATCTCACTCATGCATTTCCTTTCTGATTTCAATGGCTTATTTTGTCTTCCCTCTTTTGGGGGCCTTCAGTCTTTTTTTTTTTTTACCCCCCTTTTTCTGCCTCTGGTCCCCAAGAGTAACGGCCACTGTCCCGCTGGGACGGGACGACGCTGCTGTGCGCGTTCCCAGTGCCAGCTCTCCCCACATCTGTGCAGCTTTTGTCCCGGGCAGAGGCGGATTTGGAATGGTCTGCTGGCAGCGTCAGGGAGACTAATGGGAAATGAGGTCCGGAGAGAGAGAGGCGGCGGGGAGGTGGAAGGAAGAGCAAAGGGGATTTGGACGCCTCGGTGTGGGAAGCAAATGAAAGGACCCATGTGACAAAAGACGCACCGTATATAACACTGCCGCGATATGGATGATAAAACTGCGTTAGCAGGAACTGGGCTGTCAAGGGGAAGAGCCTTACGGGCTGAGCATGGACGCGAGACATGGCAGGTCTGACTGCTGCTTACCAGGCTGTTGGATTTTTCACCTTAGGAGACTGGTGATGTTTCGCTTTCTTTCGAATTCCCTGGCCTTCGCTTGAATACTCATGTGTAGGTCCCCTCACTATGGTTCTGTCCCTTATTTTTCAGGCCATTTCTTACGGAGTATGGCCTTTTTTTGAATCCATACTCTATTTATGAATCTCAGAGGGAAAAATGTGATATTGGCCAGGATCCGAATGGATTTTTAAATGACTTTTTCATTCATTCAAAAATGAATTTTGGTAGTTTCCATCATGGCTCAGTGGTTAAAGAACCCAACTGGTATCCACGAGGACTTGGGTTCAATCCCTGGCCTCACTCAGTGGGTTAAGGAGCTGGCATTGCCCTGAGCTGCGGTGTAGGTCACAGAGAGGGCTGAGATCTGGTGCTGCTGTGGCCATAGCATAGGCTGGCAGCTGGAGCTCTGATTCGATCCCTAGCCTGGGAACCTCCATATGCCGCCCCAAAAAGGAAAAAAAAATTGTCCTATGCACTTTTTAGGAAAAATGTTATAGTAATAATGGCTGCTCATCTTTGTTGCACATGCTTTCTGTGTGTTCATACATTTAATTCTTACGACAACCCTGCACGGTAAGTTCTCTTATCCCTGGTTTGAGAGGTGGTAAAAACTGGAGCATGCTCAAGTTAGAAGGCTTGCCAAAACTCAAGTAATATGAGCTAGTTTCTGCCTTCCTTGTTCCTGAAACCCAGCAAGGGAAATGAAACCACCACCAAGCGGGGCAGTTTGAAATGAGTATCGCGGGCAGGGTTCTAGTGATAACTGGTGCTGGGCTTCGGAAGGCAGTGATCAACCTCTGACAACTTCATGGGGACATTTGTAGCTACGCCCCCGCAATAGAGATGCGGCAGTTATTTTCTGGTGCAGGTCAGCGGTGGGATGGAGCACAGATATTTTGGTAAACCTTGGTGGGGACAGAGAGCTAAGATTTACTTTTGTTTTTCGTTGGTTTGTTTGCCTTTCAGGGCAGCACCTGAGGCATATGGAAGTTCCCAGGCTAGGGGTCAAATCAAAGCTGCAGCTGCCGGCCTACGCCACAGCCACAGCCACGTGGGATCTGAGCCATGTCTGTGACCTACACCACAGCTCAAGGCAATGCCAGATCCCCAACCCACTAAGCAAGGCCAGGGATCGAACCCACATCCTCATGGACACTAGTCGGATTTGTTTCCGCTGCACCACAATGGGAACTCCAAGATTTACTTTTATATTTAGGAAACAATTGAGTTCTCCGCTGACAATTTTTTTTTTGTCTTTTTGCCTTATCTAGGGCCACACCCGCAGCATATGGAGGTTCCAGGCTAGGGGTCTCATCAGAGCTGTTGCTGCTGGCCTACGCCACAGCCACAGCAATGCGGGATCCGAGCCATATCTGCAACCTACACCACAGGTCACGGCAACGCCGGATCCTTAACCCACTGAGCGAAGCCAGGGATCGAACCTGCAACCTCATGGTTCCTAGTCAAATTCGTTAACTACTGAGCCACGACGGGAACTCCTCTGCTGACAATTTAATGGCATTCCTTCAAATTCCTTAGGGGAGGTGCAAAGTTATCCACAATCAAAACATAGGTATACCTGAAATGCAAACTAAACTAAGCCCCAAACCCCAACGTTCCCCACTGATATATATGGAAGGAATTCCACCATCTTTGTTTTTCTTCTCTTTCTCCCATTCTGTCCCTTATGAGTAAGACTCAAATTAACTTTCACAAAAATCATACTTGCTTTATTTTTATGGCCATACCCACAGCATGTGGAAGTTCTGAGGCCAGGGGTTGAATCTCAACTGCAGCTGCAGCAGTGCTGGATCCTTTAAACTCACTGCACCGGGCTAGGGATTGAGCCAGCACCTCCACAACAACCTGAGCTGCTGCACTCAAGATCCTTTACCCACTGCACCACAGCAGGAACCCCCTTACCCACTGCACCACAGCAGGAATTCCCTAAGTGCTATTTTTGTTACAAGCTTTTTTTTTTCTTTCAAGAGAAAATTTTTGTGACATCTTTATTGACGGTTTTCGTTTCTCTGGCCATCCCTCTTCCTGTGCATCTTAAACCAGTGCTACTAACCCACACAGGGTGCTGTGAAACAGCATGATACACTGTTAAAAGTAGCTCCCAAGGAATTACTGACGACACAAATAAGAAGAGGAACTACCGCCTTGCTGTAGGCGCCGCCTGTCACCCACCCCTCCTCTTCCCTCTTCTGCAGCCCCTTCGTGCTGTCAATTAATTAAGTCCATCATTTCAGAGCTCTTCCTGAAACCTTTAACTGGAATTTCTTTGGATGGTAATTAAGAGCAAAAGTGTCTCGTTTTAGTCTCAGCTCCTCCGTCTCCCACGTCTGTCGGCCGCGGAGGATGAGAGAGAGACGGACGGAGGAGCAGCCTGCCTGACTCACAGATTAGATCATCACCTCTGGAATCCTTCTGGGTTGGTTGCCTTTCTAGTGATTCTTGTCAGGAATTCGAGCAACACGGTTCTTTCTCTTCCTTGCCCCACTTTCAGAGTGTCAGCCGCCTGCCATTTTAGCACAGATCAGACCGCTTCAGCGTCCTCTTCCAGCAGGAAGGCACCGACCCCAGGGTCCGTGGACGCACAGGGTGCAGCTCCGAGCACCCAGGGACGGTGCTGAGCCAAGGAGGAATGATAAAGTCTCTGCTCCCTAAATATTTGTGCAATTGGCAGTAATCATGGGGACAGGCCCTGGTGAGGCCGGGCTGCTCGGGGTTTATGCGATTCCTTTCTAAATGAGTGGCTTGAAAGGCTTGCTGAAGGTGACAGTAGCCCTTTCTTTTTCTTTTTTTTTTTTTTTTTTCTTTTTTGGCTGCCCCTCGGCATATGGAGTTCCTGAGCCAAGGATCAGATCCCATCCGCAGTGTCAACCTCAGCTGCGGCAACACCGAATCCTTAACCCACTGTGCGGGGCCAGGATCGAACCTGCCTCCCAGCGCTCCCAAGACATCTTTGATCCCATTGCACCATAGCGGGAACTCTGACAGGAGCGCTTTAAAAGGATCCTGGGCACTGTAAGCCTCCTTGCCCCTGACCTTGTGGGGGAAGCCTCTGCCTCATCAGGGACTGAACAGCCTGGAATATTGGTTCTCAGGACACAGAATCTGAGTCAACACCTCCTGCAAATGTCAGTGGGAGCCAAGTGGCCCTTTTTGTGTCCTTTCCTCACTGACGCTCCACTGACCTGACTCAGCCTGATCCGCTGTGTTGCATAAGACGATGGGACACGTAACACTAAACTTGAGGCATTGTATACAGTGTCCCTACTGCAGTTTTAAGCACACTGTTTGTATTTACTTATGAAACCCAATAGACCTGTGAGATAAATCTACATAGGTGACACTAAAGGGGCAAGTTCATTTCATTCCTCAGTCCAAGATCTAGTAAGTGGCAGACAGAGCTGCGGCTTTGAGCCAAGGAGGGTCAGCTCCAGAACCGCTGCTCCTCATCACTGGACTGCTTTGCTCTTCCTTTTTTTTTTTTTTTAATGGGCCACACCCATGGCATGTGGAGGTTCCCAGGCTAGAGGCTGAATCGGAACTACAGCTGCCAGCCTACACCACAGCCATAGCAATGCAGGATCCGAGCCATGTCTGTGACCTACACCACAGCTCCAGGCAATACTGGCTCTTTAACCCACAGAGCGGGGCCAGGAATCGAACCCTCATCCTCATAGATACTAGTTTAGTTCATTACCACTAAGCAACATGGGGAACTCCCCTGCTTTGCACTTCTTTGGGGAGTATTGGGGCAGGGTGTGGATTATCATTCATGTTTCCTTAGAACCATGGGACTGGAAAACAAAAATGAATGAATGAAATCTTTGCTCAATCTATAAAATAGGAAATATGCTAGGATCTACCCTTAGCCTGGGAACTTCCATATGCCTTGGGTGTGGCCCTATATGGCAAAAAAAGAAAAAGAAAGAAAGAAAAAAGATTTAGAAAAATTTGAGAGGACAGGACATACCTTCAAAAAGGAAATCCATAGTACAAGGATAGACCCAGATAAGTGTTAGGCGAGTTCAGAGACAAGATTGATTCCTTCTGTCAAAGGTGGCCTTTTCAGAGACCGTCGTCACATAGTGGACTCAAAGAGTGTGTAGGCTTTAGGGATGTGGGTAGAAAATCCTGTCAGGGCAGGGAGAACCTCAGAGATATGTGGGAGATTGTGCAGCTACCAGTTTAGCTTATGCAAAGAATAAGTTAAAAGTAGAACCTTGAGAACAAATTGCAAAGGGGAGTTCTAGGTGAAAGCCCATGAACCTCTATGTTTAAATACTTTTGTATGTCATACTTTTGTATGGGGAGACACAGAATGTATTCAAAACCTGGAAATCTAAATATTACAGGATCTTTTTATGTTTTCTTAGTTAGAGTCCTGCATGATAATTATGTTCCCGAAAGAGACTTCTTAGGAAGCTTCTTTGTCAAGGAAGACAAGCAGGAGCAACAAACAGGACAGACATGGCAGGATAAGATTCCGCAGCCTCGACGACTAGGCAGCAAGATAGGGGGCTCCTGGATGGCCAGGAGGACTGCAAACGTCAAAGTCATCTTCTCCTTGACCCGTAACTTTCTAGTTAGAATCTTCCCTGCCTTCTAATTATGTGATAGGTCATTACATAAGGGCATTTTTCAGTGATAATGATATCCACCAACCTGGAGAGCAAATCACCAGCATCATACTTCTGAAGACCACAAAGCGTGATCCCCAGAGCGGCGACGGGCATTTCCACTTTTAATCATTAAGTCAACCAGACGTTTAAGCCCCTGCTTGGCACTGAGCTCTGTGCCAGGTCCAAGGAAGGACACAGTAGTGGACAAGACTTAGGCCACAACTTCAAGGGGTTTTCCAGAGTCTAATTATACAGACAAGTCAGCAGGCGACTTGAACGTGGCTTGACAGATGTCATGGCCAATAAGATGACCATACATCTTGACTTGTCTTGCGATAGTCTCAACTGGAGTGATGAATTCTATTACCCTGCCGATTATGGGAAACCGGGTTAGTACACAAAGTGAGGGAACACACAGGCAGGGCATTTGAAGCAATATTAGGAGTAGGGTCACATAGAGCTTCGTGGAGAAAATGTGTCAGCTAATCCCTGCAGCTAAGGAAGTGCAGGGAGGGTTAAGAGGAAAGCAGTGGTGAAGGGGGAAAGATGGGGCGCTCCAAGCAGTATTAGCAGGTTGAGTGAATTAGTTAGTGACCAAGTGAGAAAGTGTGACTGGGCAAATTCAGGAAATTTCAATTCCCAAAGAAGCATCTACAGTCACTTGATGTTTCTGCCTAACTTTTCTTCCAGATCTTGAAAGGGACATTTTAGGAAAAATGCAATTTCCCCCATTTCTAAAATAAAGAGATTGGACTGGATAACACTGACTGTCGAGTATAACCTGCTGTGTTATGTCAGAGAAAGGACAGCTTAGTAAGATGGTCTCTCATAGGTTTAACGTCATACCGCTTAAGACTCCAACCTAAACAACCTGCTGCGGGAGAATGAGAAACAGGCTTTCAAGCCCACCTGACTGTCCCTTTCCTCCCTAGGTAGCCACTTAATTATTTTCATTTATTCTATTCCAATTAATGTCTCTTCAGCCATGTCATTTTTTTTGTATTTCCCAGCCTGTGATAGTGGCTGGTGGTGGTTGGGAGATTGAGGAGGAGGTTGTTGAGGGAGCCTGCACCACAGCCACAGCCACAGCCACGTATCCAAGCCGCATCTGCCACCCACACCACAGCTCAGGGCAACGCTGGACCCTTAACCCACTGCGAGAGGCCAGGGATCGAACCGAATCCTCATGGATACTAGTCGGGTTCATTGACCGCTGAGCTACAACAGGGACTCCCGAACGCTCCTTCCCATTCAGCCTCCCAAAGCGTTTAATTCTGTGACTATAGATTTTTGGTTAATGGTTACTTTTTGACATTATTTTTGATGGACATCTTTCTTTCCTCTTCTTTAGGACCTTCTGAGTTATTGGATATGGCGGACAGTGAAACGTGAGTGTTGCCTTTTGTTGCAAGGCCTAGATTATCTTCTGAACATATCTAAGAGAAGGATGCAGCCTCTAGGGCATACAACCAGTCATTTCAGTGTCAGTGATGAGAATGTGTACTTTCAATTGTCTTCATAACTGTGCAGGACCAGTCTTCTAAATCAAAAGTTACGCAGTAAAAAAAGCTGGCCCGTGTCATGATGATTGTG
Source organism: Catagonus wagneri (assembly GCA_004024745.2). Lineage (NCBI taxonomy): Eukaryota > Metazoa > Chordata > Mammalia > Artiodactyla > Tayassuidae > Catagonus > Catagonus wagneri. The sequence continues at coordinate 1,879,291 of PVHT020000237.1, read as the reverse complement.
CAAGCAGCCATTGCTAGTCATCGAGTACTTCTGCTCTGGTGCATCTTGAACTACAGAGAAATCCAAATAAAGGCACTTAGCTCTTAATTACCCATCACATCGATTCCTCCTCAACTGAGGTTTATAAGAAAATTAAGCCCTCGTGCCCTAAGGCATCCTTTGTGTGTAGTGTGTAAACTTCTTGCTGGGTCTAGAATGGGACGGGTTATATATATACACCACCGGAGAACTGAGAACACAGTAGTTCCATTTTTGTGTTTTGTGTCTCGGAAGAGAAACCCTGGTTGAGAAAATCACTGTGACGGTCCTGAAACCCGTAACGCTTATTTTCAACTTCCTTATTCCGAGAGTAGCAAAAGAGCTAGTGTTCCCCAAAGAGGAACAAAGAAAAGCTAAACGTCTAACCCTGGAAGCCATGTGCCGCCTCTAGAGAACCTCAGTGAAATTCAGAAAGGGACAGAGAATGGATGGGGCGGAGAGGAGGGGGCTTGGGGCGGGGGCAAGAAGATGTGGAGGAGGAAAAGCAGAAATGAACAGAACAGAGGGCAAGGAGGAGCAGCTTAGCCTTGAGTAAGCGACGTGGAAGAAGCCATCCGTTGCTAGGGAACTGGTGCACACGCCGCACATCCCACTGGTAACTGTCCGTCACCCCAGTTTGCCTCTCTAAGGGCTGCCTTTGACTTGCCATTCAACACCTTGGCGTTCAGGGTCTCTTCAAATGTGGACTCAGAATGGAGAGATGTTCCTCCCTGTGCCACCTGAGGGGTAGGGATGGGGCAACGAGCCACTTTCCCTTGGCTCTTTCCCATCCTGAGTGGCTGACCACGGGCCTGCTGCCAGTGGGGGTTCCTGAACTCCCTCTGGGTCTTTCTGCCCCTCCCGCTCCATCTGCCACTCAAGAAACCAGTGGTTGGGCCAAGTGGATGTTGCCTGGGTCTTCGAAGTTGAGTTCCCAAGAGATACCCCTCCCAAACCAAACCATCTACTGAGCGCTGTGACGTGGTTCCCCCCCACCCCGCTCCTGTGTGCCTTCATCCGGTGTCACTCCTGCTCTGCCCAGGTGTCTACACAAGCACCTGCGTGGCTTAACGCAATTCAGTATTTCATAGCACCAGTGAGCGTTCCTTACATTGGACGGTAGTAGATGAAGACAGAATCACTCAGCCTAGTTAACCAAGCAACACTTTTAAAAAACAGGCTGGGGTCAGATATTATGGTGAGTTGATAACCAGCTCAGGGCCCCCTCCCTCGCTTCCCGGGCCTTGCCCCGCGGCCAAGGTCTCAGGCAAATCGGGAACGAAGCTGAGGGGGCACTGGATGAGCCAACAGGATGCGGTGCTGCCACCCTCACCCTCTCTGTCCTCCCTGCCGCCTCCAAGCCTTTTATGGGCGGTTTCCCATTTCACTTTGATTTAGGGGTGAGACCGCACTGCACAAGGCCGCCTGCCAGCGGAACCGGGCTGTGTGCCAGCTTCTGGTGGACGCAGGAGCATCTCTGAGAAAGACGGACTCCAAGGTAACCTGAGGAGTGAGTGCAAGCATCCTCCCTCTGGGCAAATCTCTGGCACCCCTGCCTTTATGTGTGCCCGCTGCAAAGGCGTCCTTTCTGCACTTATGGAAGTGCCTGGGGCTTTGGAAAAAGGAGGAAAAAATAAAGTGTTTCATTTAGAGAAACTGCAGTTTAAATGTATAAGCACAAAGGGAGGGTGTGCGCTTGCCTATGGGACTTTATAGACCTCTGAATGCGCTGCCCTTTGGACTTTGCGGTTCTCCTGATGAATGGCAGCATCCAAGCTGTGGAGAGGTGAGGTTCAAAGCGCTAGGAGAGGGGTCGGGATCATGTTCACAAGACGTTGGCCTGGCTACTAAGAAGCCCCTTTGGGATTTCTCCTTCAGCCACTGAATCCAGAATAGCTTAAAATCCATGATTTATATGGCCCCATATATGGGTGCCCAAGTGATTACAGTCACTCCCAGGATAGGCGACTGGGCTGCACCCTGAGCTGTTCTAGTTTACAGAGAGCACCCAAGGAAAGGGTTGAAAGCTGCAATAAAACAGAGCTGAAGCTCAGTACTGTTGACCTCGGGCTGCAGCCCATGCGAGAGGGGACGGGGAAAAGGGTTCACATGGAGGATCAGCCCCACAGTGGAGTTCTTGGATGATCTGAGGCCATGGTCATGTGCACCATCAGCTCTCAGAGTGTTAAAGCACCCTGAGTAGACTCCAAGCAAGGAGAAAGCACTTACATGTAGAGGGTTTCAGAGAGGAATTTTAACGTAGAGATGAGGATTTCAGTAAGTGGGTTCTAAGGAACCCAAGTTTGGGGTTCACGAGTATAGCCAAGGAACCTAGACCAATGACTCAGAAGCCTAAGGATGACTCAAGCCCCCTAAGATTTGTTTAAGAGATCAGCACCTACACCTGCAGTTTTCACCCCGGGGTTTTCTCCATCAGCAGCACACACTGCAACCTAACGTTCTCTCTGATGAGGGACTTTCTTTCAGAGCCAGTGACGTTGCCACTTCCCTGTGACCCTTCAGATCCTCGCTCTCTGAGGTCCCTGGCTGCCTTGGTTTTGATAACCCAAAGCTATCAAAGCAAGGCCCCGGTCTCTAGCTGGTCTGTTCTTGCTCTGGTTAACTAATTGGGTGTAGGATTCTAAATGGCCAGTAACTGCTCAAAGGGATATTCTTCTCAGACGGCACTGGCACGGAAGTGTTTCGATTAAGAAACACAACCCGTGGTACAGGCAGCTCAGTGGAGGCCATGGTTGGAGGCAGACCTGGCCTGCCTTGCTGGGGCCGCTCAAGCACAGCTGGGCCGCTGCCTGCTTACCGCGCAGAGGCCGGTCTCCAGGCAGGTGATACAGGAGGAGCAACATGATACACAGGGACAAATCAAAGACTGGCCCAACAGCTGGCCCCTGGGCGGATGGGTCTTTTTTTTGATCTTTCTAAGTTTCTGACAGATAAATGGGCTCAACGTTCCTTCAGGTTCCTTTCTATTGTGTGATATATATGTGTGTGCTTTTTTTCAAAACACTAACAACTTTATTATTTTGTGACTATAAAAACAGTGCATTGTCACATATAAAACCCTAGCAATGCAAAAAAAATGAAAATACTGAAAAATGAAAATCACTAGAAATTCCACCATCTAGACCTATATGCCCTTAAGGCTTTAATGATCTCTCCACACGTGTGGGCATGTCTGTTTTCCTCTCTCACTTTCTTTAAGTAGTTAAAGCCCTGCTGTACATGCTATTGTACTAAGTTTTCACCCAGCATATTTAGAGATCTTAACCATATGAAGTGATAGAGCTATGCTTCCTCCTTTCCAGGGAACCTGTTATTTTTCTCTGCTGTAATTTTTTGCTCAGTGAAAGCTGAATATGGTAAATATGACTGGATCTTTTCTTGGAGATTTTTGGGAAAGAAGCAGTATTTTGCAAATTTCTCTTGAAAGGGAATGGCTCCTTAAAAAAATCAATAGAAAAGCCCACCTCAGTCCATCTCTTTGAATATCAACACCGAAGCAAAGACGAGAGAGTCCACAGGTTCTGTAAACAAGCTGAATAAAGTTATTATGGGAACTTGAAGCTCGTAGTTAAATAGTAAATCCCAACTGAATAAGTAAAACTTTAGAAAGGGTCCAGAGCCACTATTACTTTCATCTTCTACTCCCCACGTCATTGTAATTGGGGACACGAAAGCCGAGACGTGTTTGATTATTTCTGCAATACTTGTGAGCATTTTTTTTTGTCTTTTTGCTTTATCTGGAGCCGCACCCGCGGCATATGGAGGTTCCCAGGCTAGGGGTCTAACAGGAGCTGTAGCCGCCGGCCTTCGCCACAGCCACAGCAACGCGGGATCCGAGCCGCGTCTGCAACCTACACCACAGCTCACGGCAACGCCTGATCCTTAACCCACTGAGCGAGGCCAGGGATTGAACCCGCAACCTCGTGGTTCCTAGTCGGATTCGTTAACCACTGAGCCACAACGGGAACTCCACTTGTGTGCATTTTTGTACCTGGAGCTATTTCTTTGCTACAGTTATCATGCCTCTATCGTTTCCGTAGGGCTTGGGCAATACTGTTTTTAAGGAGGTATCACTGAACAAAAATCTCTAAACAGTCAAGAGAATGGAGATCCTTCTTCCTTTTCTTACTGACTTCTGGTCACTGGCCTCATTTCAAATATATGGTGTGTGCAAATATACATATAACGTAATAGATTGCAAAAATTATACAATCATTTCAAATGATGCTGAAGAACATTTTAAAAGGTTGATATATTAAGTGAGAAACATATATAACAGTATATAAACACAGTATGGTTTTATTTTCATAAAAATAATTATGTGTAGAGCTATAGTAAAAAGGTAAAATAGTTACACTATGGAAGGTTAACAGCTGTTAGCTTAGTCTAGTGGAATCGGTGATTTTTATTTTCTGATGCTTTTCTGCTTTCCCAATATTTCTTTAATATCAACATCCATCAATTTTAGAGCCAAGAATCAACTTACTTTTTGTCAAGAGGAGATAATTCTCAACTGAGGAAAACCTAATTGAAGACTTTACAACCAACAAAGAGACCCCTTTAGACCGTTTCTGACCATCCTTTTAGTTTCTGCTTGTTACTTCCCAGGGTTTAGAATAACACAAGAGTTCCAAAGTGGAAATCAGAATTTCTGCTTCCCTACTCTCCTCTTGAGTGATTTCTATCCCTCCTCTGAAAAAGATCTGGGTTTCCGAACTCCCTGAGCCACGGTCTCCTGCCATGTACTTAAGGACACCGTCAGTCTCCCTTTCCTGAGCTGGAAGCCCCCCCGAAAAGTGATCTTCTCTTTCTCGTGAACTTGCATCTCTCACATGTTCAGTGTGATGCTTTGATCAAGTAATAAATTTGAAAGCATCTTGTGAACTCTAAACAGCAAACATGAAAATCCTCTTTAGTGAGTCATCTTTGACTAGCTCTGCTTCTATGCTTTTTGTTTGTTTGTTTCTTTGAAATCTCATCCCAAGTGTTTGTGTCTCTTTGCTTTTAACTGTTACCTACAGGGTAAGACACCTCAAGAAAGAGCACAGCAGGCGGGGGACCCCGATTTGGCTGCTTACCTAGAAAGCCGCCAGAACTATAAGATCATCGGCCACGAGGACCTGGAAACTGCGGTTTGATCCTGGTAGACAGGCTGAGCAACCCTGAATGAGCACATCACCCGTGCCCTCCTAGCAGCAGGGCAGCTCCCCTGGAAGAAGCTGATGGAATCCATAAATCTGTCTCTCTCCTGCAAGAATCTGAGACCAGGCCACCAGTTTTAAGGGCTACGAAGATGTGCAAGAGAACACGATAGCCCACTGAGGACGAGGCAGGATACCTGGAGATTTGTGGAATACAAGGTCCACAAAATTCGATCCTTATTGCTTCCAGCAAGTAGCATGAACTTCTGTGTTCACCTGTATTATTTATTTTAAAGATTCAAGGATGTTCATGTAAATGGCACTGCCCCTTCCGCCCCCACGCGCTCACCTTTCCCTGGTACCGCTCAGTTCTACTGTAACTACCCATCAGTTCAAAAAAAAAAAAAAAAAGATATGATCTGTTCTCTCTACATTCAGTCTTTGAAGACCACGAGACCCTGAAGGTCTGTGCAGTCCCTCTGGATGTCCTGAAGAAATGTAACTGTAAAACCGCTTCCATTTCTGAGACTAAATATACCAAGGCTCCTCCGTGACTTTTTGCATGTCTCCTCTCCCTCCCTGACCCCTTTTTGTTATCTCGGAGCTGGGGAGTGCCACATGGATAATGTCAACTTGTGATATCTCTGAGGCGTGGCGAGGCGGCATGGGAGTTGTCTGTGCTCAGAGGTACTCAGAGAGGTGACCCGGGGGTGACCCAGGCTGTTGCCGATGGCCGCAGAGGACCGGTTCAGCTTGGGCTGTCTGTCCAGCCCCGTACTGCCTACGTGCAGCCGTCTTTGCCTTTGGCTGCAACCAAGATGAGCGATGGATTAAACAAAGGCCCAGAGCTAGTTCGCAGAAGCACTCAATTTTAAGTGCTGCTGAAATTGCCGAGCAGAAAACCGTGTGTGGGAACTGTGGTTACAGGAAATGGAGAGCTCTGACAGCAGTTTACTTTTAGACTTTTTTGATAATAGAAAGCAGGCTAATCGACTTGAAATAAAACAGCAAAAGCAAAGTAGCAGCATATGTCAAAATAACTCATTTAAGCAAGAAAACAGTCGCTGGCATGTTGCACAGAGGCTCATAGACTCGGGCGCAGTAGTGAGGGGGGCCCGTTTTAGGTTTTCCTTCTCAGTTTTTGATTTTCATTACTCCAAGTAAGCCTTGTCCCAAGGACAAAGCCTTGTTTTTTTGGTTCCACTGCCAGATTTCTGAGATGCCTGCATCTTTCAGATGGATGCCTCACCTACTGCTTATCAGGTTCCAAGGTCATGCCTGAGAGCACGATAACCCATTTTCCATCTACAGGGTGAGCTAATATATTCTTTTCCCTATAGTTTCCCTACCAGAATGTTCCTAGTGCAGATACTGTGGGAGTCTCGCAGGCAGTGGAACTGCATTTTCTAATCCTGCTGCAGAGCAGCTGGCACTTACAGGTCCCTCCGTTAGAAACTCTGGGATAACGAAAGCATCAGCTTCTGGCTTTCAGGGGAAAAAATCTCCCTGACTTGGGTATAAGGCAAAAGTGAAAAGTGGGTGACGTTTTTGCTTCAGACTAAAGTAATGTCTTCTGAGGCTTCTTCCACTTTGCTCTTGGACACAAGCCAAGTGTGTTTCCCTAGTGTTTCTGCATGAACATAAATGATCGTCTCTCCGCATTTAATTTAAAGGTCTAGTGATGAGGCTGTGCTTATCTGAATCACTTTTGGTCACCCACTGGTTTGAAAGGATGGACCTGATATTCTGTATTTGATCAGAATAGCCTCGCAGTGGATGGGGACTAACTCTGTCCTTAGTTGTTTCACAAAATCAAATTGTTGGCATTATTTCCAGCTATGGGAAGATGGGTTGGTTGTGAGTCATCTGTTTCCATATATCTGTCTTAGAAATGGAACTATCTTTGGGGTTTTCTGGTGAGGGCAAAAAGGACTGCGGAAGATTGTTTCCAGAAGTTGGAAAAAAAATACATTTCAGGAGAATTTAATCACTGGGCTTCTGCGGAGAGTTTTTCAGTTGAGGGACTGTCAAAGAGATGATGTGATGACAGAAATATAATTCTTAAAATGGACTGGAATCTGGCTTTGAAATGGTGCCTTCCACTCCCTAGATTGAGCCAAACATTTAGCCGTGTGGCCAGTGACCAGCTGCATTTTGCTGGGATGAGGGACTCAGTTTTCACCAACTACCATCTCATATTTCTCTGTGATGCTTCAAAGCAGTCCAGAGAAAATTGAGGGTATAGGTGGCTGTGGGCCAATTCAGACAGCTCCAGCTGAAGTCACATGCAAATCCTTGGTGTGGAAATAGATGAGGTTAACGACTACTGTAGGGGTCCCGATGCATTTGGAAGTTGTTTCAAACCAAAAAGATATTTAATGTCCTACAGTATTGATAGGGAATGACCCGTGACCAAAGCAAATATCTCTTTTGGAAAAGCAAACACCCTGAGAACTTGGGTTTTGGCAAAAAAGTAAATTAAAAGCATCAAAAAATGGGCAGAACAGTGATCTGTTTAATTTCTTCAACACTGAATCTACCTCCTGTAGCTTTTATTTTATTTTTAAATTGGCCACTGCACCTCACCATCCTGAGCTTTAGAAAAAGCTAAGGGCGTGTGCTCCAGGAGTTTCCAACTAGCTTAGGCAGGTACCCCCCCTTTTAGAAGCCATCAGAAGGTAGAAAAGCCCTGGCCCGAAAATCCACATGCCTCTCAACAATACAAGTATATACCTACAGAAATACAGTTTTCTCTAAAGACCTATTGCGACAGCACTGCCCAGAGTGGCTGACTTAGCAGACATTCCTCTGTGTTTGGCTCAGAAGGGCCTTGCGTCTTGTGGCGCTGTCTGCTCTGGGATTCCATTTTTAGATGAGGCTGACAGGGGATGAGAAATGCTGTTATTAAAAGACAACATTATATCACCTTAAAGGTAGTCCTTTCTGAAGGCTCATGGTCCCGTGTTACACCTCTGATGAAAAAGAACCCAGTCAAGCTGTGCTTTATCACGTTCAAGGACTTGATAAAGAACAGAAGCCAAGAAGGAAATAAACACCAGGGCTAGGAATGGCACTTCAAGAGTTTTGGTTACCTCTCTAGAGGCGATGACCTAAAATGAATGCAATTTCTGAAACAGAATTTAGCGGGCAAGTACACAGCCACAAAATGAGGGACAGCTGATGGAAAGCCTCACGGGCCCCATCGCTCCCTGTCCTTGCGTGCTAGCTGGCCTTAGTGCAGGGGCAGATCCCTTTGCGCTGAGAGATGCTCAACCAGTGGGTAGCATTCATTTAGACCTAGTAACACTTTCTCTGCTTAAAGGACTTCTGGACTTGATTGACTGGACTCCTCATAATAGCCATGTCTTAGAAAGTGGGGCGGGGGGCGGCGGATTTGTTTTTTTACATGTCAGTTTTATTTCAAATGTTTCGAATGTTTAAAGTATAAAAGTAGAACATGCCTTGTATAAAAAGTTCTAGTAGCACAGATGAGTATCCCATGCAAAGTCAAGGTGCTCCTGTGCTAGTCTAGTGTCTCTGTCTGACTCCCCAGAGATGAGAAGCGTGAACACTAATCAGCATTGTTGCTTGTATGTCATGTCAGAAACGTTCTGTGCATAGACAAGCCCTCGCCTACATATAGAAATCTATTTATTTGAACACCTGCATGTGTATATATCCTATACACATATTGCATAGGGTTAAAAAAGAACAGTTTAGAAGCATGCCAGTCATCTGTACGTGTGTAGTTAACACCAACTGGCAAAAAGAAGGTAACAGAAAATTTTCATTTATTTTTATTATTCTAAGCTTAGTTCTATTACTGTAGCACTTCACCTGCACATGGCATTTGTTATTGCCCATGTCATAAAATCCATGACCAAGAGGTCTCATAATTGTTTCTGTCACCTTCTGTGAGGCATGGAATCTGCCTGAGCCCAGAAACTTGTTACCCTATTTTTGGATTTCGCGTGGAGAATTCCTTCCTTTGGGACGCTCAGACCGCTTTACAAGGCTGAGCTGACAGGACTGATGCTCATTACATTGCCTAATGATACTTAATTCAGGCAAGCTACTGCCAAAAAGGTGTAGTGACTTGGATATGAGTGGAGTCTGGGTAGTCTGGCTTCCTTCCATTCGGAATAGCTAATAGTCACTATATTATTCAACTACGACAATGATCTCTTATTTTTTCATTGTCAAAGTGGCTCATCATAACCATCAAATCAAACAACTAATTGCTCTACTTAAATGGATTATTTTCACTTTAGGGGAAAATGTAGAACACCCTTTAAACTAGAGAGGTTTCTGGTTAATTTTTAACATTTATTTAGTATAAAATAGCTTCTGCCCAGGTCTGTAGAACCATCTCTGAATAGCTCAACTTTCTTATTCTCTAAATGCCATATTCAGGTCATTATTTTAAGTCCTATTAAATTTTTTTTCTTAGCTAAGCTTCTCAGACTGACTTTGGCTCCAGCCCTTTTCTGTGCTCTGGTCATCACCCATCTCCAGGCTCTCCCATTTTCTGACCTTGGCAGTATAGTCCTACTCCAGGACTTTCTGTCATTGCCCTCGATAGTTTTGTCATACAGATGCCCAAATCTCCCCCAGACACTATGCTCAAAATGGGTCAAAATGAAATTACCCTCTGCGGCAAGTATCCATTTTGCCTCAAAGACAAATAGACTTCCACTGACCTTGATCATCTTGGATAGTTACTGTAGACCTTATTCTGAGGCCCAAAATCCCAGGTATGTCTAGCAAATTTCTTTCCTAGTCACACTGGGAGGGGACACAATTCTAGTAGCTTAGTACACACCCAATGACATCAACAGTGTGGCCCCAAAAAGTCACCTGGGTGACCATATTGTATGCATGTTTACCTCTGCTGGCAATCTGTGGATTTTAGGCTATCTGCCCTTAGTTTTTTTTTCCCCCCCCGAGAAACCTAAAAAATAGGAACTAAGCAAAATGTAGTGCCCCTGACAGCATGCTCGCCCAGGACGCCATGAGTTACTGACCTGGTCCTGGAAGGAAAAAAAAAAAGGCAGAACAAATAATTCTTAGCTGTTGAAGCACTACATTGCAAAGTAGAAATTTGCATATTGGATGGTATTCTCGTGGTGGACAGATTCCAAGGTCTGTTTATAGATGTATTCTGTTCTTTTACAAGCAATCATCTTTTCACGAATCATTCATAGTCATGTATTTAATCACTTATTTTAAAATATGTTTATCGTTTACTCTGATGCAGGCACCATACCAAGGATCTAAGAATAAATGCAAAAAACAAAACTCTTGACCTCATAGAGCTCAGTCTAGAAGAAAATACAAATTCCAAACCGATACGCTCTGGGCAGGAGAACCCAGGGGAGCACGCGCTCGGCTTCGTGTCAGCCTTTGTTATGATACCGCTCCTTAGCCAGCAATGTTTTAGGTCTATGAAATATGAAGTGAGACTATGAAATAAAAATAATTTACATTTCTTTTTTCTTGGAGTCTTGGTACTGTTCTTTAAAAAATGGATTTGAAACCGAGACTTTAAGAGGAGACTTAGAAACACTACTAAAAGAAGAGCCAAAATATTTATCCTGTTCCTCAATGACTGAATAAGAGGCAAAGCTTGCAGTGGGTTTTGACTGACTATAAAGATGAAATATAAATATCGTCAAACAGCAAAGCGGGCAGCATTAGAAACTGTGTCACATGGAATATTTAAGCAGAGGATGTATGAGCACCTGGGGGATGTTGTGATCAGGGTCATGCATCTGAGAGGGCTGGAATTAGATTCTGGGAGTTCTTAAAAATGTTCTTTTAAAAACGAATTTGTTGAATGGCAGCATTTCTTTGTAAAATTAAAAAAAAAGTCTTCAATACTTTAAAACACCACTCTGTAACAGAGCCTTTAAATTTTGAAGATATTTAAAAGTCTTAAAACTAAGCATGGATTTAAGAGCTAATGAAAAGAAAACATACGCAGAAGTATAACTTACTCAAAATAATTTCTGGAACCATTATGGATTTTGATGAATATTCTTAGACATTCTTAAGTCCTATTTGAACTCTGTTTTATTGCCCATGCCATATAAAGAAGTGCTGTGGTTTGATATTCTTAGAATTAAGTATAACCACAGAATAAAATTCCGCCTGGAAGATAGTTGGAGTCCAAGTAAATGTACATGAAAGGCAATCATGCAAAGTCCTTGGCTCCTGTTACTGGCATGATAATTACAAGGGAGGGCTTACCCGTGGAAATAAGAAAAGTGATGATTCTGGTTTTTACCCATTTTCCATAGTTTCAGTATTTTGAGCCAAATGGCATCTGACAGAGGAGACTTTACTGGTGGGAAAGGCTGAAACTATCTTGCTTCTCAATCTTTAGTACATATACCTTTCAACAAAAAAGTTTCTACAACTCAAATCTGTACAATTTATTAGTAACAATTTCAGTAATTTCATGATGTTACCACTTTAGCATTTTGATGCATTTTTGACACTTGAGCTTCAATACAAACTCCTGAGGTGGATAATGCAGACCATGCATTTTAAACGGATAAAGGAAATCTCAGAGCAATGAGTTCAACCTACACAGATTCATGCAGTAAGTGGTAGAACTGCAGCACAATTTAAGATCGTGAGATATTACAGACTAACCTGTCTACAGTAGATGTTTTCTGAATAAATAATTGTCCACCATTGCCTTCAGTGCTGTTTTACATCCATCATTCGGATCTCCATCAATTAAAAGGTGTCTCCTTGAAAAAATATTTACCTAAGATTGCACAGCTCAAGTTCATTAGGATTGATGGAGAAAAGGACATTAAAAATTTAGGGTTTTGCTCTCAGAGGCTTATCAGCTTGAACATAGGTCAAAGGGGAAAAGGTCAAATGTTTTCGTACCAGGGTGGTTTTCATGCCAAGAAAATAACAGTTGGGGGGGGGACTTCCTGGGTTCTTTACTTTTTGATTCTCAGCATTTTTAAATGTTATTATCATTTTCTCTCCTTGGAAGTTACTATTGGAATAACAGTATTTCAGAATGCTGCACCAAATGCTGTTTACAATAGTCTTGCTATCAAGACTCTGTTCCTTGAAGTCTGCGTGGGTATGCAAGGCTCTATTCAGTATACACCGTCACACAGAGAGGTCTACGGGAAGATGCTGCACTTGAGATAGAAAGAGCAAACAGGCCTGAGATAGTCTTCCGTTCCGAATCTCGTAGTTGACAAGGCATCTCTATGGGCCATTTGGTGACCATGTAAAAAAGGGGTGTTTGATCTGGAGAGAAGCCAAATTTGGGTCAGGCCTAGGAATGTTTGGAGGAGCCTGCTTAAATGGGACTGTGAGATCCAAGTTTTGTAGGGAAAACAGATTAAAACAAGGACAGAAGAAATCAGGAAGAGACATGGAAAGGAGGTAGCTTTATTACTTACATAAGGATTTATTTTTCTCTAAACATAACATCTGGAAAAAAATGGATTGGGCTTTCTATAAAACAGATAACGTACCGCAGTGAGTCTTTCTTCTAGTATTTAAATGAAAATTGAACGACCAGATCGGGGATTATGGAGAAGCAATTCCTGAACTGTGAGGGAGCTTGAACTAAAAGACTTCTGTGGTATTTTCCAGGTATAGATTTCTGTGATTTTTAAACTGGAGCAGAACTGAATTAGAGCCCCCCCCCCTCCTTTTCAGGTTCCTGCCATCTAGATGCAATGAAAGCATTTTTGTAAAAACACCAGACATTCCAAATATATCCCAGATCATGTAGAAGCTGGTATTTCATGACCCTAAAAAAAAAAAAAAAAATGGCTTTTCACACACACACACACACACAGACACTTGCTCACACACCTTTGCTAGCCAATTCACAAACCTCCTGAATAAGATATATGTTTCCACTAAGGGAGAATAGTCACAAACTCAGAAATTCAAGTGAAAACAAAGGATGTAGTGTTCACTTTCCTACTTTCTACTGTTTTTTTTTTTTTTTTTTTGGTTGAGATGTACAGTTGGGACTGGGGCTTGGAGAAGGGGCGGAAGAGCTCTCTGTATTTTCCGGTTTAAAAAAAAAACTTTAAAAAGCGTGGAGGCAATTTCTGTAATTTATTGCCATGAAATAAGACTTAACCTCAGATCCATCCCCAGACTAACGTTCCTAGGATATTTTTGTGTGAACTAGTTCTCACTGCCCAACCCCCCGACCTCCACAAGTAAGAGTTCGGGTTGGCAAGGTCGGGGAGGGAGTCCGTCTTGAGGTATGTCTTAAAAAGTGGGCCCCGGACTGGAGTCTTGCTCACAAAACCGCTCCCACTCTACCTTCTCCCCCACCCAACTCCTTGCCTCTGGTTTGGGAAGGTAAGAAAGAGCAGAGTTATGGAGGAAAAAAAAAAAAAAGGTTCTTCATAGGATAATAAGCCTCTGGTCTTAAAACGAATTGCCATGGCAACCCACAAGTAAATACATACTCTCAGCAAACGCTGATCTTCATGAAAAGCAAATTCACAAGATAGAGAAAATAATTGAACTTGGTTAGGGTGGCTTCCTAAAGCATCAGCTATAAAACTTTCACTTTACAGCTTCGAAGACTTAGATTATGTCTAGAATTTAGGGGGAAAGAGGACTGTACTAATAGAACTTTTCAGTAGAGCTTTCTCTTAGGACTAGGCTGTTTTTTAAAGGCGTGCTCATAGCGGGGTAGACTTTACACTTGTCTGTGATCAAATTTGAGAAAAATAAGGACAACTTAGGGAGTTTTTCATAATCCTTACAAATTCTGAGATTAGGACTTTCTTATTTGGGGGTTTATATGTGAGCTTTCCTCTTCAAAATATTATCGAGATAGATGTTTACAGATTCTCTTGTAAAGATAAACATCACAGCCCTAAATTGGTTACCCCTTTAATTTTAGGGGCATCTCTCTCAAATATATAGGTGAGATGTATCAACTTTGAACAAAGCTTTGATATTTACTGTACCTTGTACAATGAATCCAAATAATTCCTAATTATTAAGAGTAAGATTGTTCACTCACGCCCCCCTCCCCACTGGCGGGACTGAGGCTTTGACCACATGCAGAGTTTCCAGTGGGACCGGAACCTAGACTGATGCTTGCTAACATCCTGATCCCTGGGCTGGGAAGTGTGGGGGTTCCTGTCATCCTGGGGAGTGAGATTTGGGAATTTTATAAACGAAATAGTCTAGCGCGATAGAATATTTTGTGAATCGCTTCTTTGAAAAGTTAGGGTCCAATTTAGTCTCAGTTCAAGGTCAGCTAGTTTTTTAGGATTACCAATGATTCAGTGGGCAACCATGAATCAGAATATCAATATGGACTATAAGCTGACTGAAAATGAGGAAAGCCATTCCTGTAAAGAACTAAGGAATAGAGGACAATCTCAGTTCTTTGAGAATGGATATACTTCATTCAGTTTGACTTCTGAGCGGGCAGCGCATCCCGGCGTGCAAGGACACGTGGCTGTGGGTCCTCTACTCTCAAAGGCTCCATCCGTAGGAAGAGTTCCGGTCACATTACCAAGGGCTCTTTCATGATTTCTGACGCTGCCCTATCACATCCCAGAGCCATGCTTTGCCAAGCTGCCAGCCGGCAGGTTGGAATCCAAAAAAGAAGCATCTGTGACAAGAGGATGATGAAGTTTTATTTCCAGATAAAGTGGGATCCAGATAATATGAAATGGAGGGAGGGAGGGAGGGAGGGTGGGAAGGGTGGGGTGGGGAAGAATGGAGTTTTTTGTAACAAAGTCATAAAGTATTTTTCCCTAATTTTCTTGCATTTCCTATTTATACAAAGTATCTCGATCACTGTGTTGCTCTACAGAGATTTTCAATGGAATTAATTTGGGAGACTGAACTAATCTCTGAAAATGAAACCGACTAGTTACATTACTTTTTGGACACCTTTTTCTGTATTGTGAATTGTGTGGAAATGTACAGAATAAAAATTAAGAAATATAATTAGTTTCATTTTTTTCTATAACTGGCTGCTCAGTGGCACTGGTGTGAATAGTATCCTTAAGAAGGATCATTTAGATTTTCAAAATTGAGATAAGCAAAGAATTGGCTGTTTGTGAAGGCAGAAACTAGAAGGGATCTCTGATAAGTCAGACTTTGAATAAAAAAAAAGACATTTCAAGAGGAACTAAAGGAGGCCAGATTTACTCTCCTAGTAAAAAATCTATGTATTAAATAATTAAGACACTGGACCTCAGGCAAGAAGGACAGTAATCCTTGAGAGATGAGAATCAAATAAGAAAGGCTCTATGATGGCTCCATCTTACGGACATCTGAGTTTCTGGGCAGTGGCTCAGGCAGGGAAAACTGAGGCAGAGCCTGGCAGGCTTCCTCCTTTGGAGAAATGAGAATTTGGGAGACTAAAGCAACTGGAGCTTATGGAGCAGAGTATCAGACAGAAGAGACCTGCACAGAGAAATAACCTCCAAGATCTTCAGAGACCTCCACCCAACTATTTATTCTCTAAAATACTTCTCAGTGTATGTGAGTGAGGAAACTACCAGAAACTGGAGAAAGAACCATCCAGGATGATGAGAAGGAACAAAACCAGCTCACCCGGAGCTGGAAGTAACACCTGTTGCCAAGAGCCACACTGCACTCCTCCTGTCTAGCAGGCTTTGATTTCTTAACAGAACACTGCAGTCTCCTCTCTTTTCCCACCTCAGCTCTACTCCCTCCCCAACACAGAGGCAGCCCCTGTGATGGTTTGGTTTGAATGTTAGCACATCTCCATCTTTTCTCCCTTTTCCACTTCTCAACCTCTGTTAACTAGACTCCTTGTCACAGACATCAACTTTTACATCCTATTTTATTACCTACGTTAAAAGTTGTATGTGTTGTCAAATTCTACTCTAAGATTTAAAAGTGAAACATGGAGTTCCGTTAGCATGGCATGCAGGGGTGCACTGCGGCTACAATCAGCTTGTTTTCTGAAATCATTCAAGGTCATGACCCCAAAGCCAACGAAAGACAGTGTTCCTGTCATCTGGATCAAATAATTTCTTTTTTGACTTTTTCAGATTGCTCTGCTTCATGTCTGAACTCTTCGGTTTAGCTTTTATGAATTTTTTTCTCTTGGTGTTGGTTATTTTTGTGTTCCTACTGAATGGTAACACACACATATACACATGTGATTTTCTTTAACTTAGGTCACCAGTACTATCTGGCTCCCTCATCATTCTTGGAATCGATTCCACTTTTCCTCCTGAAGGAATCCTTCTCAGAGTCCTCTGTCTTCCTGACCTAATTTTGATGCACTGTTTCCTAAGGATGCTGACCAATTATTGCCTCAGGATGTTACTCTTTGGGGCTTCTGCCTTTGTCTTATCATTTCTTGGCTCCCACATATGTCTTAGTTCCTTGATTTGCTCAAGGAGAGCCATAGATGGCTTCTAACTAGCAACGAGGGAGGTAAATTCTCCGAGTTCTTTCATGTCTGAAAAATGTATATGTTGTCTTTTAGAGTTTGTTCATATTTGGAATTATTGTTCCAACATCATTTTTCATTAGAAATGCAGAGCATCTTAATGAGGTAGAAAGGCAGCTGTGTGCTTTGCAAAAAGGAGAAGTTCATTCACAAACAGGTTGAAATCAGAGTCCCATGTTGTGGTAGCAAAATGACGCTAGACACTATGTTGAACAACTGCCTTGTTAGGAGGAGAAAACCGTGGTTCAGAGATGAAAACACTGCCCAGGGTCACACAGCTAACTAGTGGTACTAACTGGTGATAGGAGATTTCAAGGCTCAGGGACTCCTCATCTGCAGCTTATATCTCAATACAACATTCGAACGCTGGGTTCCACCCTCTTACACTGTTGGTGGGAATGTAAACTGCTATAGCCACTGTGGAAAAGGACATAATCAAAAAACTAAAAACAGAGTTGCCGTACGATCCAGCCATCCCACTCTTGGACTTATACCCAGACAAAAGTATAATTTGGAAAGATGTGTGCACCGTATGTTCACAGAAGCACTATTCACAATAGGTAAGACATGGAAATAACCTAAGTGTCGATCAACAGATGAATGGATCAAGAAAATGTGGTGCGTATCTACAATGGGATATTAGCTGTAAAAAAGGAAATGAGGGGTCTGTGGCAAGATGGTGGAAGAGTAAGAGGTCGCGCTCACCCTCTCCCACGAACACATCAAAAAAACACATCTACATGTAAAACAGCTTGCACAGAATATCCACTGAATGCTGGCAGAAGAACTTAAACCTCCAAAAAGGGCTAGAAACTCTTTGACATAACTGGGTAGAACAACAGAAAAAAAAAAGAGAGAGAGAGAGAGAGAGAAGGAATCAGGAAGGTGCCAGCCCTCCAGGGAGGGAGCTGTGAAAAAGAAAAGGAACCCAGACTGTGGGAAGTCAATTAACCGAGGGAAAGATCTGCAGAGCCGGAGGGACCTCAAAGCCCGAGAAAAGCGCAGCAGCTGGACTGAGAGCGGCAAAGCGGAGTGAGAGCCTCACAGATCATCTCAGCACCGGCACAGACACCGCTCGGGGGGGCTGGGAGCTGAGACTTGGGCTCCGGAGGTCAGTCCCCAGGAGAGGGGGCTGGGACTGGTGGTGTGGAGACAGCCTAGGGGGCAAGGGAGCAGTGCGCCACAGCGGGGGAGCGATACTCTACGGGCTGGGAACCTGGGAGAAGGGCTGGGCCCACAGGAGAGGCAAGGAGGGGGGAGGGGCAGACTGCACAGGAAGCACCTTGAACCAGCACAGAGGGTGGGGTGAATCAAGCGCAAAACCTCCAGCAGCCAGAGGCTAGCTCGCAAAGGGAGGGGTGACTCAAGTGCAGAGCGCAGGTCAGATTAAGTGCAAACATCCAGGAGCTGGAGGGGAGCTAGCCGGGTAGCTGAAGGCTGCTTGCTAGACTGCTGTTGCCCCAGTGTCTTCCGGACACACCCCGCCCGGGCCCCGCAGCCACAAGCCCCTTGCTGGCCTGCTGTGGATCAGGCGTCTCTGGGCACAGCTCACCCACGATGGGAAGCAGCTTGCTAGACTGCAGCGGACCAGGCTTCCTGGGGCGCAGACTGCCCACAACACGGAGGCCGCTTGCTTGTCCTCAGTGGTCCAGCATTTCCGGCGCAACCATCCATAAGACTTTTACTCCTATACCAGAGATTGGGCACTTCTTATGCAGGCTACCGGTGGCCATGCACCTCTAGTGTGGGCTAAGGGCATCAGGGGGCTAAGTGTGACACCGGGCCTACCAAGCACCAGAGGCTGTTGCTATCACTCCCCTGGGAACGCTCCCTCCCTGCAGCTGCCACTGCCAAACCCTCAGGGCAGTGCCCAGACACTTGTTTGCTGTCCCCTCCCAAGTCCGTACAACTAGGTGCAGCCAGTGCAGCGTCTCCTTTGTGGTCTAAGCGGGACAAGGTGCTTCCTGGTGGTCTCCAGGGGGCGGGAGCAAACCACCACAGTTATCCCTAACTCCAGAGGAGTGTGTGGCTCACCGCCACAGGGGACACCTGAACAAAAATCACTTGCAGCCCCAACCACCTCAGAGGGCACCATAGAGAAGGACATTATGACGGAACACCACCTGCTGTTGCTCTAGCTCCCCTCGGAGCACACCTGCCACTGCCAAACATTCTGTGCAGTGCCTAGGCGCTTGTCCCTTCCCAGGAAGCTGTAACTAAGAGCACCTCGTGCAGCACATCCTGTAGGGGCTAAGCAGGACAAGGTACCTCCTGCAGGGTCTACAGGAGGCAGAGGCAAACCACTACAGTTACCTCTGGCTCCAGAGATGGGAATGACATGTTACTACTAGGGGTCCTTGAATAGGCACCACCTGCAGCCCCAGTCACCTCAAGGGCACTACTGAGGAGGGCACTACTGAGGAGGGCACTGGGACTGAACACCACCTGTGAGTGCTCTTGCACTCCTGGGAACACACCAAGCCCGCTGCTCCCACTGCTAAGTGCTCT
Organism: Catagonus wagneri; assembly: GCA_004024745.2. Taxonomy (NCBI): domain Eukaryota; kingdom Metazoa; phylum Chordata; class Mammalia; order Artiodactyla; family Tayassuidae; genus Catagonus; species Catagonus wagneri. The sequence goes on along the minus strand of PVHT020000237.1, from coordinate 1,860,142 downwards.
GGGCAGTACCCATATGCCTGATCTCTACCACTTCCCAGGACCCTGCAACTAGGAACAACCTGTACAGCACCTCCTGTGTGGGCTGAGTGAGACGGGTTGTTTCATGCATGGTCTACAGGTGGAGGGGCCAAACCACCACAGTTATCACTGGCTCTAGAGATGATCACGGCCTGCAACCACTAGGAGTCCCTGAACAGGTTCCACCTGCGGTTCCAGTCACCTCAGAGGAGGGCTTTGCTATTGAACACTAGCCCTTGCAGCTCTCACTCCCCTAGGAACTCACACATCCTGCTGTTGCTACTGCCAATTGCTCTGGACACCTGTTAGATCTGCCTAGAGCTCATTACCACATCCCAGGGTGCTGCAACTAGGAGTAGGCAATGCCACCTTCCTGCAGGTCCTTGCTGCTGTTGAGAGTCCAGTGACCAGAAACCAACTGCTGGCCATTCCTATTGCTTCATTCTCCCTGAAAACACACGGAGCACCAGGGAGATAACAGCCTGCTCACACCAAAGAAATAGACACCAAATATTTAGACTCCCACATTAAAAATAAATAGTAAACCCACCAAAAAATACAAAGGGGTGCTGTTGCTGGGAAGTAGCGTTACAGGACTACAGTGTGGCATCCCCAAACTCACAGAAAAAGGAAACCATAAGCAAGATGAAGAAGCTCAGAAACTATTCCCAGTTAAAGGAACAGGAGAAGTCATCTAAAGCAGTCAATAATGAAACAGACTTCTGCAGTCTGACAATGAAACAGACTTCTGCAGGCTGACAGAAATGGAGTTCAGAAGGGAGGCAGTGAGAACACTTGAGGAATTAAGGCTGAATATCAAGGAATTAAGAGAAGACACAAACGCAATGCAGATTCCCTTAGAAAGGAACTAGAAAATATAAGGAGGAGCCAAGAAAAGTTAGAAAACTCATTTGCAGAGATGCAAACTGAGCTAAAGGCAACAAAGAGCAGTTTGAATAATGCAGAGGAACGAATTAGTGACATGAAAGATAGAATAATGGAAATCACCCAATCAGGACAGCAGTCAGGAAACCAAATGAAAAAATATGAAAGCAATATAAGAGATCTATGGGATAATATAAAGCGGCACAATCTACACATAAGAGGAATTCCAGAAGGAGAAGAAAAAGGAGATTGAAAACATATTTGAAAAAAATTATGTCCGAAAACTTTCCAAATCTGAAGGAATCTGACATCAAGATACAGGAAGTTCAGAGAGCCCCAAACAAGTTGAACCCAAACAGACCCACACCAAGCTATACTGTATTAAAAATGGCAAGAATTAAAGATAAAGAGAGGATCCTATGGGCAGCAAGAGAAAACCAAAGCATTAAGTATAAGGGATCTCCGATAAGGCTGTCAGTTGATTTCTCTACAGAAACACTACAGGCCAGAAGGGAGTGGCAAGATATATTTAAAGTGCTGAAAGGAAAAAAATTGCCACCTAGAATACTCTACCCAGCAAGAATATCATTTAAAATAGAAGGGGAAATAAAGAATTTCTCCAGCAAACAGAAGCTAAAAGAGTACAGCAATACGAAACCCTTTCTAAAAGAAATACTGAAAGGGTTACTATCAAAAAAAAAAGTAAAAAGTAAGAGATAGAATGGAGGAAACCACAAATGGAAAGCAATCATTCAAATAAGCCAGCATACAGATCTAAACATGACGATGCTAAAAATTAAAAAAAAAAAAAGACAACAAAATCATACATTATGGGGAGGGAAAATAAGAAAATATGCACTCTTTTTTAACTTAAAAAAAATTTTAAAGATGTCTTTGAGCCTGTGTGGCTACTGGGATACAGCAAGCAGATATAAGAAGGTGTTAACATAATTAAAAAACAGGGCAGCCACAAATCAAAACATAACATCACATCCACAATACTGAAAAGGAAAACACTCAAGCCTAAAATAAATGGAAACCATCCAACCAAAAAAAAAAAAAAAAAGAAAAGAAGAGAAACATAGAATCAACTGGAAAACAAAGTCTAAAATAGCAATAAATACATATCAATAATCACCTTAAACATCAATGGTCTGAATGCCCCAATCAAAAGACACAGAGTGGCAGAATGGATAAAAAAGCAAAAACCTACAATCTGCTGCCTACAAGAGACACACCTTAGGGCAAAGGACACAGATAGATTGAAAGTGAGGGGATGGAAAAAGATATTTCACGCCAACGGACAAGAAAGGAAAGCAGGAGTGGCAATACTTACATCAGACAAAATAGACTTTAAGATAAAGCCATAAAGAAAGACAAAGAAGGACACTATCTAATCGTTGAAGGATCCCTTCAAGAAAAGGATATTATAATCGTCAATACATATGCCGTTAATATAGGAGCACCCAAGTACCTACAACAAGTACTATCAGACATAAAAGGAGAAATAGGTGGCAATACAATAATTGTAGGAGACTTTAACACTCCACTCACATCAATGGACAGATCCTCTAAGCAGAAAACCACTAAGGCAACAGAGATCCTAAATGGCACAATAGAAAAGTTAGAGCTGACATTTTCAGGACAGTACATCCAAAAAAAATCAGAATATACATTCTTATCAAGTGCACATGGAACATTCTCAGATCACATACTGGGGCACAGAGCTAACCTCAACAAATTTAAGAGTAGAAGTTATCTCAAGTATCTTCTCTGACCACAAAGGCATGAAACTAGAAATCAACCACAGGAAAGGAAATGAGAAAAAACACACTACATGGAGACTAAACAACACGGTATTAAAAAACGAATGGGTCAATGAGGAAATCAAGAAGGAAATAAAAAAATACCTTGAGACAAGTGAGAATGAAGACATAACCATTCCAAATCTATGGGAAGCTGCAAAAGCAGGGCTCAGAGGGAAGTTCAGAGCATTACAGGCCCTCCTCAAAAAAGAAAAATCTCAAATCGACAACTTAACCCAGCACCTAAATGAATTAGAAAACAAACATAATGAACAAACCAAACCTAAAGTCAGAAGAAGGAAGGAAATCGTAAAGATCAGAGAGGAAATCAATAAAATAGAGATTCAAAAAGCAATAGAAAAAACATCAATAAAACCAAGAGCTGGTTCTTTGGAAAGGTAAACAAAATTGACAAACCTCTGGCTAGACTTACCAAGAAGAGGAGAGAAAAAACCCAAATAAACAAAATAAGAAATGAAAAAGGATTAGTCACAACAGCTATTACAGAAATACAAAATACCATGAGAGAATACTATGAACAGTTGTACGCCAACACATTTGACAACCTAGAAGAAATGGACAACCTTTTAGAGACTTACACCCTGCCAAAACTGAATCAAGAAGAAATGGATTAACTGAACAGACTGATCACTAGAAATGAAATTGAGTATGTCATAAAAACACTCCCTGCAAATAAAAGTCCAGGACCAGATGGCTTCACAGGTGAATTCTACCAAACACACAAAGAGGAACTTATACCCATCCTTCTTAAACTTTTCTAAAAGGTTGAAGAAGGAACACTCCCAAAGACATTCTATGGTGCCAACATCACTTTAATTCTAAAACCAGACAAAGACACCACGAATAAAGAAAACTATAGGCCAATATCGTTGATGAATATACACGCAAAAATTCTCAACAGAATTTTAGCCAACCGAATTCAAAAACATATAAAAAAGATCATACACCACAACCAGGTGGGATTCATCCCAGGTACACAAGGATGGTTCAACGTATGCAAATAAATCAACACATTAACAAAAGAAATGGCAAAAACCACATGATCATCTGAATAGATGCAGGAAAAGCATTTGACAAAGTCCAACATCCATTCATGATCAAAACACTTACCAAGTGGGTATAGAGGGAACATTCCTTAGCATAATTAAAGCCATTTACAACAAACCCACAGCAAATATAATACTCAATGGAGAAAGCCTTCCCATTGAGTATTATAGCCTTCCCAATGGAGAAAGCCTTCCCACTAAAATCTGGAACAAGACAAGGATGTCCACTCTCACCACTGTTACTCAACACAGTGTTGGAAGTCCTAGCTACAGCAATCACATAAACAAAAGAAATAAGAGGCATTCAAATAGGAAAAGGAGAGGTAAAATTGTCACTGTATGCAGATGACATGATACTATACATAGAAAACTCCAAGGACTCAACCACAAAATTACTTGAACTGATCAACAAATTCAGCAAAGTAGCAGGATATAAGGTTAACCTTCAGAAATCAATCTCATTTCTGTATACTAACAATGAAATATTAGAAAAAGAATACCAAAATACTTTACCTTTTAAAATAGCACCACCAAAAAATCAAATACCTGGGAATAAACCTGACCAAGGAGGTGAAAGACTTATATGCACAGAACTGCAAAACATTAATCAAGGAAATAAAAGAAGACACAAAGAAATGGAAAGATATTCCATGCTCATAGGCCAGAAAAATTAATATTGTAAAAGTGGTCATACTACCCAAAGCAATCTACAGATTCAATGCAATCCCTATCACATTATCCGTGACATTCTTCACAGAACTAGAAAAAACAATCCAAAAATTTACATGGAACCACAAAAGACCCAGAATCACCAAAGCAATCCTGAGGAACAAAAACCAAGCAGGAGGCATAACTCTCCCAGACTTCAGGCAGTATTACAGGGCCACAGTAATCAAGACAGCATGGTACCAGTACCAAAACAGACATACAGACCAATGGAACAGAACAGAGAACCCAGAAATAAACCTAGACACCTACAGTCAATTAATCTTTGACAAAGGAGGCAAGAACATAAAATGGGAAAAAAGACAGTCTTTTCAGTAAGTATTGCTGGGAAACCTGGACGGCTGCATGCAAATCAATCAAACTAGAACACACTCTCACACCATGCACAAAAATAAAATCAAAATGGCTTAAAGACTGAAGACAAGACACCATTAAACTCCTGGAAGAGAACATAGGCAAAACATTCTCTGACATCAACCTTACAAATGTTTTCTCAGGTCAGTCTCCCAAAGCAATAGAAATAAAAGCAAAGATAAACCAATGGGATCTAATCAAGGTGACAAGCTTTTGCACAGCAAAGGAAACCAAAAAGAAAATGAAAAGACAACTTACAGAATGGGAGAAAACAGTGTCAAATGGTGCAACCGACAAGGGCTTAATCTGTAAAATATACAAACAACTTATACAACCCAACAGCAAAAAAGCCAACGACCCAATTGAAAAATGGCCAAAGGACCTGAATAGACATTTATCCAAAGAAGATATGCAGATGGACAACAAGAACATGAAAAAATGCTTGGGACCATCACTGATTATTAGAGAAATGCAAATCAAAACTACCACGAGATACCACCTCACACCAATAAGACTGGCCATCATTAATAAGTCCACAAACAACAATTGCTGGATGCGGTGTGGAAACAAGGGAACCCTCCTGCAGTGTTGGTGGCAATGTAAGCTGGTGCAACCACTATGGAAAACAGTATGGAGGTACCTTAGAAAACTATACATAGAACTACCATATGACCCAGCAATCCCACTCTTGGGCATATATCCAGACAAAACTTTCTTTGAAAAAGACACCTGCACACGCATGTTTATTGCGGCACTATTCACAATAGTCAAGACATGGAAACAACCCAAATGTCCATCAACAGATGATTGGATTAGGAAGATGTGGTATATATACTACTCAGCCATAAAAAAGAATAAAATAATGCCATTTGCAGCAATATGGATGGAACTAGAGACTCTCATACTGAGTGAAGTAAGTCAGAAGGAGAGACAAATACTATATGATATCACTTATATCGGGAATCTAATATACTGCACAAATGAAACTTTCTACAAAAAAGAAAATCATGGACTTGGCGAACAGACTTGTGGTTGTCAAGAGGGTGGGGGAGGGAGTGGGATGATATGGGAGTCTGGGGTTAACAGTTGTAGACTATTGCCTTTGGGATGGAGAAGCAAGGAGATCCTGCTGTATAGCACTGGGACTATGTCTAATCACTTGTGATGAATCTATATTTGTATGTATAACCAGGTCACCACGCTCTGCAGTTTGAAAATTGACAGAGACCTGTAAACCACCTATAATGGAAAAATAAATAACATTTAAAAAAATAAATGAAATCATACTATTTACAGCAACGTGGAGGGACCTAGAGATTATCATAGTAAGTGAAGTAAGTCAAAAAGAGAAATATCTTACGATATCACTTATACATGGAATCTAAAATGAACTTATCTACAAAATAGACTCACTGACATAGAGAAGAGATTTGAGGTTGCCATGGGGGAAGGGGGTGGTGCAGGGATGGAGTGGGGGTTTGAGGTTAGTAGATGCAAACCAGTATACATACAAGAGATAAACAAGGTCCTACTGTATAGCACAGGAAACTATATTCGACCTCCTGCGATAAAACATAATGGAAAAGGGTATGAAAAATTATTTATAACTGAGACACCGTGATGGCAGCAGAAATTAAAATTGTATAATCAACTATATTTCAATAAAGTTTTTTAAAAAATGCTTAGGTTCCACTTGAAGGCACTATTAAGATGAAACAGCACGTCCACTCTCACCACTTTTATTCCACATATTATTGAAAGTCCTAGCCATAGCAATCAGACAAACAAAAGAAAAGATATCCAAATTGGAAGAGATGAGGTGATACTGTCAGTCTATGCAGATGCCATGATACCATATATAGCAAACCCTAAGCACTCCACACAAAAACTGTTAGAACTGATCTATGAATTCACCAAAGTAGCAGGATACGAGATTAACATTCAGAAGTTTATTGCATTTTTGTTTATTAACAATGAAATATTAGAAAAGGAATATAAAAATGCAGTAACTTTTATATTGCACCCCCAAAATTAAATACCTAGGAATAAATCTGACCCAGGAGGGGAAAGACTTATATGTGGAGAACTATAATTTCCTTGATTAATGTTCTAAAGAGGATTCAAAGAAATGGAAAGATATTCCATGTTCCTGGACTGAAAATAATTAATATCTAAAAATAACCATATTACCCAAAGCAATCTACAGATTCAGAACACTCCCTATCAAATTACCCATGAAGTTTTTTCACAGAACTAGAACAAACAATCCAAAAGTTTACATGGAACCATAAAAGACCTAGAATTGCCAAAGTAATCCTGAGCAACGAAAACCAAGCAGGAGGCATAACTCTCCCAGACTTCAGACAATATTATAAAGCTACAGTCATCAGGACAATATGGAACTGGTACCAAAATAGACATACAGACCAATGGAACAAAGAACCAAGAAATAAACCTAGACACCTCTGGTTATTCTTCGACAAGGTAGGCAAGAATATAAGATGGGAAAACACAGTCTCTTCAGCAAGTGATGCTGGGAAAACTGGACAGCTGCATATCAATGAAACTAGAACACACCCTCATGCCATGCACAAAAGCAAATTTGCCATGCACAAAAACAAACTCAAAATGGCTTAAAGACTTAGACATAAGACACCATAGGAGTTCCTGTGGTGGCTCGGCGGTTAACGAACCTGACTAGCATCCATGAGGACACGGGTTTGATCCCTGGCCTTGTTCAGTGGGTTAAGGATCCGGCATTGCCATGAGCTGTGGTGTAGGTTGCAGTTACAGCTCCAACTGCATTGCTGTCGCTGTGGTGTAGGCTGGCAGCTACAGCTCCAATTTGACCCCTAGGCTGGGAACCTCCATATGGCACAGGTGCAGGCCTAAAAAGACAAAAGACAAAAAAAAAAAAAAAAAGACACCATAAAACTCCTAGAAGAGAACTTATGCAAAACATTCTCTGACATCAACCATACATATTTTCTTAGGTCAGTCTCCCAAAGCAATAGAAATAAAAACAAAAATAAACCTCTGGGACCTCATTCAACTGACAAGCTTTTGTACAGCAAAGGAAATCATAAAAAAGGACAACCTACAGAATGGAAGAAAATAGTTTCAAACGATGCAACTGACAAGGGCTTAATCTCCAAAATATACAAACAACTCATACAACTCAACAGAAAAAAAAAAAATGGGCAGGAGATATGAGTAGACATTTCTCCAAAGAAGACATACAGATGGCCAACAGGCACATGAAAAAAATGCTCAACATGATTAATTACTGGAGAAATGCAAATCAAAACTACAATTAGGTAGCACTTCACACCAGTCAGAATGGCCATGATTAGTAAGTGTACAAATAACAACTGTCGGAGAGAATGTGGAGAAAAGGAAACCCTCTTACACTCTTGGTACAAGTGTAAATTGGTACAACCACTATGAAAAAGAGTATGGAGGTACCTCAGAAAACTAAATATAGAACTGCCATATGATCCAGCAATCCCACTTCTGGGCATCTACGTGGACAAAACTTATCATTGAAAAAGATACATACACCCATATGGTCACTGCTGCATTACTGACAAACTATTGCATTTGGAGTAAATAAGCAGTGAGATCCTGCTGTACAGCACTATATCTATTCACTTGTGATGGAACATGATGGAGGATAAAGTGAGAAAAGTTATGTTTATGTATGCATAATTGGGTCGCTTTGCTGTACCTCAGACATTGACAGAACATTGTAAATCAACTATAATTAATTTTTTTAAATTATGAAATGAGTGTTTGCGGTAGAAGAGAATACACTGGATTCCGGCTTCAGTTCAGCTCCAGAGGAGCAGAATGTTTCTTACTTTCTTTGGGTCCAAGTTTCCTCTTCTATAGAGTAAGACTGTACAACTAATGGAGTCTAGGCCTCTTTCTCTCTCAAGTGGTGGTATTCTATAGAGATTTTTTAATAGAAGACTCATTATAAAGATGAGAAAACCTTCAAAATGATCTCCATTGAAAGCTCTCACTTTGGAAATCACTAAAGCCACCCCTAAAGTATACCATTTTAGCAGTATTTACCATAGCATTCATATTGATAGGCATTTTTAACATTATCCTTGTCTTTAGTCTCAGTTAATATTTAAATTGTGCCAGTAACAAATAAGATTTGGACACTGTTCTCATAGACAAAAGCTAAGCTGGAATGGCAACTCTATTTTTTTTTCTTTTTTTTAATAATGATTTTTATTTTCATTATAGATGGTTTACAGTGTTCTGTCAATTTTCTACTGTACAGCATGATGACCTGGTTACACATACATGTATAGATTCATCAGAAGTGATTAGACATAGTTCCCAGTGCTATACAGCAGGATCTCATTGCCCATCCATTCCAAAGGCGATACTGTATCTGTTAACCCCAGACTCCCAGTCCATTCCACTTCCCCCTCCAGCACTGACTTAACCTCACTTAGTATGAGAGTCTCTAGTTCCATCCATGTTGCTGCAAATGGCATTATTTTATTCTCTTTTATGGCTGAGTAGTATTCCATTGTGTACATATACCACATTTTCTTAATCCACTCATCTGTCAATGGACATTTGGGTTGTTTCCCTGTCTTGGCTACTGTGAATAGTGCTGCAATGAACATGCATGTGCCATGTGTCTTTTTCAAGGAAAGTTTTGTCTGGATATATGCCCAAGAGTGGGATTGCTGGGTCATATGGTAGTTCTATGTATAGCTTTCTAAGGTACCTCCATACTGTTTTTCATACTCATAATAATTTATATTCTCACCAACAATGCAGGAGGGTTCCCTTTTCTCCTCACCCCCTCCAGCATTTGTTATTTGTGGACTTTTTCTTTTTTTGCCTTTTTGTCATTTTAGGGCTGTACCCACGGCATGAGGAGGTTCCCAGGCTACGGGTCTAATCAGAGCTGTAACTACTGGCCACGCTGACCCGCTGAGCAAAGCCAGGGATAGAACCCGCAACCTCAAGGATTCATTAACCACTGCGCCATGACAGGAACTCTTATGTACTTACTAATGATGGCCATTCTGACTGGTGTAAGGTGTTACCTCATAGTAATTTTGATTTTTGATTTTCATTTCTCTAGTAATCAGTGATTTGAGCATGTTTTTCACATGCTTGTTGGCCATCTGTATGTCTTCTTTGGAGAAATGTCTATTTAGGTCTTTTGTCATGGGCATTTTAAAAAATATCTATGGCTTCAACCCCACACATTTTGTAGGATTCAACCTTTGAAAGTGTGTGTATGTTTATTTCCAGAAATTGATACGGTGAGCCACAATGAGTCACTCTACAAGCCTATCACTTCAAAAGCATAAAGATATTTAGCTCAGTTTCATACAGATGAAAAGGACCAGAACTTACTCAGAGCACGATGCTTAGTAACATCTGTGTTACAACTACATGAAGGATATATTCATGATAACGAAGAAGGATGTTCTCCTTAATTGCTCAGTCTAATTAGGTTGTGGATTTCTCTTCTGTTTGGCACTCTCTGAATCTGTGGGGACGGCCCTGGGTTTCTACCTATGTTGCTGATTACAAACTGGGTGAACCTGTTCACATGGCCCTCTTTCTCTTTCTGAGCCTCCTTGTCTTCAGAAATACAGAAAATACCACCACCAACCAACTGGAGCTTTCATGGATATTAAATAAGATACTGGCTGGAACAATACTTAGAACAATGCCTAGTACATAGTATTCCGTAAGTTATACCTATGAACATATACTGGGAATGGTGACATCAAAGGGACACATATTTCCTTTTTTTTTTTTTGTCTTTAGGGCCACACCCACAGCTTCTGGAGGTTCTCAAGTTAGGGGTCAAATCGGAGCTGCAGCTGCCGGCCTACGCCACAGCAATGTGGGAGCCGAGCCACATCTGCGATCCACACCTCAGCTCACAGCAGTGCTGGATCCTTAACCCTTAACCCATTGAACGAGGTCTGGGATCGATCCTGTGTCCTCATGGTTACTAGTCAGATTTGTTTCCACTGAGCCATGACGGGAACTCCACATCTTATATTTCTAGCACTGTTCCCTGCATTGTGGTCTGACATTGAAGTTCTAACCTTAAGTTTGCCTCAGTCCTTTTTATTCCACGTAACCTATGAACATGTCTTAAAAAATGGAAGATACAAAATTTTGACCATGATAAATGAGGTACAACTCTGAAAACTTAGATTGAGAGAAAACATGAAATAAATACACTCAAAAGTTTGAAATGGAAAAGAATTCAAGCAGCTTGACCCAGCCTGGGTCCTTTGGGCCTTGCTGCTTGAAGAATCTGCTGTGTTGTCCCTTTGGAAATGCATGTACATGCAAAGAGTGTTAATAATTTAGTTTTAAAAGCCTTTGACTTTATTTTCTTATTTTAGATTTCCTTGTTTTAAAACTATCTTTATTCTTCTGAGAACCACCAAATTTCAAAACTCAGATGCTATAGAGCCAAAATTTTAAAAATTCTTTTGTAACATCAGAAACCTCCGACAACATTTAAGTTGTCCCGATAGAGTCTATATGTACTCCAGATAGCCCCACAGGCTATTTCTGTTTCTGCGTTTAGTCTCATTGCTTGAAATCTCTTTAAAATTTCCTCTATCCCTAACTTTTTAATCTCAGTTCTGAAATTATGTTTGGCTAGGCTCCTCTGAATTTACGTGGTTTTTTTTGCCCTTCCACAGAAAGGCCAATTCTTCTTCAGCCCAAACCTAAGGTGTGCATTGAGGACCAAGACATATTCACAGGAATTAAGGCCTTTTCTTTGTCATCGTGGATGGGTATGTAAGACAGGCATCCGAGCTGTTTTAAATTATCTGTATAAAAAAAAAAAATAAATGGCAGCAGTTTGTGCTAGCTCAGTGAGTTGCTGGCTTATTGCAGGAAGAGGTTACAGCTGTTCTGTCTGCCAATGACACACTCATTCCTCTGGGAGAGGCAACCAGGAATGGGGTTCTCACTCTTAGCAGCAGCCTCTGGTAAAATGTATACACTTAATCACCCAACATAAAATAGCCATTTTGGTTGTCAAGACAAGGGTGATACTGAAGCAGTGGAATTTTCTAGTTCTAACCCAAAGCAGCTCATATTTTCCATTTTATTTATCTTTGTCTAAAAAGTAGGGAGTGAACGCTGGCTGAGTGACAAAAGCTAAATACCATCCATGCAGTTTGTAACAGAATAAGGAATTAGTTATTTGATTTAATAGGTCTACTCAAGACAAATCTCTCAGATTTATTAGTTCTGTTTTTAACTTTTTGTCTTTTTAGGGCTGCACCCAAGGCATATAGAAGTTACCAGGCTAGGGGCCGAATCAGAACCATAGCCACCAGCCTACACCACAGCCATAGCAATGCGAGATCTGAGCCACATCTGTTACCTACACCAACACCACAGCTCATAGCAATGCTGGATCCTTAACCCATTGAGCAAGGCCAGGGATTGAACCTGCGATCTCATGGATACGAGTCAAACTCCTTTCCACTGAGCCACAATGGGAACTCCCATTCTGTTGTAAATTTTATTTTCAAAGAATAAAACAGATTGTGGGACCCTGTGTGAGAATCTGGCCGAGTGTATTCAGTGTTGTACGTTGTTTGAACCGGAGATCCCGTATTGGTGTCTCTGGTTGATCATTCATCTATGGCCTCAATGAACCCTGCCCTCTGATACTGATGCCCCATAGAGTCCCCTCTCACATTAACTTTGGGTTTGTTCCTTTTGCTAATGGGACATTCTCTTGTGTGGTGTGATAGGCACTTGCATATTGAGTCTTGTCCCTTTGGTATGCCCCTTCTGGAAACCCAGCAGCCTTATGACAAATCCCCTATCAACCACATGGGAGGCACACAGAAAGGGAGGGACATCCAGCCACCCAGCTGAGGCGTCAAGACAGATGATTGAAGGCGACTGCTTGGACCTTCTGGTCCCAGCATGATGCAGAGTAGAAACGGCCTGAGAGGCCCTGTCCCACCTGCATAATCATGAACAAGTAGCTGCCACTGAGTTCCGGGTGGCTGGGTAGTGTTATCACTGAATCCAACCTCGTACAGCTCACCACACGACAGGCCAAGGGACAAGAGATGAGCTGTTGGGGCAGGAAAGCCAGCAGACGAAGCAGACAGGGACTGTTTTCCCAAAGAACCATCTTGTCTGAGTGAGGACTCAGACTTCTTTGTACTAAAAAGGGAGGAAGTCAAGTCAAACATTTCCTGGTTCCCTTCAGCCTCTGTAGGGGTTGTGTGCATTTCTTTCTCCCTGCAGTCATTCATAGGTGGGCCGGATCAAAACAAAGGTATTGGCGCTCAGCGCTCATTACCTGGGAGGCAGGGTTCCCAGAGATGGGTCATTTCTGTATATTTCAACAGGCAACATCCCTTTAGAGTTTAACTCGTAATAGGTAATAATCCTTGAATTCTACTACAACTTCCCATTGTCAATGTCCCACCCGCAATCCCGAGAGATAAAGGATGAATACTGCCCTGGGTGCTTCCTGCTGAACGAGGCAACACATATTCCTTAGAATCTTTATTAAGTCCTTTTTATCTACAACTACTTGAACCTGATGAAACCCCTTAGAACTTTATTGTCTTAACTGGTATTTAGCTAAGGTTTTAGTTCTAGTTCCCAATATGTATACTGTATATACTGAATTCCTACGCTCGTTATTTGGAAAAAAATTAAACAAGTTGATTGACCTTTCTCCAGCTAAAACGAAATTACCATCTACTTTAGTTGGTTAGGCGGACCTGTTGGAGGCAACTCACGAATAGAGGTGGGCATAGCGTGCAAGTTTTAAACTAACTGCCAGCTGCTCGGTCCTTTAGAGCATTTACAGATTCTCCTGCCTAGGGAAACACCTAGAATGGCCAACAAGGCAGTATTTTCAAGTGGCTTAATTTATTTATTTTTTTTGTTTGTTTGTTTTTTTTTTTTTTTTTTTTTAATTTTTGCATTATAGCTGGTTTACAGATTTCTGTCAGGTTTTCCAACTGCACCATGTGGTGACCCGATTACATGTACATATATGGATTTGTCACATGTAATTAGATATAGTTCCCCGTGCATTACAGTTGGAGCTCCTTGCTATTCCATCATTAAAGCAGTAGTTATCCCCACTCCCTCCCACCCCTCCCCCACCCCTC
>PVHT020000237.1:1820535-1845114 GCA_004024745.2 Catagonus wagneri | reverse complement strand
TTGAGATGTTCATTTGTGTAGTGTTTTATTCTCCAGTTATAAGAGATTTCATATGACATCTGTCTTTCTCCTTCTGACTTGCTTCACTCAGTATGAGGGTCTCTAATTCCATCCATGTTGCTGCAAATGACATTATTTTATCCTTTTTTATGGCTGAATAGTATTCCATCGTGTATATATACCACATCTTCCTAATCCGCAAGTGGCTTAATTTAAGCCTGCTTCTGGGAGCCACTGATCTGTAGCAGGCAGGGCAACTGCCAAGGCCTCTGCCCAAGCTAAATTAGGGGCTTTTGACATATATTAGAGATTTTTTTTTGTCTTTTTTTAGGGCTCCACCCTTGGCAAATGGAGGTTCCCAGGCTAGGTGTTGAGTTGGAGCTGTAGCAGCCGGTCTACACCACAGCCACAGCAACGCCAGATCCAAGCCGCATCTGTGATCTACACCACAGCTCACTAACACCGGAGCCTTAACCCACTGAACGAGGCCAGGGATCAAACCTGTGTCCTCATGGATACTAGTGAGATTCGTTTCCACTGAGCTACAACGGGAACTCCAAGATATTCCTTTTTAAATGTATGATTCATTTTCTTGGTTTTTCCCACTGTTTTCTTCAGGATAAATGTAGCTTCAATGCCTTAATCCCAATCAGGGGATAATTTCCCTAAGAAGGGCTTTAACCACTTCAGAAACGTTGTCCAAATGGATACGCTTCCACCCATCCTGAAAGTGTTCACAAACACCAGAAGTTCATCTGAAATTTCCTATGGCTCGAGGCATTTGAGGCAAGTCTATTTTCCTGTTCTCCGTGGGGCAGGTTGCTCGGTGTTGCGTTCCCATCTGGGACGCCTGACTGCAGTCTTTCAATCATGCAATTCTGAGCGACCGGCTGGACTTTTGTAGGTGAGGCCCCGTTATGTTTTTGAATCTGCTGTACGCTGGCAGCTCTCCCGTAGTGGGTGCTATTATGAGAGTGCTGCAGCAGGGTGTTCGAGTGCCTCAGGGAGCGAGACAAACACGCACCCTATTTTCAGCAAGGTGTGAACCAAGTGAAATCCCACCCTTTGGCCCTTTCTTTTTTCCTTTTCTGAATACACTGGCTGGGATTTTGACAGGTCCTCCTGGGGGAGAAGTGACCCTCTTGCCTGAGAGGATATTGTTCTAGATTAGCTGTCTCCGAGTCCCTTTTACTGGCATTTGTCCTGGCCTTAGACAGCCCGAAGCACATACTCAGCTCTCACCTCTCCGCAGACCTGGGGGGAAAAAGCTCCTTTCCTGGGGTTTTACAGGAGCACAGTCTGCAAGCTTAAAGCTTGTGTTCTGGTGGGAGTGTGAGGTCAAGTTGTTCTGGTGAAAAACTTCAGGGTGAGGCTATCAGAAAGTTCATCAGCTCAGCCCCCACTGGTGCTTTCACCCGGGCTCCTGCGGGCAATCAGGCATGTCAAGTCCAGGAGCCCTTGGGCTCCTTTATTCAGTGTTCCTTTCTACTCTTACTCTTTTTAGGTCTCAGGTTTTAGCCTAGGACCTTCTGTTTCTCAAGGTTCTTACTCCTTCCAGGAAGCACACTGTTCCCTCCCCAAAGGTGGCTAACTTTTCTGAGGATCACTGGCCTTCTGGGAACCCAACGGTGCTGCCAAAAAAAAGGGGCGTTCCATTTACATCTTTTTCTGTTATTGTTCTCTGTTGACCACTTTAAAAACAACATCTACCAACTGAGAAGGGTTCATTCCAAATGCACCATCAAACCTTTGCAACTTTCTCCTGATAACTGTGGCACTTTGCCCAATAAAGGTCAAATTTACCATTTTAGTATTTTCAGGGGCCCTGGCATTAACACAATGTCTGATCGATTATTTCCAAAAATTCAGAGGTATCCATTTTTTTTTTTTTTTTGGCTCCCTCCCCCCCACTGAGTTTCTTGAATTTTGTTCAAACTCTTTAGCTTTCGTTCTGCTTTTCAAAGTCCTGCCAAGACACACTAATAAGCAGTGCTCTAATAAAGGCTGGATCCTCAGTGGGATCCAGATTGGGTTCAGCTGTAGCTGCTGCCAAGTGGGCTTCAGGTGTAAAGGGTCCTTCCTATCAAGGAAGGTTGCAGTCTTCCCACGGAACAAGTCTGAGAAGCCCAACTGGCTGGTCTTCTGCATTTAGCCCCCTCTGTGTGCTAACAGCCACGGAAATCACTCTGCCCTTGGAGTGAGTCCTGGCCCAACTTGTCTGCCCTGTGGGGTCTTAAGATTATGATACGAGACCAAATCCCTGTGCCCTAGAAACCAGCACAGGATTTTCTAATTGATCCCTAGAAGGAGGGGAAGTGCTGAGCCCCAGTGTCAGGATTTGGGGCTGGATAGGAACAGAAGGTGGTGAAAGGTGCATCTATCGGCATAACCACCAGAGTGGCTGAGACATCTCGCTCAGCCAGAAATCAAGGTCTGAAGCAACATATCCTTGACTCCAGTTCCCTTCCCTTGATTTTCCCTGATATAACAGCACGCACACATTCACATCAAGGATTTTATCATTCTTCCCTGCTGCTTCACAAAACAGCTCTAGGGTTCTCCAAAAGGCACTGTAAAACCATTAATAGTAACTGATCATCTCCAGCCACTACAAGGAGACCTTTTTAAACAGAGACCTTTTTAAACAATCTAGAATATACAGCACAGGGAACTATATTCAATATCCCGTGATAAATCATAATGGAAAAGAATATGAAAAAGAATATCTATGTATAACTGAGGCACTTTGCTGTATAGAAGTTGACAGAGTCTTGTAAATCAACTATACTTCAATAAAATGAAAAATATATTAAAAGGCAAAAGAGGAGTTCCCGTCGTGGCTCAGTGGTTAACGAATCCGACTAAGAACCATGAGGTTGCGGGTTCGATCCCTGGCCTTGCTCAGTGGGTTAAGGATCCGGCGTTGCCGTGAGCTGTGGTGTAGGTTGCAGACGTGGCTCGGATCCCGCGTTGCTGTGGCTGTGGTATAGGCCGGCGGCTACAGCTCCTGTTAGACCCCTAGCCTGGGAATCTCCATATGCCGCAGGTGCGGCCCCAGATAAGGCAAAAAGACAAAAACACACACACACAAAACAAACAAACAAACAAACAAAAAAAAAAAATAAAAGGCAAAAGAAAAGAATACCTTTATGCTTAGGCGTCAACCAACCAGGATTACAATGCAATTGAAGAGCAGCTTGGGTTACTATTGTGACATCCAACAATTTATGCTAATTACCAAAATGATGGTGCATCATTTGCAAGGATATACCAGAATTTTAGGAGTTCCATACAATTTTCAGAATGCGTGTATTAATAACATTTACCCATATGATACAACCTAAGAAGTTTTATCACCACTTATTCAACAATGCTTCCAGCTTCATTTAGCATACCAAATAAACCTATTGGTTTAATAATTCCCTCCTGAGAGAGGGAGAAAACTATCTCAGGCATTCCGGGGACCCTTTGGGAAACCTCAAATTTAGCTAGAGGTCAACTGTACTTCATTTGGAATTTGCTCTTTAAGCAGTTTGTCAAACATATCAAAAAAGTTTTAACCCGTGATAAAAGATCTCAAAGGCAAACAGATATCCCTCAAAGAAGCTCTGTTGTCAAAGAATTTGTTTAATAAAACGTTGCCCTCTTAAAGAACCCAGTGCAGGTTTTACACCACCTTACCTTTAAAGTTCATTTTCTTGAATTCAGTCTCATCCGAACCAGCCCGGATCAGTGTTCCTCCTCCACCAACGATCGACGACATTGTATCCCTGTTAATCTGTGCTTCAACTTTCTCTAGAATAAAACCACCTTTTTCCCCTTTAAAAAAATGCATTTTTATTCCCCACACCTTCTTCGCTGAACACATACCCAACATTTTTGCACACCAAAATATTTCCCTTATAAATTTTTAGCATTAAAACCTCAATTGCTAATGAAAACCAGGGAGCAAGTAGTTGTCAACTGTCCCACCAGCATTTCCTGATTGTAAATACGCTTTGATCTTTCCTAAGAGGAGAAAGGGAGGTAAACTTACACCTGCCCAGCAATTAATATTCTAATATTTTATCCTATTTGAAATGACCCAGATAGTCAATAGATTCTTTTCATTTAACTTAGTTTCCAGTTACAAAAGTTTGGAGAGACTAATTTAGACAATCCTCAAACATCAGCATTCCTATAGTTTGCCTAAAATTTTTAACTCATTTACCCTTTTTTTATTTAAAAGCTTTGTCTTATTGTTAAAAAGAATGTTGTCAGCAAGAAAATTAACAGGAATAAGATCTTATTTGATTTCTAATAGACTCGGGTACAGTAAAATTATTATACTTAATGCCAATGACTCTAATGACATTGTCCATCAAACCAACAAGCTTAAATTAAATTTAATACCAGATATTAATTCAACACTGAACATTTCCTATATCATGTGAACCCATAGTTCATTCAGGCCAGTTTTTTATAATTGAATACTTATAACAGTGCTTAATTCCCGTTAAGTCAATAAGGAAGAGCTCTTTTACACATTGATTTTGGCAACGCAACACATCGATAACACACGTACAAGCACAGGGACCTCATAGCTTCCATTCCAAAGTTTCAGCCATGAACCAAGTACAACGATAAAACCCATCAGTTACAGACGAGGTTGGGCTCCAATTGGGCTTTTTGGCAGATGAGAAATAAAGGTCACCTGTCTAGATGACTAAACTCCTTTTACTAATATTTATGAAGAAAACACTCCTAATTCCACTTGCAGTTTTTGGTAATTTTAGGAACCAAGCAGAACATGTTTCTTCCTGGTAATGTCCCCCTTTGGGGCAAGAACAAGGCAGGGTTTTTTTTCTTTTTTTTTCCTGTTCCTTTCCTCCATTTCACATCAGTAAAAGTTATAATTATCACAAAACTGACTTGCCTGTAAATGGAGAAATAGTAACAAAGACAATGAAATGAATAACCCAAAGGACAAATGGAAAATCCTAAATAACCTCTCAAGTTTGGTCTTGGGGTTTTCCATATGCCAACAACACGGGAAACCATAAAAGACGCCGTTAACACAGCAAAGGTGGCAGCAAGTGGTGTCCAGGGTCCCAAGATAACCATACCTAAACCCCTAGCGGAAATCCTAATGGGTACGGTGGCCACACATTTTCATAATAAAGTATCTTCCTCTCACCTGGGGGTTCATGCCTATAAACAGATCACTTATCCAAAATATGCCTCTGAGGACTTTCAAAATAGGACGTATTTCAACACCCCCTCAAGAAAGACAGAAATTCAAGACAGACAAAACACAACCTGCACGCACAAATGCCAGCATCCAAAGAAACGAACTGGTTCACAAATCCAGTAAAAATCCAACTACTCTTTCCTCTTTGCATGAGGGTATCCCACTCAAATACAAAACAAATTGGCTTATTCCAGAGAAAAACGGCCCAAAAAGGAGGAAATAACAGTCCCCCGGCAGTACACACCCAGAGGGAGCCACTTACCCTTCCGCACGGAGTCCGCCGGCTCCCGCACGTTGATGCCTTGCTCCGAGTGCCAAGCGCTGGGGCAACCAGTGCTGCTCCGGCGAATTCTGAAGAGAAGATCCTCAGGACAAGTGGTCCCGGCAGCTGCTAGGAGCTTCCCCGAAAATTCCCCAGCCGGGCCTGGCCGGCCAAGAGTAGAGTAGCAAGCCTCCTGGCTGCCTGCACCAAGTTTTTTTTTTCAAGTCTATGCTGTGCTGCTCGCCACACAACAGAGCAGTAAATCCAGAGGTGATGTTTTGGGGCAAGAAATGGCGACCTTACTACTCAGAAAGTCAGCAGACCAAGCACACGCACGACGCTTCCCGCAAAAAACCAGCCTGCCTGAGTAAGGAGTTAGGCTTCTTTTATACTGAAAGGGGCGGGCATAAAGTCAAGCATTTCCTGTTTCCGGCCGGCCTCCTTGTAGTCATTCACAGGTGGGCCTGGTGAGCCAGACAAAGGTATTTGCGCTTAATGCTCATTACCTGAGAGGCAGGGTTCCCAGAAGTGGGCCATGATGTATAATTCAAGCTTATAGGTAACAACCCTTTAGTAATTACGTTGTAATCGAGTACAAACTTCTTCTCCCTTACAACACAGCCATAGATAATTGAATCAGGACCTCACTCTCTATAAAGAGGCAACGCACCTGTCTAAACAATTTGTGAGTGGGGACAGGAGGAAGGACTCTCACATAGTTTTTTTGGCCTACTTAACATTTGAATTGGTGGTACTGCAGGGAGCCTAACTATCACACTATCGAATCATAAAATTACAGAGTTGGAGCATCCTTGCAAATGCATATTTTCAGACTCTCCATTTTGAAAATTAAAAAGAAAAAAATGGAGTCCAGAAAGAGGAAGCTGGGGAGAGGAACCAAGTTTTGTGATTCTTCCAGGGTCTGTACCGTGTTGACTCCAGTGATGTTCAATGCTGTCGTGGAAGCAGACCCCAGTTAAAAAATCGGGAATGTAGTAAATGCTATGTTAATGTAAATTAGCTTGTTTTCATCATCACATTTTTTCCACTAATGTTAATCTAAAACCTCCACATCCTATGTCCTCTGATATAGAATCATCTATGTCATCTCATATCTATCCACATCAGAGCACATAGTATATGCTGATAATCAAGTCTTTGAGAAGAAAAGGGCGAGGTGAAGGACTTGTATAAAGTTAGATGGCTATTAAGTGAGAGTGAAGGGAGTTCCCGTTGTGGCTCCGTGGAAACAAACCTGACTAGTATCCACGAGGATGTGGGCTCAATCCCTGGCTTTGCTCAGTGGGTTGGGGATCCAGTGTTGCCGTGAGCCATGGTGTAGGTTGCAGACATGGCTCAGATTCCACATTGCTGTAGCTGTGGTGTAGGCTGGAAGCTGTAGCTCCAATTCGACCCCCAGCCTGGGAACTTCCATATGCCACAGGTGTGGCTCTAAAAAGCAAAAACAAACAACAACAAAAACCCCAGGTAGGTGTAGGTAACTATGTTTGGTCTTCCCAGAAAAGATCACGTAATTACAATTTGTTCATCATATTAAAGGGGGGACAGTCTATGCGTGTCATGTAATAGTTGTAGCTGATGTGTTTGTTGGCTACTCCGTAGCCTTCTGCAACCTCCATTTCCTTTGTCTCCCTTTCAAATAGAGGCTGAAAGAAAATCATTATCTTCAGCTTAATCCTCCTTCTGTATTAATCACTAATAACCCGTAAGGGGTCTTCTGGAAGACGTTAGAACGATTTATCCCTTCCCCATAAGAAAGAGACACTCAAGGGGAAACCCTCATTCCAGCACCACCCGATACAACCATCTTGTAGACATAAGGGCAGGAGAGCAGTAAGGCAGAGACACCAAGCTGAATGGAAATATTTGACACATTGACAGAACACTGTAAACCAGCTATAATTGAAAAAAAAAAAATTAAAATAAATAAATAAATAATAAAACCGTGAGAAAATTTAAAAAAGAAATACTTGACACATTGGATCAATGCCAGCAACCACCTGTTTCCAGAAGTCTTGTTCCATGAGATATTGCTACTCAGGTTTTCTGTTATCTGAAGCTGAGAGCATTCCTAAGTATCCCTAAAAATGGAGGCCACACTTTAGGATAGTAACCTATCTACTTATTTGAATTCCATCATGATTTTTCTCTAGCAATTTACAGTTTCAAAAAGTGAGCAATCATAATAATTCATTTCTCACAGATCAAAATGTTATAGGATGTGGCAAAAATGTAATGAAAATTTGAGGCAGATGATGACTAAAAAAGGCCAGAGTATATTCTGGGTCAGGCTTGGCTCAGACCTCAACTTGACCCCCTCTAGTTGTGTGATCTCATCCAAAATATAGGATAATGAGTCATTTACCTCATAGAGTGGTTATGAGAATTACATGTGATATTTGTAAATTGCTTACCCTAGTGCCTGGAAGATGAAGATGATTATAGCCTGTTACTATTATATACTCCTGAATTAATCTGCAGAATAAATGTTCAATTTTAGAGTCCTCTTCTTGATCTCAACGTGCAATTTTCCAGTTTTTCAGGAAAATTTTATTCTGTACTTAAGTCTATTCATTTTTCCTTTTTGACAAAATTCCCATTGGTGCCAGTTTTTTTTTTCTCAGTAGTTATTCCAGTCCTTTCGATAGCATGCACAAACCAACCATTATACCCTTCTCATCAACCTCTCCCTTACTCATCTAACTAGGAGGAAGACAAAATCAGTGTACTGCAAGGGGGGAAGGGAACAGCATGAGAATGGCAAATTAACTGGAGACAAGTACCCAGCCCAACACATGTAAAATCAATGCTGGTGAAATTTCATCTAGCTGGGGTAGGGGAATAGAACTGAGCTTAAGGTAGATCTGATGCTCTCATGCATACACACAGAAGGCCAAAACAAAAGAAAACAATGACAGAACAAGAAAGAAGACTCACAAATATGCACTAAACAAAACAAAAAGCAAACAGAATTTAAGACACTGAAATCATAAGCCTTGGGTAATAGCAAAATTCTGCTTGCAAGTTTACTAATGAGTCATTAGAGTAATTGTTTAAATGGATAAGAGAAGGGCGTGGGAGGATGAGCTGGGAATCAAGACTTAGTTAAGCTACTGATTTTGTCACTTAAGTAGCAGATAACCAGATTTTCATTTAAACACAGGCATGATTTCCCTTTTCTCCAGTCACTTTGATACGGGAAGCCACCAAAATATAGTTACCCCCAAGCTGGTGAGAAATGAAAGAATTAGTCATTAGCTAAGTTTCTTCTTTTTACTTTAGACATAGAAGCATCAAGAAGATAAATTAAATACCCCTTTTGAAAGGGCAAACTCTAGCTTGAAAAGATATTTATTAAAGCGTTGAGAGTTTCTTGCAAAAATTGATTTAGGGAAGCATTATAAATGGACTAATTAAAGTAAGTGGCCTGTAGTTTTGAATCATTCTTGAAAAACACATGAAAAGTGAATTTAAAATTGTCAGTTTATGCCATGGTATAATATGTCTTTTAATTTTTTGCTTAAATGACACATTCTACTTGAATCTCCAATAAGCCTCAGAATTCAACATTTTTGAAGGTGGTCTCATCTCTGGTAGCTCAATCCTGTCCCTTATCTCAAAGGATATCACCATCATCCACAAAGGTGGAAAACTAGGAATTCTTTAAAATCATTTTTTCCTTTCGCCATTCCTGGCCAGCCATCCACTGCTCCTTGACAACGATTTTTTTCTTGACGGTTTTGTCCCCCTATCGACATTGCTGATTTACTTATTCAAAGCATGTGATTTCTCAGGTAGATTTGCTCAACTGGTGTCCACGTTTCAGCTTCGCTCTTTCTATTTTATGTACTCAATGCAGCCAGAGTAAGACCTTTAAAGTGAGAATCTGATATATGATACTTTATGGCTCAATAAATTCCTATAACGATAAAATCTAACTTCCTCAAAAATGTTGGCAAGGTTATCCATAAATCTGACCCATGTTCCATCCCCTAAAAACTCTTTTTAAGCATGTTTTGTAAAAAAAAAAAAAAAAAAAAGACGCAAATCTATAATACATGGTCAATCTCATTGTTTCAGTTTTGATGACTCTTTCACACGAACACAGAAATAGAAAGGGATATATATGTATCTATATGTTAGCTTCTTCCTTCAACCCAATGTTTGGTTTTCTTGTCTAGATTTCCACTGAAATTTCCGCTAGCGTCAATCAAAAATGTCAATCTATGAAATACACAGCAGTTAGTCAGCAAGGTAATGAGTACTAGGAATTTAACTTCTTGCAGTATTACTATTCATTTACAGTTTGGAAGAACGCAAAATCTAAAAATTATGATAGAATTTGAAACAACAACAGGTTGTAGCTGCATGTGGTATTCACAATTCTGTTAATTTTCAATATACTAGGCCTCCACTTTGCATCCTGGATCTGTATCGTGTTCAACCGAATTCTTGGCAAGTAAGCTTTTTCCCAACCCGTCTAAATAAAAAGGAACACATTTCAAATTGTGCATGTTCTTCTCTGTTCTCAAGAGAAGACCTTAAGGCACAGGAACGTGGGTGGACGCCTAGGGGCAACTGCTCAGAAGGCAGCCGATTGGGGCCCTCGATTCCCACTAAATAATTCAGAATCTCTAATGGAAATCAGATCCACTGTTCCCTGGCGGAGGAGCAACCCTTCTTGGTTACCCAATATTCAGCTAGCTACTCGAGAGCTTTTTGAGAACAGTAATAAAGTAAAAGGTAAAAAAATATTTTAATGGTGTTCCTATTCTCGTGGGTGCTTTCTTGGCATGAAGTTCCCAACTTCCTGACAGCTGCTGCCACGGTGAAGAGACAGGGGGAGTGAAAAGAAAGAAATCAATATTTAAATCTGAAACAGCCAGAAAATTCCATGAGGGGTGCCAGTATTAACTGGTTTGTGTATGTGTTTGGCCTTTCAAAAGCCCCCAGGTCTTAAGAGAGGAGACATTCTAAGTAAACAACTCATTAGGAATCACACAGCAAGTTCCAGTTAGCTCAGGACCAACGCATTTAATCTAAGGAAGAATATTCATGTGAGCCTTTTGTCTAGAAATTTCAATAAAAGAATGAACTGTTGCCTAAAGTAATGTGCCCCTTTTTCTCTCTCTCTCTCAACAGGAAGAGAATATTGATTTCTCAGTCTTGGCCACCAGCCCCACCCCTTCTCACTGTAAGCTTTTAGATGAATGAGTGTGTGTCTCTAAAAGCGCTAAGCAATCTTCAAGAGAGTACCGCTTAATAAATAAAAAAAAGCTTTATTATTATTGGGTAGAAATGTTAGAGAGAAAGTTGGAGCTCTTATCAAAGGCTGTTGGTGCCCCGACATTTGCTGTCAGCTCTGAAAAGGTGGCTGTGAAACTCATTGTATCCAATCCTGGCTGGCTTTGGGCCCAGCATACAGTGGGATTTCTGGCCAATGGCCCCGTACAGTGGGATGGCTGGCGCCTGGCCCAGGGATTAGAGAGCTTTCATTTCTTTGTCTCATTGATATTAGTCACAGAATCTCCTTTTCATGCACAACCCAAACCCGTGCGGGGGGTGGGGATGGGGGGTGCGTGGAGAGAGCAGAAGCAGAACTCTGCAAACTCCGAGCTCTTGTGCCCCTGGAGTAAGAAGGACATTTCCAACTCAGTTATCCAACATCTGCATCTATTTCATTATGCACATTTAGCAGGAAATGGATAGTTTGGTATATCCTTGAAAGAAAAATTGCCTTAGAGATGTAAGATACTGAAAGTTAGCCTTGGACAAACAAGGTATTCTGTATCTTCAGGCGTCTTTTGCTTTCTCCCTCTCCCTGCCCCTCTCCTTCTCTTTCTAATGATCTCATGATTATTCTGAAATTTCATCTCAAGGAGCAATTTTGGTCAACGTAATCTGTGGGCAAATTTCCTTTCATTTCTAGATGTGTGTTTGTGTGCACGTGTATGTGTGTGTATACCCTTTGCCAAAAGACCATATGCAATATATCATTTGTTGACACACTACCTTTGATTCCTTCCTTGCATGTGTGTACATGATTGTGTATCTTTAGGCAGGTGAAAGGTGCTCTGCGGACCATCTGTAGTCACAGGTCCTGGAGTCGCATTCGACTTGACCCTTGGAAAATGTTTTGCTGAAAATGTTTAGTTCCTTAGGCTAAACTTTGGTCTCTAATAATAATAATCTTGTCTTCTATATTCATGCCCAATGGAAACTGAAAGTCATTTCCAGAATAAAACTAGAACCATGAATTACTAAATAGCAACTGATCTTAAAATAAACCACAGAGCCCCAACATATCATAACAGGATGACTTAGGCTCACATCTCTTTGCCTGATTCCCCTAAAAAAATCTTCTGATATAAGAAAGAAAATAGTGATGTCTGAAGTGGGGTCTAAACTGAGTACATGGACACAACTTTGCTCTTTTCCTACTGCAGAATTGCCATTAGTGAGAAAGTAGTTAAGCTCGAGTGTAAAATATCTGCATTTTCAGAACGGCTGAGTGGCAGAGTAAAAGAGTGAGAGAGAAGCAGGGCAGGAAGCAGGGAGAGAGGCTTAGACAAGATAGAAATGCCTCTGGGGAGTTCCCACTGTGGCGCAGCAGAAACAAATCTGACTAGTACCCATGAGGATGCGGGTTCAATCCCTGGCCTCACTCAGTGGGTTAAGGCTCCGGAGTTGCCGTGAGCTATGGTGCAGGTGGCAGATGTGGCTTGGATCCTGCGTTGCTGTGGCTGTAGTGTAGGCCGGCAGCTACAACGCCAATTCGATAGACTCCTAGCCTGGGAACTTCCATATGCCTCAGGAGAGGCCCTGAAAAGAAAAAAAAAAGGATAAAAATGCCTCTATGAGATGTTGTCACCATCCTCTTCAGAGGATTAACCTGCTTCCTCAGTTCTGACAGAGTAATAATGACATCTGTCCTTATGGGTTCCTGATGTGTATCAAAGGAGAACATATTTGTGAAAGACTGTAAAACTTACATTATTTAAAGAAAGTAGTGTCGGCTGTCGCACTTGAAGATGGTGATATGAGGGGAAAATGAAAAGAAAGATGGATTTTGTTCACATGAATATATGTTAACTATAGAATTCTTAAAATTGTAAGAAAATGCCCAATCTCATATTCAGAATAAGAGATATCTTAGATTGCTTGTTCTGTTTTAGAGATAAGAAAATGAAGATCAAGATTTACCCAAAGTCGGAAAACTAACCAGCAGCAGATCAAGGGAATCTGACCGTGCTCATTGCATTTCTTTCTTTCTTTCTTTCTTTCTCTTTCTCTCTCTCTCTCTCTTTCCTTCCTTCCTTCCTTCCTTTCTTTTTTTTTTTTTGTCTTTTTGCCTTATCTAGAGCCGCACCCGTGGCATACGGAGATACCCAGGCTAGGGGTCTAACAGGAGCTGTAGCTGCCGGCCTTCGCCACAGTCACAGCAACGTGGGATCCGAGCCGCGTCTGCAACCTACACCACAGCTCACAGCAACGCCGGATCCTTAACCCACTGAGCAAGGCCAGGGATGGAACCCGCAACCTCATGGTTCCTAGTCAGATTCGTTAACCACTGAGCCATGACGGGAACTCCCTGCTCATTGCGTTTCCTACAAATGACAATGACTCTCTCTCTTTTTGAAATGAACAATGAGTTCTGAGAGAGGTGGTGAGACAGCTCAGTGCCACTGTGTAAAACAGGGAAGTCTTCATGGTACAGAAGGAGCTTGACTGAAGAACAGGATTTGGGTCAATGCAATAGAGCAGGGAAGAACTTATCAGCACAGAAAAATAGCAGGGGCCTATGAGGTATAAAGAAGCCACTGGAGAGAGCTACTCAGGTACAATGGAAATGGACATTGCAGACAGTAAGAAATTAAGCACATCAGAAAGGGCCAAATTTTAGATGAGGCCAAATACATTTTACCTGACACTGTCAGAGTTGGAATTATTGAATCAAAGACTGACAAGATGACAAGTTCTTAAAAGATTTTCTTTCTTTTCATCTGTCTCCATGCTTTATGCATGTGCCAAATTAATCTTGCTAAAATACTGCTTGCACTGTGTCAGTCTGTTTCAGAAACCGCCATGTGCCTGCAGGGTCTACAATAAAGGCAGATTCAAGATCTGCCACAAAGTTACCACCATTCCAACTCAGATCTGCTGGCAGACCTGGCCTGTGCCTCAGCCCCAGTGGCCCACAAACCAGACTCAGCAGGCTTCCTGGACTTCACGGGCTCCCTTGGCTGGAATCATCGCTATCTTGGACCCTACTCATCCCATTTTTAAGCCATTTTCCAAAACCCAGTATAAATCTTTCCATTTCTATTAAGTATTCTTTAATTTTTCCTGACTCTTGCTGTGGTTGCTTTTTCCTCTGAACCGAGGAAGCAGCCCTTCATTATAAACTCATGTGCATTGGTCAATAATGCCTGTGTCATCTCTTTGAGGACAGGGTGCACATGTCTGTACGTGGTGCTTCATCTTTGTGTCTCCTTAGTGAAAGTTCTGCCCTGGGTGAGCTGGGCTGCCTGGTCAGACACTTACACACTGCAGACATCCACCTAATATCTACTAATAACAAGGGTTAGCAGTCTACTTTGGAAAATGAGCAAAGAAAAAATTGATTTCTTAAAGTGGTTTACTTTTGAAAGTCTTAGGCAGCTTTTATTTAAGGGAATGCATATATTTAAAGGACTTGTCACTTCATAACATATATCTCCTTTTCACATGGATCTAGTCCCAATTTAATGCAGTGTCTGGCCCAGATTTTAATGCAGTGATTTTAAAGTTTATTAATTTTTAATTTCTAAGCAGTATTTTAAACATAAGAAACACTTAGTTTTCTTTACAAACCTATGAGACAGGCACTGTTATTAACCTTACTTTTCAAAAGGTAAACCAAAGCACAGAGGGGTTAAGTAACTTACCAAAGGTCATGCAGCCAAAACAGTGAAAGTCCTAGGCTTTGAAATCAGGCAGTTTGACTAGAGTCAATGTTATTAACCACTACACATAGCTACCTCATTATTTGATTTTGTAAATAAATTTTATTGAGGTCCATTTAAGAATTTTAGTTACAATAAAATGTACCTATGCTAAATGTACCATTTGAAGATTTTTTAAATAACTATTTCCATGTAAATACTGAATCAATAGATTATTTGGTGTTTCTACCAACCTCTTCCAAACTCGCAGTTCCAGGCAACCACTGATCTGTTTTTTGTCAGTGTAGATTAGGTTTGCTTTTTTCTAGAATTTTGTATAATATAATCATA
The DNA here is from genome assembly GCA_004024745.2 of Catagonus wagneri. NCBI lineage: Eukaryota > Metazoa > Chordata > Mammalia > Artiodactyla > Tayassuidae > Catagonus > Catagonus wagneri. Next base: position 1,830,326 of record PVHT020000237.1, on the reverse strand, counting down.
TGTGCTCATAAGTGCCTGGCTTGTTTTGCTCAGTGAAAGGCTTTTTAAGTTAATACATGTCATTCCATGTATCAGTAGTTTATTTCCTTTTTTTTTGTCTCTTTGCCTTATCTAGAGCCGCACCCGTGACATATGGAGGTTCCCAGGCTAGGAGTCTAACAGGAGCTGTAGCTGCTGGCCTTCGCCACAGCCACAGCAACGCGGGATCCGAGCCGCGTCTGCAACCTACACCACAGCTCACGGCAATGCTGGATCCTTAACCCACTGATCGAGGCCAGGGATGGAACCTGCAACCTTATGGTTCCTAGTCAGATTCATTTCCGCTGAGCCACGACGGGAACTCCAGTAGTTTATTCTTCTGTAGTTGAATAATATCTCATTGGATGGATTTACTACATTTTATTAACATATTTAACAACTGATGGATTTCCATTTGGGGGCTATTAAGAATAAAGATGGTATGAACATTTATCTATGGACTTCTGTGTGGGATACCTACTTTTATTTAACTTGAGCAAATACCTAAGAGTGAAAAATCTAGATGATATGGTAGATGTATGTTTATTAACAGCTGCCAAACTGTTTTCCAAAGTGGTTGTATCGTTTTATGTTTCCACCAACGCTTAGGATTTTCAATCTTTTAAATTTTAGCTCTTTGAGTAGGTATGCAATGATATCTCACTAGAATTTTGAGTTTGCACTTCTCTGACAGAGCAAATGATGACAAACATCTCTTTTCTTTTCTTTCTCTCTCTCTCCCTCTCCCCCTCTCCCTCCTTTCCTTCCTTCCTTCCTTTCTTCCTTTTGTTTCTTTCTTTTTAGGGCTGCACTTGCAGCATATGGAGATTCCCAGACTAGGGGTCCAATTGGAGCTGCCACTGCCAGCCTGCACCACAGCCACTGCAACTCGGGATCCAAGCTGTGGCTACGACCTACACCACAGTTCACGGAAATTCCAGATCCTTAATCCACTGAGCGAGGCCAGGGACTGAACCCTCATCCTCATGGATACTAGTCAAATTAGTTTTCTGCTGAGCCACGACAGGAACTCCCAGTAAGCATTTTTTTCTATGCTTTTTGGCTTTTACATATTTTCTTTCGTGATGTTTCTGTTGAGATCTTCTGGTAGTTTTTTTTTTATTAGGTTGACTAACTTCTGATTATTGAGTTGTATGGAATCTTTAATACGGATCACAACCTTGGTCAGACATGTATTTTGAGACAACAGCTTGCGTTCCTATATCTGCAAATGTGGACTACATGGATGCAGAGGGCCAACTGTCCATTTTATATAGGAACTTGAGCATGGGTAGATTTTAGCTTCTATGTGAGCCCTGGAACCAATCTCCCGCACAAATACTGAGGGATGATTGCGTTTACTTGCATTGTCAGGATTGACTCTTAGTATTTTTTGTTTGTTTGTTTCATTTTTTAAATTAATTTATTTTTTGTCTTTTGTCTTTTTAGGGTCTCACGCTTGGCATATGGAGGTTCCCAGCCTAGGGGATGAATTGGAGCTGTAGCTGCCGGCCTTCACCACAGCCACAGCAACGTGGAATCTGAGTTGTATCTGCCACTTACACCACAGACCAGGGCAATGATGGATCCTTAATCCACTGAGCAAGGCCAGGGATTGATCCTGCGTCCTTATGGATACTAGTTGGTTCGTTAACCACTGAGCCACGATGGGAACTTCGGACTCTTAGAATTTTAAAAGGTATTTTTCAAACAGCAAAATTTTAATTCTTCTGAAGTGCAATTCATGAAAGTTTTAACAATAGTTTTTGCTCTTTATGTCCAATCTAAGAAATCTTTGCTTACTTCAGGGTAATAAAGATTTTCTCCCACTCTTTTTCTAGGAATATACAGCATTTGCTTTTTTATATTTAGGTCTATGAGCAATTAAGGATAATTTTTTTTTCTATGGTTTCAAAGTTCATTGCTTTCCATACGGATATTTAGTTCTTTCAGAGCCATTTGTTAGAAAGACCATCTTTTCTTCTTTGAATTACATTTGGATCTATTTGTGACCTGATAATTTTGTTATCCATTGACCTATAAATCTATATTTGTGGTAGTACTAAACACTAATTTTGATCATTTCTACTTGATACCAAGCAGTGTAAGTTTTCCAAATTTTTTATTTCTAAAAATGTGTTGTCTATTCAATAGACATTTTTGCAAAGAAGAGGCCCAGATGGCCAAGAGTTACATCAAAGAATGCTCAACATTGCTATCATCAATGGCAAATCAAAACATGAGATTCACCTCACACTGTCAAAACGGCCGTCTACAAATAACTTGTAGGTGAGGATAAGGGGAAAAGGGACCTTTAGTACATTGTTGGTGAGATTATAATTTGATGCAGCCACTGTGGAAAACAGTATGGAGGTCCTCAAAAAACTAAAAAGAGAGCTACCGTATGACCCAGCAATTCCACTGCTGGGTATATATCCAAAGAAACACTAATTCGGAAAGATACATTCACCCCAACGTTCTGTTCATACCAGCATTCTTGACAACATACGGAAACAACCTAAGTGCCTATCAACAGATGAGAGGATAAAGAAGATGTGGTGTATGTACATATATATATATATATATATATATATGCATACACAATGGAATGTGGCTCAGCCACAAAAATGAATGATGTTCTGCCATTTGCAACAATGGGGATGGACCTAGAGAGTATTATGCTTAGTGAAATAAATCAGAGAAAGAGAAATATTCTATGGTATTATATATGCAGCATCTTAAAAAATAAAGCAAAAGAATGTATATGACAAAACAGAAACAGACTCACAGATATAAAGAACAAACTCATGATTACCAGGAGGAGGGTGGGGGTGCGTGAAATAGGAATATGGGATTAAGAGAAAAAATTACTATGTATGAAATAAATAAACAACAGGGATATATTGTACAGCACGGGGAAATACAGCCATTATTTTGTTATAACTTTAAATGGAGCTTAATCCATAAAAATACTGAATCACTATGCTGTACATCTGAAACTAATATAATATTATAAATCAACTATACTTCAATAAAAATTAAGTTTTAAAAAAAATTTTAAAATGTGTTGCTTATTTTAGATCCTTTGCACTGCCAAATAAACTTTGGTATTGGTTTGTCAATTTCTATAAAAAAAAACCTCTTCGGATTGGGTTTGGATTGAATTTAATCTACAAATAAATATGGAGATAATTTCATCCTAACAATCTTAAATTTCCCAATCCATGAACATAAAAACTTCTCCCATTTCTTTAGATGTTCTATACCGTCTATCAGAAACGTTTGGGGTTTTGCAGTGTATAAACCTTTGATATATTTTGTTACATTTATCCCACAAAGCAGTTGTTGATTTTGTTACATATTTTTAATATTTCATTTCCAATTTTCCACTGATCAAGTATAGACATAAAATTAATTTTTATAATTTGAATTGGTATCCCGCTAAAGACATTTATTAGTTCTAGAAGATTTTCTGTGCATTCCTGACAATTTTTATGTACATACTCATGTTGCATGAGAATAAAAACAATTGTACTTCTTCCTTTCCGTTATTATTCTTTTTCTGGCCTTATTTTACTGGCTAAAGTCTCCAGTACAATATTAAAATAAAAATGGTAAGAGTGGCCATTCCTTCCTTGTTCCTCATCGTAGATGGAAAACACCAACTTTCACTATTAAATTATTAGCTGGAGTTTTTCTGCAGATACATCTTATCAGACCAAGGATATTCAGTAACATTCTGAAGTTGCTAAGAATTCTTATCCTGAGTACGTGTTGAATTTTTTCAAATGCTTTTCCTATATACTTAATGTTTTCCTTTTGTTTCTCTAATCAGTTAATTCAGTGAATTCTGTTTGATTTTCACATATTAAACCAAACTTGCTTTCCAGGGATAATCATCCCATATGATGTACAAAATTATACTTTTTTTTTTCTGACATTACTAGTGTTGATTCAGTGCTGTTTGTCAAGGACCTTTACATTCATACTCAGGAGGGCTATTGCTCTGTAGATTTTGCTTTCTTTTAATATGTGATCAAGCTCCTTTGGGTATTTCAGGCTTGATTTTCTGAACGAGTCTGGCGGAGGCCATTGTCCAGGCCTGCTCCTCAGTTTTGCCAGTTTAGAACTTTGATTTTAGCAGTTCTGGACAAAAAAGGCAAGATTGAGGGGGTTGAGTCAAGTTACTTGGATTTATAAGTGACTGACTGGTAAAGTGCACTTTCTAAAATTTCAGGGAGAAATTCTAGCAGGCATTGTGGGTTGCTTCCCAAATCCTTTCCACCTCTTCCTTTTGCTGGCAGAGTTTGTGTCTGTGTGACTGGGGAAGCCTCTTATTTTTCACTGGGGTTTGAGTTTTCTTTATTCTAAGCCACATATGCCTGAAGTTCCCTGACCCCGTATCGAAGAGACTCAGTTTACATGCTGAAGATGCACAGTCAACAGATGGAAAGACCTGGGTCCTTGAAGACTTTGAAACACTGACTTTAACCAGCCTGAGTTGCTTTTGAGATAAATTTCTGAATTTCTTTAGCCTTTCTTAGTTGAGTTTTCTGTTTTATCAAAAACCAGCAAAATCATTTTAAAAAATCACCTGAAATTGAAATAAGTTTTGTCATCTAGTCACAGCAATCAAAAAATAAATTAACAGTTTTTTTTTTATTACCTTTGAAATATTCCACAGAAAGGACGAGAAATGTATTAATGGGACTTCCATCAAACTGTGAGAGCATGATGAATTGTCCTCTTGCATTGTAGGGATACTGAAGAACTCAGAGCAGTAATCAAGAATCTAAACATCTTGTCAGACAGGCAATCCAGGAGACACCTTGGCCAATTTTTCATGAGGTTCCTTCACATTTTTTCACTTCACGCTGATCACACTTCTTGTATTTGTCACTGCAGAATCAGCAGCCTCATTTCCAAAACACCCTTAGGACATGTTATAATTCCTATGATTTCAAATCATCTTGCATTAATTATATTTTAGCCTGCTAACACCCATGCAAGGGGCTCATTTATTATACCCGGAGAGGCTGGGAACTGGCAGAGAAGGCGAGCATGAGCAAAGAACTGCTGACAGGAGCTTTTGGGGGCAGAGAAAGTATGAAAGTCTGAGTCTGGAGTTACTTATTTTCACCAGGATAAGCAGAAGTCTGGACAGTGGATTACTGCCCTGGCCTCCTAACTGGAATCTCTGCTTCCACCCCTGCCCTCATGTGGGCCGTTCAACACAGCAGAGAGACCCTGTTAAAAAAAGAGTCTGGTTTTGCCACTCTCAATGGCTTTCTGCTTTATTCAGAATAAAAGTGGAATTCCTTACAGTGGACACAGGCCTTGCATGATCTCGGCTGTTGCCTTCCTCACCTCCATGTCTACGTCCACTCATTACATTCCCACAACAGTGCCCTCCCCGCAGCCCCCACAACTTGTCCTCTCTCACAGGGGGCAAAGTCAGACCTCAGGGCCTTTGTGTATTTGCTGATTTGATGCCTTTGCTCTTCTCCCAAATTTTTACTCAGCCAACTCCTTCATCTAAGTCTTCACTCTCATTTCACTCTAGGAAGTCTTTCCTCTCCTAAACTGATGATTTCCTCTTCCTTTGTGGTCTTATTTTTTTCCATGGCACTTATCACATCTTTTAAAAATTTAACTGATTTGTTAATTAATGTCATTTGCTTGTTTATTTATATAAACAAAAATGTAAGCTATATGGGAGTGGGGATTTTCATCTGTTTTAATTCCTGGCTCTATTTACTCCAAAACTTAAGGGCTCAAAGAATGTCAGTTAAATGAACGAAATGACTTGAAATCTTAAATCAACAGAACCATGATCGTGCCACAGGAAGAAGTTTGGATTTGAAGCTGAATATTTCAGAGGGCATTAGAAAACATCTTAAATTTTAGTGTATATGCTAACCCAGTCTCACCCTCATATACTTCTATTTCTTAACAAGAAAAAAACACTCTCTTTAATCTTCCTTTATATTTTTAAAACACAATGGTTAAAAACTGATGTTGGAGTTCCTTTTGTGGCTCAGTGGGTTACGAACCTGACTGGTATCTGTGAGGATACAGCTTCGATCCCTGGCTTCACTCAGTGGGTTTAGGATGTGGCATTGCTGCAAACTGCAGTGTAAGTCACAGATGTGGCTCAGATCCTGCATTGCTGTGGCTGTGGCATAGGCCGGCAGCTGCAGCTCTGATTTGACCCCTAGCCTGGGAACTTCTACATGCTGCAGGTGCGGCCCTAAAAAGATAAAGAAAAATTGTTATTATGGCCCCTTCCAGCCATTATAATCTCTCATGAAGAACCTGGAAAGCATGGGGTTGACGGCTACAAAACTATGCGAGTGTACATTAACAACACCGAACTATACACTTCAAAGTCATTCTGTATATTACCACAATAAAAAAGTTAAATAAAAAAATTTAAAATGAAAAAAGAAACACAATGTTTAATAATGTTTGTCAGGGTTGCTCAATGTCAGCTCTATTGACATTTCAGGCCAAATAATTCTTCGATAAGGGGGTCTGTTCTGTGCATTGTAGGGTGTTGAACTGCATTCCTGGCCTCCAGTCACTGGATGCCAGCAGCAACCCCTCCTCCAATCTCTGACAATTAAAAACGTCTCTAGTCATTGTCAAGTGTCCATGTGATGGCAAAGTTGTCCCTGGCTGAGACCCACTGATGTAAATAATTTATATTATTTCATATATTCCTGTTTGAATAGAGGTTTATGGATTGATAAAACACATATAATGGAGATCATGGGGCTCCAGTGCTAACTTTATCAACCCTATACTTATCTATAGGTTCTTATCAACCGTAATAACCTATAATCTAATAAACCTATGATAAATCTAAATAAACCTATAAACCATAATAACCATAATCTATAGGGTTCTTATCAACTGGCAGCAACATGTCGCATTTGTAGGTGTTAAGACAACATTTAAGAAGGTGGAGAATGGATAACTCCTTTTTAAAGGTCTGGAAAGGTCACTGCTATGGAGTGACAGTGAATATTTAGAAGTCTCTTTCAGTAAGGGGTCTGGGAGAAAAAATAACAAAAAATGATAATGTGCATTCTGCCCACAATTTATACAGGCCAGATCAGATGAAAACCAACATTGCTTTACTTCACTGAGTAACTGGAATCACACAATGATACAGGTGACCTGAGGTCTGTGTATAGAAGGAAGACAGTTCCTTATTCATTTATTTCATTGGCAGATGGTGTGAGGCAGGTGTACGGAGAGTTTAGTTGCAGGGATAGACTGGAGGTGATGCCTTGTCTTTTGAAAAGAAAGGGCTGATTGGTTCATTGATTAGAAGCTCTACTTGCAGACACATCTCTTTGCCCACCCAGCCCCTCCATGGTGTGTTTATCCATGTAGCCCAGAGTCCCTAAGAGCCCTTCCCATAACACAAAGCTTCTTGTTTGGGGGTTTTAGGTAGAGTTCAAAGTAAATTTTAAGAGTTATACAGGGCACTTAATATATATTTATCAAATTGAATTGAAAGGATGTAATCTCAGAAGTATGGCACATAGAAATATATTTTGCAACCACTTTTGGGGTGGGCACCAAATAATAAGCTAAAAGGAAGTAAAGGGAGTAAGACCAGGAACAGGAAACAACGAATGAGCAGAGGAGAATCTCTAAATTTCTTTTTTGAGACTGGGAAAATCGGTTTTATATTTAAATATTTTACTCAATACTTGGATCTCATCTCTCACAAATATTCATCTATGTGCTACTTAAACAATCCTAGGTTTACTGCCTTAGCTTTTTCCCTCATTCGGACAAAATGGAAGTTCCAGAAAGTCACGGAAGCCCAGCCTCTGGGTTTTCCAAATCTCAGAGTTTGAGTGACATTGATTAATATCCTATATTCTTGGGTGTCAAAGGCACCAAAGAAGCCAGAAAAGGAAAGAGACCCCAAAGGAAAGTGGCATTTCATTGCGAACTTTCAGACATCTGTCACTCTTTGTGACAAGTGCAAAAAAAAAAAAAAAAATCCTTTGCACATTTTGTGACTTGCAGGTGGGATGGAACTGACAGCCGAAGTGACTGGAGCTGTGTGGGGGGGAGGGTGTTTGGGGTGGGGAAGATGAGAGCCCGGCTTTGAAGACTGTGTTTTTCACTCAATATCGTTAAAACAAAACAAACAAAACAAAACAAAACAACAACAAAAAACCCACCTGGGACCAAAGTTGTCACCAAAAATGCCATGATGTGTCCACGTAAGATGTCCTACTTGATAAACTGGGGTTTGCGCCCACCTGAAGGAGAGGTCATGCACAAAGTTGGGAAAAGAAAAGATGCCCAGGTTTCTGCTAAAAACGGAACTTTGTTTCATCCTCTGGCCTCTAGGTTCAAACCCCCGTGCTGGCGCCGGTGGGGAGGGGCTGCCTCTGGGGAACCCTGCTTTTAATAAGCTTCCCAATCAGCTCGCGAGGGCCCGGCGCGCCCCCTCCCTCGCCCAGCTCGCGTCCTCCGCCGGCCCGCCTCGCTCAGCCCACCCGTTCTCCATTTCCCTTCCGTCCCCTCCCAGTCTGGGCGTGCTCGAGCCCAAGGCAGGATCGGGTTCCCCGCCTTCCAGTCCGAAAATCCCGCCAAGGGAGCCGAAGAGCAGAGCAAAAGCCAAAGTGGGGAGAGGGGAAGAAAGAGACCGGTGAGTCACCTTGTGGGAGTCAGGGAACAGCCGCCGCCACGAGCAGCAGCAACCCGGGTACCTGGACTCCGGGCACAAAACCTCGCCCCCGTCAACAAAGGCAGCCTGAGCGCGCTCCGCACGTTTGCAACTCCAAGTAAGTGGCAGGGGACGCGCGGTTTCTCTGAGGTGTCTCCAGTCGACTTTCCCTTCATCCTCTGCCACTGCTCAGGGTGCCAGCGGATGATCGTGGCAGGAGTGGGTGAGAAGCTGCTGGTACCTTTACTGCCGAGGCTGCTTTCGAAACTGATTTGCCCCAGAGGCATATTGGGGGGAAGTCAGGTCAGGATAGTTCAGGGTGCCCTTAGATGACTGGAAGGAAAGAGGCTTTTGTGATGTTATGCGTGCATTTGCCTGTGTTCCTGAGTCCAGCTGGAGAACATGCAGGGGCTTTGCTTTTTGTAAAACCGGAGTTAGTAGGTGTGTCTGTGGCTGGGTTGAGAAGAGAGAAAGTAAGGCAGCCTGAGCAAGCAGGGCTCATTTTCCCATCCTTCTTCTGCTTTCCAGATTGCCCCCAGGCTTACCAGCTGATGCGTCTTAGCTGGCATTTCGAGGTACCAAGTGGGGGCTTGTTCCTCCCAGTGCCAGCTGACATTGGGCATCTCTTGCGGAGCATCTGGCACTCTTTGTTCTGCCTGCCGGCCCAGGAATGGTTTTAGAAATGGTTGCATTCAAAGTTTGAAAGACACACCTTGAATCCCATTTCTTATTTGAATGATAATTTTAATAAGTTCCCTATACAGAGGCACTTTTTTTATTTCACCCACCCAAACAAAGCTAGGGTATGTTTATGACTAGTCTGCTAGATACTTAGTTTCTGGTTGATGTTTCTAATAAGTTAAAATATTTTCAAAGGGAGAAATGTGTTCAACTCCTTCCCTTCTCTACTTAACAAACAGAACATAAAACTTCCTGTCTCTTCAACACACACACACACACACACACACACACACACTTTCTTTAACAAAAAACACACAGACACAAGAACACACACTGAGTTTACCTCACCTTTACCTCTGGTAACAGTTTTGGGGACACACTGAAAAAATAGGAG